>JAULJZ010000022.1:10930943-10952740 GCA_032270985.1 Heliamphora pulchella | reverse complement strand
TCTTAGGGATCCATCTCTTCTGCTAGGAGCCGATCTAGGGTCATCTCCTCCTCCTCCAGTAGTGATGACGGCGATGACTTTGACTGGCTCTTTGAGGATGATAGCTCGGATGAGGCTGGTCCTTCTTCTCGCCGGGCTGGCTAAAGACGTTCCTGAGAGAGACAGCCCCCCTCCCCAGTTACTTTTTCACTTTCATTTAGATACATTTACTCTTTATGGGCCTGTGTGCCCCAGTGTACTATTTTATTGGGCCTGGGTGTCCTGGTCATATTTTGATACATTCTACCACTTTTGATGCATTTTGGGATTTCGCGCCATTTATTACTTTACATGTTTATCTGTTGCATGATTTTTCTTTATTTGCTACTCAAACTATCTTAGATGCATAATTCAGATGCCATAATTTATACAGATCACAAAAACTGCAAACTAACACACATCCGCCATGTTCACACATGGCGGTCGCCACTTCCAAGAAGACTGACATTGCGGTTGCCATTTATAACCTGGCGGGCGCCTAGTCAAAGGGCTGATGTCACTGTATTATGCTTTTCAAAGTTGGCGGTCGCCACATTGAACGTACCTTTTATCGAAATTTTGATTTCTCGCCCTTTCCTGCCTTATAAATGCATCCCGGGAGGCCCCATTTTCTGTTGTTATAACCCAGATGGCTAATCCCCTATCTTCATGGATTGAGATATTCTCTCATGTCGAACGTTTAAACTTTGCCCCTTTTGGTATCAACTCCGTATTTACTCTCATGGCCATAAATATTGACGGGCCTTTGCTGAGAGTAGTTGATCAGCTGTGGGACCAAAAATTCCACATCTTCCAGTTTGGCCTTGAAGAGCTATGCCCCACCGTGGAGGAGTTTGCTGCCATTTTAGATTTGGCCCCTCGAAGCTCCGTTGTGGTTCCCACTTTCTTTCTTTGAACCCTTCAGCAGGTGATACAACTTTGTGGTCTATCTAGGATGGAGGCCTCTCTTCTGACACAGGATGACTGTCTTGACATACCTTGGATCATTGATATATTCCGTCCTACCGGTGACCTTAGTGACCTCGACTTTCAACTGCAACAATGTTATGCTCTTTGCTTCTGTCTTCTTGCCTAGTATCTTCTTGTTCCCTTTGACGGGCGAGTTAGCTGTGCACTGGTTGACATTGCTGGTCAAATGTGGATAGAAAAGGACTTCGTACCACTTGTCCTAGCCGAGATGCTGCTGGGCCTAGATGCTGTTCATCGTGGTGAGACCACTACTTTTGCTGGCAGCCCCTTTCTCCTTCAGGTAGATTCAAACCTTTCTCTTTATCAGACTTTTGTCATACTGCAAAGCTCTGCTCTCACTGATCACACAATGCTGTAGCTTTCCTTACGCCCCTGTTATCAGATATGCAATACCGAGGCAGTCTGGCGATAGTACCTCTCATTCTTGATGGCCCAGATATTACTTGGCAGTGCCCCTAGTAGCGGATCCCTGCTATGTTCCTGATTACCATGGATCACATTGGTGTCTTACTGATTGGTCTGCATCAGACTACTTTCTATTACCCCCATCGGAACATGAGGCAGCTCGGTTGCAGTCAGATCATCTTTCCTAGTATCTGAGGTCGTCTATTCTCATCTGCGCTGCGGGCTCCATTCTTAACACTATATTAGGATGCCTGGCCCTCTCGTTCACGTATGGAAATACATGAGCTTCAATGTCCTAAGCTTTCAACTGAGTACAAGACATGGCTGATACAGGATCGGGAGAAGAAAGATAAAGAAGAAAGAAAACAAGCAGCAAAAAGGAGAAGGATTTAAGCACTTCTGCTTTGTTTTTGAAAAATTTCATGGCTTTCTTTTTCTTTGTAGAGTTTGGGACTTACGTGTCATTTCTTTAAAAACTTTGTAACTATAATTAAAGTAATGAAAAACTCTCACTTTATGTTTAAGATAGTTCAAGTTTATCCAAAGTTTTTATTATCAAAATTTCAAAAATTAATCTGCCCTGGTCTTACTTAGATTCAAAGATGATTAAAGACAAAGAATGTGGTCGGACTTCTTAAAAGAAGCTACCTACGTATCCCAAAAAGATGAAATCAGGCCATGATGTAGTTCGGGCTCGGTTTGTTCTCAAGTATTGACGCTCTCTTTTTGTGGTGTCCTAACTTTTGTCAAGGTCGTTCTTTCAGGTTTTTTGGCCTTGCGAGCTACTCTAACTTTTGCTTGAGTTGCCTTTTTAGTTTTTAACTCAACGAGCTTTTATTTTATCTTTATTTTTATCTCAAGTATAGTACTTTTTGAGTTGGTCGAGGTTTACGGGAGCGGAGAACACATTGCCATCTAAATCCATAATAATGACTGCACCACCGGTCATGATGGTTTTGATGAGAAACAGTGCGGATCAGTTTGGCTTGAACTTACCTCTCGGGTCAATGATAGGAGCTTTGATTTTCTTAAGGACTATCTCCCTCTCTAAAGTCCCGAGTCTTGACCTTCTTATTGAACGCTCGAGCTATCCTCCTCTGGTATCCTTGTATATGAAATAGAGCCTGCAGTCTTCTTTTATCAAACAAGAGAAACTCTTCCATATGGTTCCTTTGCCATTCTGCTTCTGAAATACTGACTTCGATTACCACTCTTAGTGAAGGGATTTCCATCTCAATGAAAAGTACAACTTCCATTCCGTACACTAAAGAATATGGTGTAGTTCCAGTTGAAGTTCTGATCGACGTTCGGTATCCCCAAAGTGCAAATGGTAGATGCTTCGGCTAATCCTTATGTGAATTGATTGTCTTTTGTAGAATTTTCTTGATGTTCTTGTTTGCTGCCTCAACCGCTCCATTGGTTTACAGCCGATATGGTGAGGACTTGTGAGCCACTATCCGGTATTCTTTGAAAAGATCCAAAACTTCTCCTTGAAAATGTGAGCCATTATCTGATATGACCTCATGGGGGACCCCGTACCGACAAATGATGTTATGCTTGATGAACATAGCAACATGAGAGGCTTTCAATATCAAGTACGAGGCTTCTTTCACCCACTTGGTAAAGTAGTCAATGGCCACTAAGATGAACTGGTGCCCATTTGACGCCTTCGGTGTTACCTTGCCGATCACATCAATGCCCCATACTAAGAAAGGACATGATGATGTCAGGTTATATAACTGAGATGGGGGAACGTGCATGAGATTTGCGTGAATCTAACATTTGTGGCACCTCCGAACGAACTGTAAGCAGTTTGTCTCCATTGTCATCCAAAAGTACACTTGTCGTAGGATCTTTTTGGCTAACATATTTTCGCTCATATGTGGCCCACAAACTCCCACATGGATTTCTTTCATCAGTTCTTGACCTTCTTCATTGTTGACGCACAGTTTATTGATGCCAAAATGCCCTCGTTTGTATAGTCTTCCACCGCAAATGACAAACTGTGCAGATAATCGTCGTATTACTCTTTTATTCTTTTTCTTGGCAAACTTGGGGTATTCTCCTTTCTCCACGAAGTTCTGAATATCAAAATAGCATGAAAGGTCATCAATGCTTTCCTCAATTGCGGCCGTCGTCTCGTATGCTGGCTTTCTCTTCTGTTCAATTATCAAATGCCTCATTCTAACTCCGGATGGTATGTCAATCATGGATGCTAGGGTGGCCAGTGCGCCGACGAACTTGTTCTGTAGTCTTGGCACATGGGTAAAGATTACTGATTCGAAACACGGTATTAACTTCTCTAGTTCTTGATGATAGAGAATCAAGGTTAAGTCCCTGACCTTCCATTCTCCTCTTGCTTGTAAAACCACCAATGATGAATCTCCGATGACTTCTAGCTTTTTTGCCCCTAATTCTAAGGTTGTCTCCAATCCAGCTAAACATGCTTCATATTCAGCCTGATTGTTGGTAACTTCAAAATTGAGCTTTAGAGACAAAAGAACGTGGGATTCGTCTGGAGTGACAAGAAGGACTCTTATTCCATAGCCATATTGAAGGACTCTTATTCGTCTGGATACGTCGGGAGTGACAAGAAGGACTCTTATTCCATAGCCATATAGAGTCCACTTGTCATTCCCGACTTTCATTAGCTGTTCGTTAAGAAACTGGAACTCTGTGTCTTTACCTCATTCAACTGGTTGATCGACCAAGAATTCTGCCATTGCTCTGTCCTTAACTGACTTTCGGGTGACATATTGAAGATCAAATTCAGATAATAACAGAAACCATCGAGCCAACCTTCCTGTCAGTGCCGGCTTTTCAAATAGGTACTTTAACGGGTCCATCCGAGAGATGATATTTACTATGAAAGATAGCATGTAATGCCTCAATTTTTGAGAAGCCCAAATCAAGGCACAGCATGTCTTCTCCAATGGTGTGTATCGTATTTCTGATCCTGTCATCTTCTTGCTTAAGTAGTAGATAGCCTTTTTTATTCCAGTTTCGCACTCTTGCGCCAGCATACATCCCATGGCCGAGTCAGTCACTGATAGGTAGAGGATTAGTGGCCTATCAGGTTCGGAAGGAGCTAGAATAGGTGGATTTTACAGATACTGTCATACGGCATCAAAGACATCTTGGCATTTTTGGTCCCATTCAAAATTAACTCTTTCTTCAGTAGACGGAATAGCGGCTCGCAGGTAGTTGTCAGTTTTGCGATGAATCGACTGATAAACTATATTTTACCCAGAAAGCCCCTGACTTCTCGCTCGGTCTTCGGAGGAGGCATTTCCAAGATTACCCTGATCTTTGAAGGATCCACTTCGATACCCTGTTGAGTGATCAGAAATTCAAGTATTTTTTTGGCAGTAACTCCAAAGGCACACTTTTGTGGGTTGAGCCGCATCTTGTACTTCTAAATCCTTTCAAAGAACTTTCGCAGTACTGTGATATGTCCATCATGATCCTTAGACTTGACTATCATGTTATCCACGTATACCTCGACCTCTTTATGTACCATGTCGTCCAGTAAAGTAGTGACAGCCCTTTGATAGGTGGCCCTTGCATTTTTCAAGCCAAACGGCATCACACGATAGCAATAGGTGCCCCGAGGTGTCATGAACGTTGTCTTTTCTCTGTCCTCGGGATCCATCAGAATTTGGTTATACCTGGAGAAGCCATCCATGAATGACAGCATGGCGTGGCCCGCTGTACTGTCTACTAAGACGTCGGTGTGTGGTAGTGAAAAATCGTCTTTCGGGCTAGCTTTGTTGAGGTCCTAAAAATCCACGCAGACTCGAATACGTTCGTCCTTCTTTAAAATTGGCACGATGTTGGCTACCCATTTCGGATACTCAGTTACCATGAAGAATCCTGCATTGATCTGTTTGGCAATTTCTTCTTTGATCTTCAAAGCCCATTCTGGCCAGATCCGTCTTAATTTTTGTTTGACCGATTTGGCATCAGGGTATAAGGGGATATGGTGTTGGACGATGTCAAGGTCAATTTCGGGCATATCCTCGTAAGACCATGAGAATACATTCTTGAATTCTTTTAATAAAGTTATTAATTGTTCTTATTCAACTAAAGGATAAAGAAGAACCAATTTGTTCATTTTATGGATTAGTTTCATTACCAAGATTTATTGACAAAATTTCTTCAATAATTGGTTGGGCACGCATTTCTTCTTCTCTTTTTATTAATAGTTTTATTTCTTCGGGAATATCTCCGTCGAACTCAAAATTGTCGAAAAGCGTATGAAATAAATCAAATAAAACAGAGTAATCGAAAATTTTATTCATTTCATTGAAAGAAGAAGGAATTACAAACTCGAAAGCATAAACAGGGGGCAGTTCACAAACAGACGTGCCCTCAACCACAGACTCAGACTCAAACTTGGACTCAGAACAGACAATATGTACATCAGAAAACTCGAAGGTCCAATTCTTCACTTCCTTTTCAGTCGGCTGGTGCGCTGAAACCCATCATGAAGCAGTCCGAGTTGGTTACTTACAGTTGTGCCATCTTTTCATTGAACAATGTTTCCATGCCGATTCCATCGAGCTTGTCGACCTAATCTTCCTCTTGAATATTCTCCTCTTCCTCTTCCCCTTTCACTTCGTCCTCTATATCAGACAACTGATGGCCAGAAAAGATCTCCAGCACTAGCAGCTTTTGATTGGTTTCTTCGTTAATCCATGGCTCCAAAAAGCCCCAGTATGGGAAATCTTTCCCCTCTTTGACAAAGTATCCATTGAGAGTTCCTGAATAATTGACCTTCTGTCCCTTCTTAGGCCCTTCCAAATATTCCTTCGTCGGTTTGTATCCAAGACCAAAACGGCGAGAAGCTGGCAATACTTGAACAGGTTCGGGGATTCCTTGCTGTTTACGTCCTAGTCCCATGCCCGAAAAGTAGGACATTTGCCTCATCATCGTGCTTGCCCTTGGGCTGATGTACCTTTCCTCCTCATTCATTAGCATCTGGACAGCCTATGCTTCATCAAATCGGAAACCACTAAGCGATACATTATCTTCATTATGCTAAACTTCCAACAGAGTTGAGCCATCTCCTTTTCTTGGGGGATGAATGCTGTCTTCTCCGTGAATAGTTAGAACTGCCCTATTTCTTATCAGCTTCAGTTTCTGATGGAGAGTCGATGGTACAGTCTGAACACTTGGGTCCTGCAGCATGGGTTTACCCAACAACTAGTTGAAAGATGCCGGTACATCTAGTAACTGGAACTCAACTGATGTTTCCAAGGTCCCTACTAATATTGCGAACGATACAAGTCCTAGTACGTCCCTCCTCGTATTGTGATAGGGCCGGACTTATTGATTGCTCGGTGTGAAGTGCTCCATTTTTAGTCCTAAACAGAGTGCTGTTCTGAGCAGACATACATTTAATGCAGACCCGTTATCAATAAGAATCGCAAGGACCTATTTCTCCAGGTATTTGACGGTAATGTGTAGTGGCTTGTTATGATTCGTTCCCTCTGCTGGCAGATCTTTATCGAAAAAAGGAATGACTTTCGGTTCTACCGCTGGCAGAATAAGTCCAATTAGTTGTTCCGGGGTAGCATCTATCGAAATGCTGGCTTTATTTAGAACCTTTAGCACAACTTGTCTGTGTTTATGCGAGGCCATCAGTAGCCCTCAAATGCTAATATTGACTTGCATCTTCTTTAACTGCTTCAACACTGCATCCTCCTCTTCTTCTTGTTCTTTCTCTTTCCTTTTTCTGCTTGGTTGCCCTTTTTCTAACTGGGCTGGCTTGAAATGCCGCCCACTTCTGGTCAGATATTCTATCCCCTCCTCGGGATTCCATAATTCCGTTATTGTGTCGCTGGTCTGTCGTACCTCGTTCACAAGCGGAGAGCTTTCAAATGCCAACAAATCGCCTAAATCACCGATTGCTATTCTTCCCTTCTCTCTTTATCATCTTCAATAGCCCATGTATTATCGGCTTCTTTCCATATGTCCTCTTCGATAAAGTCCACCTACTGTTCCCGAGCGGCCCAAAAATCGATCCACTCTATTATGTCCGACTTCAGCACGACCTTTACCGGCCAATAGGACACTATCTCGTCAACATATATATCCTTCTCAAAAAGTTGGGAAAGTGTGATGCTATAAAAAACGTGGCCAAACCCATAGGGCCGGGATGGATAGTCCAATGGTCAGTCATCTTCCTCATTATGCTCCTCCTCTTGAATTGCCACCTGATATCCTTCCCAGTCATTATCTTTCCACTCTCCTATGACATCTCAGCCATTTTTAGTCATAATCAATGAACAAACTGCTTGATTTTCAGTAGCTGAAATATGAGGACGTGGCAGGTATATTGGACATATATATCAGCTCAGGTCCTCTGATTCCCTCAGAGACATGTAATTTACCCCAGCCTGCCTAGCATGATTTGGCAGTGGGTTAATCGTGACATTCGGCTTTGGGGTGGCAAATGGTGGCGGGATCACCTTGTTGTCGATGAGGTTCTGAATCTCATGTCGGAGCCTTAAGCACTTATCAGTTAGGTGTCAGTGACCTTGGTGGAAGGCGTAGTATTGAGAATCATTAAACCTCAGCGCTAGGGGATCAGGTACAAGTATGGTGTCGAATGGCTTGATAAACCCATTCTCAACGAGTCGACTCAGGCGGTGGATAATGAAATGTTAAGGGGAGTGAACACCCTCCTTGGCCTCTGTTGTTGTTGGCCATTGTCCGACTGTTTGGTATGGTTGGATTGCTGGGCAGAAGAAGACGGGTTCAGCAAGTTTACCTCGTTTGAGCTAGACACGAGGTTGGTGGCAGCAGTCTGATTTTGGTTGGTTGCGGGGAATGTCCTCCTTGGTTTCTGCCTAGGCTCTATTTTTTCGATATCCCCATATTGAATTGCATCTTTTATCTAAACCCCAGCATCAAACAACTACTCGAATGTGGAGAGCAGCTGTGTGATCAGATAGCGTTTCAGGGGGGTTGCAGATTCTTTACTACCAACCTCACTTGCTCTTTCTCAGAGGGTCGGTCTATCATCTTAGCGGCCTTACCCCTCCATCGAGTCAGGAAATCAACAAAAGACTCTCGGTTCTCCTGTCGAGTCGTTTCGAGCTCTCGGGTACTTACGTCTAGTTGGACATTGTAACTATACTGACTGACAAAATCCGTAGCTATGTTTTCCTAAGTTCTGGTCTTTGCTACATCGAGGGAGAGGAACCATTTCTGGGCTGCCCTAGAAAGAGATCAGTGAAAAAGCTGAGCCTTGCACTGGTCATCAATTCCCATTGGCGATAGGGTACCAACATACATTCAGAGATGAATTCTGAGATCTTCGGTTCCATCGAACTTCTCCATATCTGGTATTTTAAACATTCTCGGTAGCTTAGCGTTTGGGAACAAATATAGTCCTCCCACATCTAGCATGTATTATTCGATTCCTTTGACTTTCCTAAGGACCTTTTCCATCCGGTCGATCTTCTCAACCAACGCAGATTCTCTGGACTGAGCGATATTTTCTTCCTCAACTATCACCTGACGAGGGATCCGTGGTGGTGGTGGAACAACTTGCGGTCCATCAGGGAGGGACCTGATTCTCATCCCAAAAATCTTCCCCGTTACCATTTGGGTCATCATGCTATTCATTCGGTATTGGCAAATGGGCCTGAATTGCCCGAATCTATGTTTGGCACAGATTCTGAGCCTGAGTTTGCTGCTCCATAGCTCTTTGTATCTCAGTAATAGCTCTCATCAGAGCTGTCAAGTTCACCTCATTCTCTGCCATTTTAGCTGATTGTTTGGACACTCTGTGAAGTCTGCCTGATTCTAACCTCTCCCAAACTCGTGTTAACTGTACTCCTCTCGACTCAATGGTAAACTCGTAGGAAAATCTGGATTCAAAAGGTAGAATAACCAGTATCAAACACTTCTCGAATGAGAATTCTAACTATAGAAAGCATACATTCCAGATACACAAAATGGTAAATCATAAGTAGATAATCATGGAGGCTATAACAATTCCCCTGCCGGGCTCATACTGGCAGCATAACAACTCGGGTAACGAAATGGGTAGTACTCCAGAAAAAATAGAACTAAGCTGAGAGGACTGGTTTGACCTAGAATTCTAAGCATAACGGTAAGACACTAGCTCACGCAGGAGTAACAAGGATCGAAGGAAACGAGCCTAAACAAAGGCGGGGGTATAGAACTAACAACCCGAGAAGAATTCGAAAGAGAGAGAATCTACCCTAGAGGTTTTAAAACAAAACACGGGTCTAACCCCGAGAGGAAAACTGTGGCGTGGAAACCAAACATGTTGAAAACAAAGCTTGGGTAAGAAATCGAAGGTAGAAAGCTAACGTAATCAAAAGACAAGAGAAAATTCGAGCCGAATCCGAAAGAGGAACTAGCTTAAGCCCGAACAAATAATCCTAACAATATGCAATCAAAACATACAATTAAAAAAACACATAATCCTACTAGGGTTAGCAGTACCTAATGGGGGGTTCTAGGCTACTATATGCAAAATGTCGATTTTGGTCAATCGAACAGGGTACCTTCTGAATAGAGTCGGGCATATCCTCCCATGCCTGGAGTGGTGCAGGACATTGTCAAACAGTACGCCCAAACTCTTTTACTACACCTATGATAGCGTACAGTCAATAAGGGTTGCCCGTCTTCCCAACAATCCCCGAAATGGATGAACGTTCAGGGTAACGGGTCAGCCAGGTAGATGGTTTTTGAAGAATAATGCATATGCATGCGAAAATGCAAATGAGAAATTCTTATCAAGAACCAATGATGTTTTCAAGTCTAGCCCTCTTAATTGATTTTATAAACCAGTTCCCAGCGGAATCACCAGAAAATACTGTGGCACCAGAATTTTTGGGATTTTTGAAAAATGTTCAAAAATATAAAATTCAAAATATATTTAGAAAATATTTTAACACCTTGAAAGCATTTTTTTGTTGAAAATGTTGAAAATGGAGTCGGCACTTAGTTTTTTAAAAAAACTAAGAAAAATAAAAATGACTACTGATTTTTAAAACATTTAACTAGAGAAAAAGGTTCGGGGCTAAGGTACGAATCGAGTAAAGGTATTAGGCACCCCGTTCGCCCAAATATAAGGTTGGCCTCTACTAATTATCATCGGTTCTTTAATAGAATTTCTCAAATTCATTCAAATAAATAAAGTGAAGACAATGAGAGAACATCCAAAATCAAATATTAAAAATACATAACATATGTACATAGCACTCCAAATCAAAATAAATAAAGGGATAAAATTCAAAATCCTATGGCATGCAATTTTTAGTTAAAAGAGACATGGAATACTCTCATATACAATTTTTATCAGAATAAACTAAACTATTATGATTTGCATAAAAGAGTGAAGCATGTTACCTAAACATGAATTGTTTAACAAAAAATAAATTAAACTATTCTAAACATGGTTTCAAATAAGGGAACTAAAACATGTATGTTATCAAAATAAACTTTGTTAGCATTTAACATGATGAAGAAGAAATGCTAAGTAAAATATTAAAGAAAGTTTACTAACAAAGAAATTTAAAATAAAGATTTTATGACAAAAAAAGAATTTAAGAGTTTAAAAGAAAAAAAAAAGTTCACAAAAGAAGAATTATGCTACAAATGAAAAGATTAGAAAATATTATTAAGTTATTGAAAAAGAAAACCTAACCATTTACATTTTATACCTTAAAAGAGACAAAAAAAAAAAGAAAAAAGAAAATTGCTATAATAAGAGAAAATTTATATTAACATTTGAAGATGAAAATTAACTTAAAAGACTTTTTCTGATTTTTTGAGTTTAATAATATAAAAGAAAATAATTTTAATAGAAAAAGAAAATGACTAAAAGGAAAGAAAAATAAAGGTAATAATAATAGGACAAGAAAAGAAAAGAAAATGTAAGAAAATTAAAGCAAGTAAAAAAAAGAAAAGATACTTTATAAGAAAAGAAAAAAAATACTAATATTAAAAAAAATGTTAAATTGAGCATTTTAAGCTAATAACTAAAAAAGAGAGAAAATAAAGACAAATGGAAGGATTAGTATTAAAAAAAAAAAAGAAATACTAGTAATGATAAGAGCATTAAGCTAATACTTAAAAGAATAAAATGACATTAAATTAATTACAAGGAATGAAAAGAAAAGAAAAAAAGAATGCTAGAAAGATAAAAAAAATTAAATACAATTATTTAACTTAAATGTGAAATGTAGTATTAATTATTACATTTACATAAATGTAAGTGTATTATTATAACAATTAACAACATAAATAAATTGTAATTGCCAAAATATGTTAGCACTAATTTGATGAATTAATGAAAAATAATAATGTACTTAGTGTGAAAGTATGACTAAGAAATTAATTAAAGTAATTACACAAGATAATGTAAACAACAAGTAAATTTAACTACAAAAATGAAGAAAATGCATGAATTGAACTTCGAATTTAACCCGATCACTCCAAAAGAGAGGGAATTGAGTTAGAAGGATCGGAGATCCAAACAAAATAGCTGGATTGCCAGGGAATTCTCAAGTCGAGAACGTACTTTAATGTTCCAATTCTCGAGTGGTGATCCAAGCAAGACATTCAATATAGCCGTCGGAGGTTCGGATCTCGTTATTTCGGCAGGGTTTCGGCGTCGGGACTCGAAATTACCCGACAACTCGGCAGAGCTTCTCTCACTAAACCTCTCACTAAAATTTTATCCTTGAAAACATACCAGAGATACAGTATTTATAGAGTTCATCAACCAATGAGATGCTGCCACGTTTTGGAACACGTCAGGCAATTTGGAGTTGTCGATCGCCAGGTTGGACATGGCGGTCGCCATGTTGAAAGAAGGTTCCAAAGGGTTCTATTGGCGGTCGCCACTTTTGGCAAGAATTTTCAAGAGGTTCTATTGACGGTCGCCACAATGAACATGGCGGTCGCCGCTTTTGGAATGACTTGGACAACAAGTTATCAATGCTTCAACAAAATATCATTGGTTTGAAGGTTCTGGGTTCAAATACCGAGATTGGATCACTTCTCGAGGATTGAACTGAAGTACCGTTCCACCTGTTTTCATCATCGAATTCACCTAAGATTAGGCGGGGTCAAATTAGGGTGTCCACGATATCAGAGCTCTGGATTCGAATACCTAAAAGTTGTGGAAAGAGATTGCATCACCTTATGAGGATGGTTGCGTGTGCTTGATTGCATGTATTTAAATGTTCTGATAACATGAGTATGATAAGCTGCTGAGCATGCGAATACCGTGTATACGTGAGCATGGGGGGTTAAACCTTAGGATTAATTAGTCTTCCCTTCTAGCGTTTGGATTAACAAACTTGGATGCCAAGTTATAAATGCGTTTAGCCGACGTATTTTCTAGTAAGGAATCTAAGTGGGTTACCCAAATTGACTTATCACTTCTGTTGGTTCTCCTCGGTATGTGAGATGTGTTTACATGATCTTGAATGGCTATGAGTTGACATAATTATGTGTTTTATGTTAGTGATAACATGATGAATGAAAGCTTATGTTGTAATAACCCGAACTCAAGAATACGAATAGAAAAGAAAGAACATCTCAAAAGAAACGAAATCTCGAACCTAAGTTCGGTAAGAAGAACTAGCCCGACCGTTTAACCTTTTCGAGCCCGAGACTCAGGACAGAGTGAGAACTACACAAGCATATATTAAAACCCTAATATTAAGGATAAGAAGTCAAAGTTATAAGCCCAAGTCATTTAAGACAAGAGTTAAGCTCGAAAAGTAAAGAAACGAACCTATGTGAAAAATATCCAAATTTTCTCTTAAAATTAAATAAAGAAAATTATTTTGATATATATATATACACACACACACACACACACACACACACACACACACACACTCAAGAGGCTAACCTAGGAGAATGTGGCAAACTTGGTGAGTAAGTTTCACAAACTCAAGTTAAGTATAAAGAAACTAAGGTTAGGTTATTTCCTAAACCTATGGTTAACCAAGCTTCCTAAGGAAGCTTCCTATTTGATCTTTCGCTATAAAAAGAGACCTAACCCACCACTTTTCTTCATAATTTCATGCATATATATATATATATATATATATATATATAGAGAGAGAGAGAGAGAGAGAAGAAGAAGAAGAAGAAGAAAAGAGAAGAAAGAAGAAGAAAGAAGGAGCAGGATCCATGGAACTAGAAAGCTAAGTCCAAGATTTTTCATCACCAAGAAATAACTTCTAAACAAGGTAATCAAGGCTCTAACACTTCTGATTTTATACATATCAAATACCTCTTTCATTATATTCAAACACAAATCTAAGATTAAGAATCGAAAACACAAAAATAAAGGCGTCATGGTTAGATTTTTGAGACTGTTCGGTATGAATGTTGAAGTTATGAGTTGGTGTGGGTTTTTTTCATGGGTTCCATGACTTTTATAAGCTCTGAAACATTTATATATTGAAGTATAACACATGTATACAAATAAGATGGGTCAAAAACTTACACATGACCCTAAGAGGCTAGAACCAAAATAGGCCTGAGTTTTCGGAGTTTTGAGCTTTCTACCACGATATTTGGAACATCATAACTCAATGTAAAAAATTCCATAGATGTATTCTTTATGTCTAGACTTAGATTTGTGTGTTATCGTTCATCCAAAATTTGTTTGAACGCATTTGAGTGAGTAAAACTCGAGATATTGTGATTTTATCAAAGTGTGTCGGTTTCAGACCAGTCAATAATGCAGAACTAAAAACCCTAGTTTAAAATGATATCTGAGCTTTGGCTAAAACATGAGAGTTGTAGATAACATGTATATATAGCTACCCACCAAAAGGAGCCCAATCTATTGAGTTTGATGGGTCAAAACCCCTTTGAAACTCTATGTTGTGTTTCAGCCCTCAAAGAACACCTCTGTCACATATTTTGGTGTAGTCCAAAACCCATATTTTTAGTGACCTACTCCGAACGTGGTCTGCATGAACATTGTAGGTAACATATTGAACTACTTGCTGTCAAACAATCAGACCTAGAAGCCTAGGGATGGTCCCTCAAAATCGTTTCGAATTCTCTGGCCAAATCGGCTCTGTTGAGTTTTGGCGGCTGATAGAACTTATGTTTTAAAATGACCAAAAACTCTAACTTGTTCCAAATAACTACTTTTAACACTAAACATGAAACTTATAGGGAACACGTTGAACTAGAACATATCCAAAAATAGAATTATTGGTGTAAAACATAAAAATTGTAGAGAGTATTTTAATCTAAATCGTCACCAAAAATTATAATCCAATTCCAAGTTAAATACCTCAAAATGCTACGGTACCTTAGAATTTAATGTTTGGAAAAAAAGTAATAAATAATTAAGTTAAATCCTTAACCAAGTGAAGGATTGGGGTAGTGCGTAGTACCCCTTAAACCAAAAAAGAAAGTAACCATGGTCCCTAAAACCAAATAAAACTTTCAACGATTTGAATAGTTTTAGTTTCACATGCTAAAAGGGAAGGATTCTGTGTTAACGGTCAAGTCGTGTTTTTTGCTTGTTAGGCACGAAGGTTGTAGAACCCAGGGGTCCTGCTTAGCTTGTTGGGGGAGGTTCGGTTCATACGCATATTATACATGGTGAGAGTCCTTACCCATTATCTTGAACTTGAGTTTACGTAAATGGTGCTTGAAAATGCTTTGAAGCGCATGTTTTGAACTGTGACCAGTTTGACGATCGCACGAACCTGTTGTTTTCAAAAGCCTTGATGTTTTTAATTCAAGTGTACTATCCATGATATTTTGAGCTAGCATGACGTTATTATAAATGTATGATTAATGTTATGTGGTTGTTCCAAAGTGCCAAGTTATAAGGATTTTCAGTTCTTTATATCCCGTTAGGGGTGGTTGCCCAATTATAAGTGTTGTTGTCCCTATAGGAGAGGTTTCTCGTTGAGCGGGGGTTTTGCCTTAAAGGTTTTCCGGGCTAAGTACCGAGTTATAGCACATACCACTCGTGCTTGGTGGAGAGTGGTCCTCATTCCATTACGTTGCTATCCGTGCATTGAGAATTGAGGTTACGGTATCGTCGGAACTCCTGGTCGTGGGGTTGACGACTACTTGGACACTGTTGGGGTTTGGGTCTAGTTTTGAGAAAGTGGTTTTCATCTTTTAATTGTGGCGGTTGAGCCAGGAACATATTTCTATTTACAGTACTGAGAAGATTCTGTATAATCTGTGATGTTTTCATATTCAAGCAAATGCATCAGTTTCTATGTTTTCGTGGAAATATGTGATGAATTGTTTTTAGAAAAAGTTTTTACTTATCCTTAACTAAGTAACTGTATTTTCTATTCATTATAATGCTAAGTACGCTCTATTGTACCTCTATGGTTGCAGATAATAGGAACGTCTAGGAGTTGGTCCACCACGGGCGTCGTCGAGTAGTTTTGGATCTGGTGTTGGGAATCATTTTGGTTCAATTTTCTTTTGTTTAGTTTTTAGTTTTGGCAGCGCTTCATGTATAAGACCTAAAGATTTATGATATTTTAGAAGTAATGTATACCCTTGGGATGGCGAATTCCTAATGACTCGTGTTTACCCCTTTTGACTTTAAGGTGTGGTGGTTTATTTAAAGTTCTTGTTTGGTCTCTTTATACCATTATCTCTTGTCTTTATCTTTTGTTGCCTGTCTGTGGCGAGATCACATTCCTCTATATAGGTTTAGAGCCTTACGGGAGCGGGGTGTTACATTTTGGTATCAAAGCCCGTGGTTATAGATTCTGTAGACTTGTCAAAGTGTGGTCAGTGGTGGACCGTAGGTTACGTGTGTCGTCTCGCAGCTTGTTGAGAAGAGTGGAAAATGCGTTCTGCAGGCGCAGGATCCTAATTGGAAGTCTAAGTAAGTTATCAGATTTGGAGAGATAGCCTGGGAGGGGTCTTGTGTTGCTGTCATTTTGCAAAGTCTAAGTAAGTTACTAGATTAAGGGAGGCGACCCTTGTGTCATTAAAACCTTTCGTAGATAGTTTGTTTTTATTCTTATGTCTATAAGTTTGACTCTTGTGTCGAGCCCTAATGCATACCTTTCTTACAATAGAGAGAAGCATGGAAAACTCAGACGGAGCATCTTTTAACCCGAACCAGATTAATGAAACGCAGCAAGAAGAATCTCCGCAAGTGGAACTGATAGAACCTAACCCAACTGCTAGGATGTTGGAGGCGATCGCGAGACTGACAGAACAAAATACAAGGTGGATCGCAATGCAAGATGAAAGGAACAATAACTCCCTAATCAAGCAATTCAAGGACCTGTGTGCAAAGGAGTTCAAGGGAATTCTTAGTCCTACAGAAGAAGAAAACTGGTTAAAGGATGCCGTACGTATTTTGGATAGGCTAGGGGTAGAGGGAGATGGCAGGATCGACCTCATAGCTTTTACGTTCAGAGGAGAAGCGTATTACTGGTGGAAAGCCACATAGCGATTACTAAAAATACCGATGCCAGGAGCTGAACCTCCCGTACCCTAGAGGATTACTTGGGATCGTTTCATGAAGGCGTTCGACGAACATTATAAACCCATAACCTATAAATATGAGAAGGAGCAAGAATTCATTGATCTGGAACAAGGTAGGATGACTATAGAGGAATACGAGATGAAGTTTACAGAATTATCACGATATGCCATCCAGCTTATATCCGATGAGGAGACAAGGTGCAGGAGATTTAAAAAGGGATTAAGTTTTCCAATCAGAATGAGGATGACAGTTCTCGAGATGAATAACTACGCAAGTTTAGTGAACAAGGTAAAAATGATTGAGAAGGATGTGGAAGAGGGAGAAGGGAGACGAGAAGACTTTAAGAAGCGCAAGTTCGAAAATCTAACGACGACCAAGATAGGGGGACAGGGTCCTAAGAGTGGTGCTCCAAGGCCACTGAGTTTCAGAAGCTAGAGTCATCAGTCGACTGCGAGAAATTTCAAACCTAGAGCGGATCAAGCTAAGAAGGAAACGTATGAACGAATGAAGGAGACAAAAATAAATGGTTTCTTTCAATGTGGAGCCCCTGACCACTTTAAGAAGGATTGTCCAAGGATTAACCATGGATTCATTTGCTATCGTTGTGGTGAACTGAGGCACATTGCTACTCAATGCAAACATTCTAGACTACTGGCACAATTATTTATAGGAAGTAGAAGAGTGGATGGGCCAGCTAAAAGTGTTCAAGACAAGGGAAAAGGACTTATGGAGGCCCGAGGGTCCCGACGTGAGTTTTTGCTATCACACACTAAGATGCTGTGACGTAGTGACAGCTACACTTATCGCTTTTGATAGAGATGTCTATATTCTAATAGACTCTGGATCAACACACTCATTTGATCACTCTCCTTCATAATACAATTAGATACTATAAGGATGGAACCACTTGATTGCGTGATAACCACAGCTACGCCTATAGGAGAAGAAGTGGTAATTAAAAGTGTGTGTTAAAGATAGAAGATAGGGAGATGTTGGTAGATTTGATGCCTTTGGTTATGTTTAAGTTTGACTTAATTCTTGGGATAGAGTGGTTGTCATCCTACTATGCAACGCTAGACTATTTTAGGAAAAGAGTAATCTTTAGGATACCCGGGGAGGAGTAATTCGTTTTCTAAGGGAACAAGAGTAGAACACCTACCTATATCATGTCAGCCATTAAGGCTTCGAAGATGTTAAAGAGGGGTTGCGAGGGTTTTTTGGCACATGTAATGGACGTAGAGATGGAAGAAAAGAAGCTTTTAGAGGTACCAGTTATTTGCGAGTTTCTAGATGTTTTTTCAGATGATTTACCAGGATTACCTCTAGATCGAGAAGTCGAGTTTACAGTCGATCTCTACCCAGGCATAGCGCCCATATCTATTCCTTCATATCGAATGTCACCTGTTGAGCTATTAGAGTTGAAGGAACAATTACTAGATAAGAAAAAAGATTCATCCGACCTAGTGTCTGACCATGGGGCGCACCTGTACTGTTCATAAAAAAGAAGGATGGAACACTGAGGATATGTATCGACTATCGACAATTGAATAGGGTGGCCGTTAAAAACAAGTATCCTTTGCCTAGGATAGACAACCTGTTCGACCAACTGCAAGGAGCTAAAGTGTTATCAAAGATAGACTTGAGGTTAGGATACCATCAATTGAAAGTACGGGAGTCAGATGTACCCAAGATGCCTTTAGGACCTGTTACAGGCATTACGAATTTGTGATGATGTCTTTTGGATTAACGAATGCGCCTGCGCTGTTTATGGACCTAATGAATCGAGTGTTTAGAAGTTTTCTAAACCAATTCGTGATTGTGTTCATAGATGACATTCTGATATACTCTCGGAGTAAGGAGGAACATAAGGAACATTTGAAGATTTCTTTGTAAACCCTGAGGAAACACAAGTTGTACGTAAAATTTGGAAAGTGTGAGTTTTGGTTGGATTGGGTAGTGTTTTTGGGTCATATTATATCAAGAGAAGAAATTCAAGTGGACCCAACAAAAGTGGAAGCAGTAGTTAATTGGAAAATGCCAACTAGCTTGTCAGAAATACAAAGCTTTTTGGGGCTAGCAGGTTATTACCGGCGTTTTATTCGGGACTTTTTCCTAATTGCAAAACCTTTGACTCGGTTGACTCAGGAAAATGTCAAGTTTGAATGATCCGACGAATGCGAACGAAGTTTTCAAGAGTTGAAATCCAAACTAGTGTCAGCACCTGTGCTTACCCTTCCATCAGGCAACGAGGGCTTTGTTATTTTTAGTGACGCATCACACCAAGGTTTGGGTTCCGTTTTGATGCAACACGAGAAGGCTATCGCCTATGCATCCAGACAATTAAAACCTCACAAGAAGAATTATCCTACCCACGACCAAGAGTTAGCCGCAATCGTCTTCGCGCTCAAGATTTGGAAGTGTTATTTGTACGGCGTCCCTTGTGAGATCTTTACGGATCATCAAAGCTTGAAGTATATTTTCACCCAGAAAAAACTGAACTTGAGGCAAAGGAGATGGATGGAGTTAATTAAAGATTATGAGTACACAATTCACTATCATCCGGGGAATGCTAACGTTGTGCTAGATGCCCTAAGTCGAAAATCATTGAGAAAAATGTGTTGGAGATAATACTGGCAAGATCTTTGTTTTTGCAAACGATTTTCGGTAAAAAATTAACTGAACGGGCAAACGCCAAAACGAGCTCAAGATAAAACTTTTGATGAAGAACAATCAAAATAAAATCCCGTGTAACCAAAGTTAATTTAAAAGAATACCTTTTTTCGATCGATTCTTCAACTACTATTTGATTCCGAGTTGAAATTTCGGTCATATCTTCTATTGTAATCCCTTTACGCGATTCTCGAACGTAGTGTGGGTTACAAACTATTGAGAACTTGTACCGACAGAACCAGGACAGGTTTAGTCTTAGAAGACAAGTTATGAAATTGATTCAGTCTACCCGCATATTTACAGGCATACAGCAGGGACTTGGGGAGTAATTATGAGTAATACTTCCAGTGGAACACAAATACCTATCAGCGATTTCTGCAATTAAAAATACCTCATAGCGGTATCTGCAATTATGAAAAACTAGCAGTGGTTTCTATAATTTTCATGAAATACTGAATTACAGTTCACACTACTAAAGAACTATAATTGCACTCGATCCATAATCTCAAGACCTTCTTG
Organism: Heliamphora pulchella; assembly: GCA_032270985.1. NCBI lineage: Eukaryota > Viridiplantae > Streptophyta > Magnoliopsida > Ericales > Sarraceniaceae > Heliamphora > Heliamphora pulchella. The sequence continues at coordinate 10,932,633 of JAULJZ010000022.1, read as the reverse complement.
CATTGAGCTACTATTATTAAATACTTACCATTTCTCCTCACGTTAAGATTTCCCGATACCAGCCAATTAAATTTAATCGGTATCTTGATATTCCTTAAACCCTTCTGCTTAATTTATTTGACCACCGGATAATCAAATCCACCTACAGGGTTTGACCCGGTTAAAACTTATAAGTTTTCTTAAGAGGGTATCATCAATCTCGATCTTTCGGAATGTGAATTTCGTCAATAATTAATATTTATCATATAAATAATACCGTTATCTAACTCACCGAAAATATAGACTATTATAAGTTCGCACCCTCTAATGAATCAAAACAACAAATATTGAATATATACAAATCAATAATTATTTCAGGATTAAGAGGATAAGAACTATTTATAATAATCTTGGGTTTTGAATTAATTTATATGAAGTCAATACAAAATTAATACCCCAAATGTTCAGTTCAATACACATAAAATATACTAGCACAGAGAGTCGAAACAATAGACGATACTATTATCTATTTCCTGTAATCAACACAGCCCTACTAAAACTCTGTGCTACAGTCGTACTAATGGTATGTCTATTTTCATCTAAACTGTTAACATAAAACTTATATTCTGCAAGAACCTAAAATCTGATCTTCTGTTGTAAGCCATACTCTACACACCAGATTAAATACTATACAGAATATTAGACATCTATGCATAACATTGAAGAAATGATACACATACATTGCTCATAAAAATTCTCATAAAATAGAAAATTAATTTTATTAAAATAAAATTAAATACTAAAAATATTATTTTCAGTATACCAATCCTAACAATCTCCCACTTATACTCAAAATCATGCTGCCATACATCTGACTCCCATGCCTTCTACATGACTATCAAAAGTCTTAGCCGGTAAGCTCTTTGTAAAAGGATCTACAAGGTTGTCTCCTGATGCAATCTTGGTCACAGCAACATCACCTCTCTGTACAATTTCTCGTATTAAGTGATACTTACGCTAAATGTGCTTGCCTTTCTTATAGACCTTTGGCTCATTCGAGTTTGTAACCGCTCTTCTATTGTCACAGTAAAGTGTAATAGCTGACTGAACTAAAGGTACCACATCTAGATCCAACAGGAAGTTCTTCAGCCAAACGGCCTCCTTGGCTGCTTCAGAAGCTGCCGCATACTCAGTCTCCATGGTGGAATCAATAATGCAGGACTGCTTGATACTCCTCCAACTAATTGCTACACCTCCTAAGGTAAGCACATATACTGAAGTAGACTTACGAGAATCCTTATCAAACTAAAAATCTAATTTTGTGTATCCAAAGGTACTAGACTGTCTTCCTGATAAACCAACATATAATCTTTAGTCCTTTTAAGGTACTTAATTATATTCTTTATAGTAGTCCAATACTCCTACCCTGGATTAGATTGATATCTACTAACCATGGCAACGGCAAAGCAGATGTCGGATCTAGTGCAAAGCATAGCATACATGAGGCTTTCTACTGCCGAAGTATAAGGAACCGTCTTCATCCTCTCTATCTCATCAGGTGTCTTAGGACACTGATCCTTAGATAGAGTGATTCTATGCCTGAAAGAGAGAAACCCTTTCTTAGAATCCTGCATGCTAAAACAAGTAAGGATATCATCAATATACTTTGCTTATGATAAGCCCAACATCCTTTGTTTTCGATCTCGCATAA
>JAULJZ010000022.1:10899514-10915356 GCA_032270985.1 Heliamphora pulchella | reverse complement strand
TAGAAGACCCATGAGTTGATATCTAGTTCTTTTTTTTCATGTTTTAACAAAATACTTTTTCATTATATTTGAATACGGTGATGATATCTTTTCCATTATAAATGGCACTAAATTCATGCACTCATGTACGACCAATTAACACGTTTACCATTCGTTAAAAGGACCTCACACCAAATTTTATCATAACAATCATCCATCTGAATAGCAACCCAACAGCTTTGGAAAATAAAAGACGAGTGTTATCGGTTCAAAATAATTGATAGGGTTGTGAGTACGGTTCAACCGTTCAGGCTTGAGTGTCATCCCAGTAACACTTAATTTAGATACCGCATTCATTGTACATCTTATCAAAAATTTCTTAAATACTACTTATATAAATATTTGATAAATAAAGAAATCTAAGAATACTGAATATAAAATAATAAAATGCAATAATTAATAAGCGAAGCTCAAAATTTAAAGAATAATCTAAATAAAATCATGAAAATTTATGGTAACTAATCTATAGAGTGAAAATTATGAATGATATCCATTCGATTCTGCAGAAGTGGGCCGGGTTTTGGCAATGCCTCATTACACCACCACTGCTGAAACATATACACGCACCTGATGACCAGTATTCTGATGAATAGCGGTGCGACAGATGTCTCCGGCTTTCTTTCCGGGGCAAACTGCGTCCACTGACACTCCGTATGCGAGCAATGCTTGAAACGGAACCATCACCTGCCCATTTTTTTCCCCATAATAATCAAATAAAAACGCACACATCCATACAGCTGTGCATACATATGTATATTTATACTATTGATATACAGAAAGAGGAGTTATGACTTCTGCACATAGAAAATGGACATCTCTTTAAAATTACCTCTCTCGTAATACATGAAAAATCACGACTACTTGTACAGATTTAAAAAAACAAAATCAATCACTGATTAATATTTTTTACTGGTAAAATGATGCTTTGTTTAAATAACACACCATAAAACTAATCTATTAATGGATCTGTGATTGAAACTTGTTTACTTTAGATTTTTTTCTAAAAATCATAGAATGTCTTAAATTCTCGCGACTCAATATTCTCATAAGATCCAAGAACTTCAATGCATTGTAACAGAATGATTGCAGTAAAAATCATTGAACACATCTTAAAATTCTCGCATCCAACGACTTCAATTTATTAGAACAGAAGAACATACAGTTCTGCAGATAGAAAATTCCAATTCGAAAGATTGGGAGTATTAGGGAGCGATCGAGGAAACACCTCGTAGTCTTCCATGTAATCGCCGCATATTATTAGGACTTTTCTCTGAGCTTTGGAATTCGCCATTCGAAATCTTCCTCGGAGGAGAAAGAGAGAGAGAACCGACCGTGTGGATGAGCTTCTTGAGGAAATGATCCTGATACCCCTGATAAGACTTTAGCTTTTAATTTTTAATTTTTTTTTTGTTAAAAATGTTAAAAAATATATATTTATTTATTTAATAAAAAATAAAAAAATTTAAAAACTAAAAAATGAAATTAAAATATAAGTTTTCAAAATATACTATTTAAATTTCCATCACTTTTTAAAATACAGTAATATTTTTTATTCATAACTTATTTATTACTACAAACAATTATATATAATTGTTAATATCAAATATATAAAATGATAAAATTATTTATTTTAAATAAAATTTAAAAAAATTAATTTTTTACCCAAACAATCAATTTTGAATCTAATTTAACTTCTTAACTAAAAATGTAAAAAAAAAAATTAACTTTTAAGCTACTTACCAGTCAAATCCTTATTAACATTAGCATTATTAATAATTTATAACAAAATTATTTATATGAAAATTTAATTCGATCATATATTCATAACTACATAATTAAGTTGCATTTTACGTTAAAAATGAATAATTTTTAATTATAATGAATTATTTAATTTAAATTAATTATTTGATAAAATAAAATATAATTTTTTTTTATAATTATTGATATTCAATTAAATTGAATTTTAATATAAATTATATTTTTGGTGTAACGAATAAATGATTCAAATTGTCATTATACATCATTTTAAAAAAAAGAGGAAAGTTAATGAGAGTGATAATGACTTGGGAATAATGATATAAAAAAAAGAACGGGAGAGAAAGTAGCTTTTCTTTTCCTTTTTGGTTAGTTTATATATAAATTTATATATTGACGATAATTTAATTAATATATTGGGATTTAAGAAATTTAGTACCGATCGAAATAACATATTGGTCAACATATAGAATTGATCAGTATATAGCTCTTGATCAGCTTTAGTAATCAATTATGACACTTATAAAGTGTAACGCATTTAATACAAAAAAATATTATAAATATGAATATAACGGTCCCAACATAGTTAGTTAATTACGTATCCACCCATGTTGTTATAAAGAAGAGATTGTAGAGAGCATTAAGAAACGGCTTTCTTGATTATTGAGTTAACGCTTTTTCGGGATACTGATTTGATTGTCATAGAGGGTTTGTCAAAAATAAATTTCGACGGCTCTTATCTAACAATTTTTTAATTGATTTCGGGAAATTGAAAAGAGACATAAGAAACGACGGGCCAAGCCAATAAAAGCTCACCAACATATATATAGAATTATAAAATAAGTAAAAAGTATAATATGTATTAAAATATTTTTTAATAGAAATATATTATTTTTATATTTCTCAATTTTAAAAGAAGAGAGAAGTGCTTACAACATTTTTACCCTGTTCTAAGGGTGTAATAATTGTCTGGACAATCAGATTCGAACATGGGCTAGCCTGGCCCAAGCTTACCAAGTCCCTCCAAGTTTGAAATTGGACTTATTCAGGGAAGAAGCCCAAACACGTTCTATGGGCCTAAGTTGCAATTTTAGGTTTTTGGGTCTTTTAAAAAAAAAACTTAAAATTATCTCTCTTTTTTACATTTCTATATGTAATAAAAAGAACCTATAAATTTCTATTGTATTTCTTTTGGTTTATAAATAACTTCTATAATAATTATCATTTTTACCATTTTTATTTTTTCCTTCTATATAATAAAATAAAATAAAGATAATAAACCTGAACACTTTAAATATTTATGTATAAGACATAAATATTATTAAATAAGAAGTAATTATGTTTAAAATTGTATACGACTTATTAGTTGTTCATTTGTTTATCAACTCTAATAAGAAAATCAAATATATATCATTTATAAGTTTACAACTTTTTTCTACTTAACCTAATAAAATTTTGAATAAACAAATAAAATTACAAATTACATATTAAATAACAAATTTAATGCAAGCCAAAAAATTCTTTAGAACTTCCAAAAGTGATCATGTCCAAATTCTCTTAAAACCTTATCTTCTCATCCATTGTTGTTGTTTAGAAGATGTTTTATAGTATGTCGTGGATGATCATTAACATCTCTATCACATTCGGCTTGAGTTTATATTTCTAACCATTTACAACTTGTTCACCTCCAACATTGTTAGGTTGCGTTGGGATGGTCGGCCAAGCCCTTGCAACTCTAAATCTTGAGTTGTTGCCATTCGATCACGATTGTATGTTTTTTTGAAAATTTGACCGTTTGTAGCCGTTGGTTGTAGGTGGGGTCTCAGATAAGGCCAACTTTTTCAATCCAAATATTATAATAAATTTTTTTCTTTTTTCAAATTCTTCAATTTTTCTCTCAACTCCTCAATCCAAATATGAGCTTAGTACTTCTAAACACCTTATTTATTTTGGGGATTGGAGAAGGGTAGGTTATCAATGTGGCCCACCAAACAATTTTGTCGGTATTATTAATTTTGTATTTGTATTGTAATACATGAATTAATAATTCAATAAATAAAAAATTATTAAGCATTCATTTATAATATTAATAATTTCAAGCCTCATGTTATTCTTAGCATCACACTTTGAATTATTTTTTCTATGTCTAACGGTTAAAAATAATTTTATATTTTTTAACATTATCTCACTCTAACAAAATATTAATTAAAATTCTCATTATATATATAGTTACTTGATATAGAAAATATATATTTAGGACTTTAAATATTACTAATTTTTGTTGTCTTATCAATACCATTCCACGTAACAATGAAGACTGGTTAACCATCGAATCGTGATTTTTTATAGAGATTATAAAATTCAATGGTGCATTTTTTATTTTGAGTTTTATATTTTCACTTGGTAATAGTTATTATTATTTTTTTAAAAATAGTATTTTTAAAATAGTTTTATGTCTATTTTGAATCTTTGGTTTACTTTTATGTAAGTTTTTTTAGTTTATTAGAACAATCTATTCTAATGAGTAGGAAGATATGGGGAATTATTTAACTAAAATCAAAATATTTTAAAATCGGGGGTTTTTGGGCCAGGTTTTAGGGATAAATTACAATTTAAGATTAATATTTTTTTTGGTAATTAAATATTAATGTTTCATTAAGTTTTATACCTCATTATTATATCGAGGCTACTCCTATACGATAGTTGCAAATGCAACATATTTTAGTTGTTGAATATGGTAGTGTTTGGCAAAATTATCAAATACTCTTTCGCTTGTAGTACAAGTTGTGAGTATTTGATAAAAATTATATATTGTAGTTAAAATAGAAAAAAAAATAATTACAAATTATAATAAAAATTATGAGAATTTAAATTTTTTTATAATTTATAATTAAAATTATTAATAATAACTTTGCTAAACACTCTAATACAAATATCTTAAGTGAATATGAATCTTTAATAATAAATGGTGAACAATTTTATTATTATTATTTTTTTTTAGTATGTGAGGCCAAGATCAAAGTGGTTCATACAAAATAAAAATAAATAAATAAAATAAAATAAAAAGAGATAAAATAAAAAAATAAAAAAATAAAAAACTCACTCTTCCTCCCTTTTAGGCCTAACGAAAGCAGGCTTAACTCCAAGAATGGGAGATTGTACGCAGATGGCGAAGTAGGTTTTTTAGATATTTCATTCACACCAGGCAAACAAATGGAAGTCGCCGACTCTCGGAACCACGCCCCCAAACGCAAGCGAGACTACGCTGCCGCCGCGGACGACGGCGACGATGACTCATTCTTCGAACAGCCACCACCACCCACGGCTCGCTACGAGAACGGCGTCGACCTCGCCCTCCTCGAGGCCGTCGAGAAGTCCCAAAACGCCGTCGAAGTCCTCGACCTCAAAACCCTGAAGAAGCTTGTACTCTCCTTCGAGCGCCGCCTCAAGGACAACATCGAAGCCCGCCTCAAGTACCCGGACCAGCCGGAGAAGTTCGCGGATTCCGAAATCGAGCTCCACGAGGAGGTCCAGAAGCTAAAGATCCTCGCCGGAGGTCCCGAACTATATCCAGAGCTTGTTAACCTCAACACAATCCCCTCGATTCTAGGGTTACTGACCCACGACAACACTGACATCGGAATCGACGTCGTCGGATTGCTCCAGGACTTGACCGACGAGGACGTGTTGGAGGACAACGACGAGCCCGCCCAAATCCTCGTCGACGCTCTCATCGAGAACAATGTCCTCGAACTACTTGTTCAGAATTTGCTCAGATTATCCGAGACCGATCCGGATGAGATGGCCGCAGTCTTCAGTACGCTAGCGACGATAGAGAACTTGATCGAGGTGAAGCCAGCGGTGGCCGAGATGGTGTGCGAAAAAACGAAATTGATGAGGTGGTTGCTGAGCAAGATTAAGGTCAAAGATTTTGATGGTAATAAACAGTACGCGTCAGAGATATTGGCCATTTTGTTGCAGAATAGTACCGCGAACCAGAAAAGATTGGGGCAAATAAATGGAGTCGACGTGGTGTTGCAGGCGGTGGCGATGTACAAGTCGCGGGACCCGAAGACGCCAGACGAGGAGGAGATGGTGGAGAACTTGTTTGATTGCTTGTGTTGTTTGTTGATGCCATTGGAGAACAAGGAGAGGTTTGTGAGGGCCGAAGGGGTGGAGCTGATGATCATTATCATGAATCAGAAGAAATCGTGTTATGGGTCGGCAATAAGAGCTCTGGATTTTGCAATGACAAACTATCCGCCGGCGTGCGAACGGTTTGTGGATGTGATGGGGTTGAAGACTGCCTTTCCTGCTTTCATGGGTAAGGCAAGTTCAGGTTCTCTTTTATTATCTCTAAATTGGGTAGGTCTGTTTTATTTCACTCTGGATAATAGAAATAGCTGAAATGTGTTTTCCTAGTGATAACTGATACGACAATTGTCAGATGGAAAATGAAGTTGACAAAGCAATTTCCATAACTGTGCCACTGTAAGAAATGAGTCATGGAGATGGTTGCTAAAAGCCTTTACATATCCACAAAACAGAAGGATAGGTAAGCTGTAGTGAATAGGGATCAAAAGCCAGAAATGATAAGGGGAAATGCAACAAAAATTTAGGGAAATGGAAAGCGGGGAAATGGAGAATCTATACTGGGAACTTATCAGAAATCTTAGTAGCAACTTTTGTAGAACGAAAAACAAACCTTGTTAAAACTTAATGGAAACCTAAATCAATACACTGTTTCTAAATTATAGGACAGTTATTAGACCAACGATTTTATATGAGACAAAATGTTATGCTGTTAAAAAAGATCACACAAATAAGATGAGTGTTGTGAATATGAGAATGTTAAGATGGATGTGTAGTAACACTAGAAAAGATAAAATTAGGAATGAAAAGATTCATAGAGTGATAAGGGTTATGCCAATTGAGGACAAGTTGAGAAAAAATAGATTAAGGTGGTTTGGACACATACAACGTGGACCAATTGATGCAGTGGTAAGAAATAACGATAAGATCATGAGTAATGAAAACACTAGGATGATGGATAAACCTACATTGACATGGGATGTCGTATTAAGAAAAGATATGAATCTATTAAAACCAACTGAAGATAGGACTCTTAACATAGTAGAATGGCGTAAAAAGATTCATGTAGCCGACCCCAATTGATTAGGACAAAGGCGTAGTTTGGTGTGGTTTTTGGTTGGCTTAGCTCAATTATTATTTGTTGAATTGGGTGAGTTTCTAAACATTGGAAGAATTGGCAGACAAACATTCATTCATGCACTTCTTCCTGAGCTGTTCCTTTTAACTGTTGGAGTTTCACAGATGTCTGAAACATTCTACTAGTTGGATGACTATGATGTTTTTGTTTTGTTAAAGGCTTAAAGTTTTTTTATTTTTTTTAGTTTTTGTCAGTTGTCTATTGAAAACTTTTTATAAGCTTACAATTTACCAAATACCAGCAGGAGAATTGAATGATGATAAAAACCTAGTTTAAGACCTGAGTTTCCTCTATGAAAAGTGTAATTTCTTATGGCATCACGGTTACCACTACTCACAAACATAGAAGAAATATGGTCACTGGCTCATTATGTTCTACACTTGTCAAAAAGATAAAAAAAGGCTCTTCTACCATACCATTCAAATTTGAACTTGCTAGAATTTGAACCAGTTCTGGGGTGTAAGCTTCATCCTATCTCTCTAATAGAAAAAATAAACTGTCATTGGAGCCCACTCTCCACCCCTACCTCATTACCTCTATCAACTAGTCATACTCCATGTTTCTGCTCCATTCTCATTCTGTCCTTTGCTGCTCTGTAGCTGAAAGGCTTGAAGTCAATACCTTTGGCATGAGAATATTTTGCACCCATCTGCCTCCTTTTTCTTTGCCCATATTATCCTTTTTTTTTTCTTAGTTTTGAATGTGATAGAGCTTTGAATTGCTCCTTCAAGTTTGCGTTCTCTTATCTTCTTCCAGCCCTAGGATTGGATTTTTTTAAGTACCTTTGCATTCTCTTATCTTCTTCCAGCCCTAGATTGGATTTTTTTTCCTTTGCCTTCTAAAGTTTTTCTTTTCCATCTTGGTTGGTGTTCTTTGAAAAACAATCTGTTTATTTTTTCAACTTACTTAACTAGTGTGTTGAGATTCGCACTTTTATGAGTTTGTTTGGTTATTTTTAAACCAATGAAAGGAGATAATTTTAATGTGTTTCCTTGTTATCTTTTTGTCATCCAGATACCCATGAACAAGAACAGGAAAAAACGCTACAGAGAGGAGTTGGAGGAGCGCCTTGTATCGCTAATTGCATCATTATTTGGTAAGAAGGGTAGGGAATTTTAGGACATAGAGTTGCTTGGATTGGATGTTGATATATATATATATATATATATATATATATATATATATATACACACACACACACACACATAATGTTTATGTATTAAGTGCTTAGAGAAGAATGAAACTTTTTCCCCTCTCAATTATGATAAATATAGGTCCATCATCTAGTGAATTTCAGAATGTAGAGTTGTTTATTTTGGATGGGGAGGTATATAATTATATCCATCGTGTGCATGTATGAAGTGCTTACACAGCTTTAGTTAGCTGTTATTTCTGTGTAAGTTACAATGACAAGACATCGTGACTGTTGTATATTTCTAGATAGCAGAAACCTTATCCTGTAAATGAAATATGGATAATACCTGGCATCCGTCTTGTGGCTATTGATTTTGTCTCGGTCTTGGCCTTCTGCCTGTTCAGAGTGATGATAACTCCTAGTGCCTTGCCTCAGTTTTTGAGATGATTGTACTGTAAATCCCTGACAATCTTAACATCGTGGAATGTTTGGACATTATCAATCTATTTTGCTAGAGGTTGGGGTTGGTTGCAAATGTACATCTATTGCCTAGGATTTCAGTCTCCTACATCATGATAATCTTAATTTTCATTGCTTTTACCACCCATTTTTATTTTCTTTTTCACAGGGATACTTAAAACTTTTGGATATGTAAAAAAATTGTTGTGTGCCATCATTCAGCTGAAGTAACCGTTAGTACTTGTGTTCAAGATTTATCCTCTTTTTCCCTCCCTGGTGAAGTCTTATAGCTGGTAGCTGAATTTGTTAAAAAAAATTGTTTCTCACTTTTATCAATGAACTTTCCTGGACCATATTCTTATGAAAATGGTAATTTTTTGTACTTAATTGGCATTGACTGTGGAATATTCGTGTTCCAAATGTTGTCTGGTCCATTGTTTAAGGAGGTCCAAATAAGAGGCCTTACATTTAATTGAACAGATTCTAATGTGTTGTCAGTGTATACCAATGAAGTGAATTTTAATTTTGTTAATAATTGTTGATCTTGTATTCATGTATCATACTATGATTACATGGAACTTGGAAGTGGGGCCGCATGCTCCTGTTGGGTACATTTCGTAGTTTGCATTTTGATGGCTTAGATACCAGATTCTGGACATAATCTTCCTAAAGATGGAAAGCCCTTTGTCTTGCCTTTTCTAGCTTCTCCTTCTTGCTTGCTCTGTTCCACACATAATGATCATTATCTGTTAAATTTACTTAAGATATCCATAACAGGTGGAATTTTGAGGGGGTCTAGAAGGGAAAGATTGTTGAGTAAATACGTGGAAAGTGAGTGTGAAAAGATAGACCGGCTCATGGAGCTCTACGTGAGGTGATTACTTGCCTCCTCTCTCTTCGACTATGCAAAGGATAGGATTACGGTCTTTAAACAACCGCCTCCCTAAAACAAACTGGAGTGGTTATTCCTCTATAAGCAACTTTTGAGATTTATTTGTATTCTTTTGTCCAGATATTCTAATAGAGTGAAAGCAGAGACTGAACGGCTGAACCAGCTTGAACTCGATGATTTAGAGGTTATTTTCATTTAGTAGATGCCTTATTATGACCATTACTTCATTTAACGTCTTCTAGGTCACTTCTTTTCAATATAATGCTCATATGCCTCCCTTAAATATTGCAGATGGACGAAGAGGAGAAGTACAATCGAAGGCTAGAATCTGGACTTTATACTCTTCAGGTAAGACATTTATTCTTTAATGTTAGTTATTTAAGCCACTACTCGATAGTAATCGAAAAGATATTACAAATCTTAAAAAATTTCATCTGAAAACAGCAAGAGTGTGCACACATTTTGCGGACATTAATGGTCACAAATGAATGGCTGAGGCCTTTACTCTACATGAAAATCTGAGGCTTTGTTTGGTTTTGTTGATGCTGGCTTGAATAGGGGCTCTAGTTATGACTTACTTCAGACTCTTTGTTGTGATCATGTTGAGGGACTTGTTTGGTCTTGCTTCTATCTTTTAGAAACTTAACCATATTTGAATTAGTGACTACAAAGGGAGGCGAGAATTGCATGTTCATTGTTGCCCTATGTTTCTTATCTTTGTCAAGTTGTTTCTCACATTTTGTCTCAGTTTCCTTAATTTATTGGAATCTCTCTTAATTTATTGAAATCTCTCATTGGATAAATAAATTTAGTTGAATCTCTCTTGTTTCCACAGGGCAAAAGGTAAAGCAATAGATAGCAAATAATAACAATTGCAAAAAATACCTGGGTCCCTCTTTACATGTTTTTTTGGTTAGGCCATGGTATTTGTATACTATGTTCCCTCTATAGTGGTTCCTCCATAGTTGAGTATAACTTGAGCTCGATGATAATGAGTTAGATGAAAAATGATATTACTTGTAATAATAATTCAACTTTGTCATTAAACAGTTGAGAAACCTTTCAAAATTGTTCTGAAGGCGTTGATTCGGCAGTACTTTTGCACTAATTTGGCCTCTCATCCAGTCATACTAGTCATAATTGGAGTTGCCATGTATGAAAATTGTACACCCAGAATGACTTATTATCCATTGAAGTGAAGAAGAACTAAAATGTGGAAGACTAGCTTCCGCTAGATTATATTGTCCAAGCTGAGAGTTCTTGAAATTTTATTTCTGCTATTCACCCTTTAATGCTTTCATTTGCATAAAAGATGGGTACCAAAGTGTAATTAAGAAGCCACAACTACTATAGTTCTGATGATAATCACAAAGAGGCCTTTGTCCCAATGGTATGGGTCATGGGTGTCACTCTCTCAAATGGGAGGTGAGTGGTTTAAGTCTTGCCAAGCACAAGGTGTGGAAGTGGGTGCGTGTGTTCTAGCCATTAAAAAAATAATATTAAAAAATAAATGTAGTTCGGATGTTGAAATTTATCCCACCGAATCTCAGCTCACCATTGGAATGCTTAACCACAGAAAAGGCAGTTTAGATTCTTTAGATATCCACGCATAAGTTTTCTTGAGGTAAACACAGCTTTTAATAGAAAAGACTTTGGAGTTGAAATATAGGAAGTAACACAATCATTCTCATCGACTCAGATGGATGGGATGTTAGGTCATATCCCATTGATGAACATCAGTAGATTGTTTCACAAGTTAGCAATTAACATGCATGGAACTGTGTTCAAAAAACAACATAAAAGTAAACTTCTTCACTTATTTATTTTCTTTTAATATGTGAGCTGCTCATCTGACAGCGTTGTACTGGAATCCCACAATCATTATAAAAGATAAAACTATGTTAAATGATTTGAAGACAGTAAAAGCTTACCTCAGTGGACTTCTGTTTATAGTGTAAGAAAATGTTTAATTCTACAAAAGTTGACAAATCAGAGGAATGCCTGATTGGAAGTCTTAAAGATATGGTTAGCAAGTCTCTGTGGAAAAAATCAAGAGTATTACGGAGAGGCTACGGGTGACTAAAGAGAGAGGAACCTCTTAAGCATGACAGTGGTTTTATCTCTAAGGTAAAAAGGGGAAAACAGATGAAGCCTTGGACATTTACTAGAGATTGAATGGCGTTGCTAATTTTTTTATAGTAGGCTTGGTTTTTTTTTTTTTTTTTAATAATTAGGATACAAGCTCAATAAGTTTGTGGGCTGGAGTAGGTTACCAGCCTTCGAATTGAGCTAATAATCTTCAATGATCTGGAAATAAGCTTAGCCTGGTTGTTTGCATCTGTATGGAATAAAGGGTTTGGATCTTTCATTTCCCGTCATTGAAAGAAGGCTGTGAATGGGAACCCATTACCCTATCCGGCCATAACACCTTTGCTTCGATTGCTTACTTAAATCCAATGTTTGTTAATTATCTCTGGTTGTGGTTTTATATTGCTTCTTGGATGGGTGCTTTGACTTGGAATAGAATTGTGCTTTTTTCTGTGGTTAGATTTGCTTACTGAAACTAAGGGCCTGTTGAGAATCCCATTTAGCGCATAAAACTGAAAATATGCTTTTTCACAATATGTTTGATGCATTGTGGAATATCACTTAAATTGATAAGACCACTTAAAAAGAGGTTAGAATATTCAGCCAAAACAACTTAACACATTATAAGATGCAGACAGGATGGAAAGGTGGAGGGGAAGAGGGATAACTTGTGGCAACGAAAGGAAACTCTGTAAATTGGGGTTGGTCGACTTCGTTTCCTTATCCAAATCCAAACTCTCTGAAGCAAATTTTGTGATTAATGCGTGTGTTTTTCTGGAAGTTTCTTAGCTGCATTTGACTTCAAAGTAAAAGCAAATCGTTTGCTAATAAACAAATGGTGATGTTTATTTGTTTACATAAAATAAGCTCTGTTGTCAATTGCATTTGTTTATGCCTTCATAGCGGCCATGTTTCTACCTTGATGTTAATATGGAACTTGGGTTGCTCCAGAGGGGTAAATATTTTGTGTGGTTTGGAGGTTTAGTAAAATTTTTGATAACATTGTGGAATAGGCTCCACATGGTCTTTGTTCTCTTTGACTTCTCTTGGCATCATTATTCTACTGGTTAAAGGTATTATGATTTCCTGCTTCCTGATATTTGTTGCCTTAACCTCTATTATATATGTGATCCTGCAGCTGATTGCTGTCATTTTGGGACATCTTTGGACATCTGAGTAAGTTTTGGCATCTAAATTATGCTCCGTCTCTTCCTCAAGTGAAGTTTATTTGTGGAGTTCTTCATGGTCTCTTAGTTTTCTTATGTGAGATCGATAAATCTATGCAGGCACCCCAAAATGAAAGCGAGAATTGAACTACTACTGAAGCAGAATAAACTCACCAAGAAAGATGTTAAGGATATACTTAAGGTATGTGCTTCTTAACCGCTGCTTTTTTGTAGCCTTTCCAAATCTTTTAATTTCTCCAATCATTGTTTACCTGAATAAACGAGTTCTGATGTTTTCTGCATTTGTTAATGGTGTCTATGTTTCTACCTTGATGTTAATAATAATGTAGAACTTGGGTTGCTCCAGAGGTGTAAATATTATATGTTGTTTGGAGCTTTAGTTAGATAGTTAGATTATTGAAGACATTGTGGAATGATTAGGGTCTGTATTTTAATTAATTCTTTTAAGTGGAAGAAAAGTGTGGCAACTTGTTTGGGTGCTTGTAAACTTCGATTAGATTACGTAACTCACGTGATTGGATAGGGAGTTGTTTTTATTATTTGTAAAATATCTAAAATATCTTTGAGTGTTTGGCTATTAAGTTTGAGGTTTAAGCGAAGAAGAGTTGAAAAAACGTTTGGATAAGGCTTTGCTGAGTTGTACATCATGCATTTTAGTAAACTAAGTTAATATTGCACATGATAAATGGTCTATGGCTTTTCTATGAGGTGGTTGCATATAGAAAATATTTAGGACTAGTCTTAAAATTGTCAAAGGGTTTTATGACATCCAATGACAATGTGGAAGGAGAGTAAAATTCGTTTTGACTGCCACAAGAAAGCAGGGCTTTCATATTTCATAACATAAAATAATGCTTTTTAAGTAGGCCAAGTTAGCCAGGCCAATAACGATTGTTTAGAGATAGAAATGTTTTGATTTCCATGCTTTGGCAGAGCCCGGGGCATTGTAGTCATTGATGGGCCATGGAGATTTTGTAGAATTAGGATAACAATCTGTTGGTTGGGGATTGGGTGCATTGCTTTGCTAGTTTGACTGCTATTTATATATGCTGTTCCACCCATAGCTAGGAATATAATATTGCTTTCTCTCTCCTCTTACATTTTTCTTGTCCAATATCCATTCCAATAACTAGCGATAGCTCATCAGTCTTCACTTTTTTCTTCTCTTTTAGAGGCGGATTTTGGCATCTTCATATTTTTAAAAGCCCTTTCAAATTTAATCGATACATATAGAGGTCCTGTGAAACCACAAAGTGGGAAAAGTTAGAGGGAAAAAAAGGGCAAATCTTTTCCTTGTTTTGAAGTGCCCACGCTAAAAGAATGACCCAGAAAGAAACTTTTATAGGTTTGATAGAGTGGTGGTATTTATGTGTAGGTGTCATATGTCTTATCTTAACTTGAGGATGAAATCATTGTTGCTCTGGCTTGGTAGGCCTAGCATCTGGTTGAATATTAATTTCATGAAACAACTAATCTATCTTATTGCGAGAAGTAGGCCAGGCTTCCCTGTGGGGGTGTTCTTGTATATCAATTAACTTCAGTGTTTTTGCTCTTAATCTATATATTTGGGATGAACAACAGGAATATCATGACAACATTGGTGATCTGGATGGACCAGAAGAAAAGGAGAGGGCCCAGGCAAAGATCCAAAAATTCGCCTCAGCCTTTTGACAATTTTGATATCTTGAAGGTGGTTCGTAGTTCAACAAGCCATACGCCTCCATGTTAAAGTTACCGAAGTATGTTATTACAACTTCTCGGCCTTCTGTATTCATTGTGCATCAGTTAGCTTAGGACTGGATTTGCCAGTGTTTTCCTTCATTAGATTCCGCACCGATGCTTGCACACTCCTATTAAGCAAAAGTTGGTTTAAGAATAGCCGTATATGTCAAGAATCATGGCAATGCCTGTATGGTTTGAATAGTGTTGTTCAGGGCAACAGTGTATTGTAGCATCTTACAATAGAGTGAAGCAAGAGGTTGCATGTACTAACCTTCTATATGACCTTACATGTTTTAGAGGCATTGATTACATCTTTATGTAGTTTTTATCAACTGCACAGCCTGATTGAGAATAGATATTGTACATGGCCAGAAACTGCACAGCCATGAGGAGCATACTGATTATCTTCATTGCATAAATTACTGATTATCTTGATGCATAGATTATGACCATTTTGATTCGAGAAATAGAATTGGATAGGGTAAGAGAGAGCCGTAATACTGAGGAACTCGCATTTTCTTTTATATGATGGGATTGTGAAGGAGATTTTGTATACTGATTATTTAGTTTTTATTTGGTTAGAGTGAGATAAATAATGATATAAGAATTGTGGAGTTAGGATAAAGAGGAAAGATGGTACGAATAATATCAGAAGATGTTAATTATTTGTCCCACATATTCAGTTATTGCAATAAGGAATTTACGAAATTGTTCAATCCAGTCTCACTAAGTGAATGCTAGATTTTGCTTAAATTGGAACTTTATGGGCCATTTTTTTTTTCAGTTTATTCCTTTTTTCAAGTATCCGTGCAAGGTAGTGACACGAGATTTGAGTACGATATCCGGTCTTGAAGTTGAAGCTCATTTCCCCCTTATTCCTTCCCAACCGTTGGTTGCCATGCCTTTTGTTTCTTCTTCCACTATACTTGCATTCTGATTAGGGTAGTCATGAGCTTCTATGAATGTCTAAAACACTGAGTAAAAAACCAATACACTCTACTCTTAAAAAATAATTATAATATTTTAACTAAAAAGTCTCTGCACTCTAAAAGAAATCATATCATTATTTCAAACATTATAGTTTAAAAGTAAAAAATAATATGGTATATTTTAATAAAAAGTAAAAAGAACAAATTACCCGAAACAAAGTATTCCAAATAATCAAATTTTCTCTCTTTTTATTGTTTTTTTTAAAAGTAAACTTTTTAAAAGTCAATTTTTTTTAGACATCTCATTATTGTGCAATTTTTCCCCAATAGTTACATGAAACCTTATCATTCACCCATATGTTTTTTATTTTTCCATTCATATTTTCGTAGAAAATAGTCAGAATTC
>JAULJZ010000022.1:10868223-10886597 GCA_032270985.1 Heliamphora pulchella | reverse complement strand
CATTGACCATGACTTCGTTCAAACCATTATATATTCATACTTTACAGAATTTAATTTCAGTAGATGTTTTCATAAATAAGGACCATCGTGCTTGTTCAATAATTTAACATGTTACATAAACATTCGAATCATAAAGTAATAAACAAAAGTATAATTAACTCAAATATCATATGACTCACTGGATGGAAGTGTGCAGCAATCGCTGTAAAGTTTCGATTTTCTAGAAGATTCTAAATCTAGCCAAAACACATAACAAATATGTAAAGAATTTTACTTGTAGTGAATTTTATTTATTTTTTGCTCTTAACATATTTTACATAAACCTGCGGATTATAATTTGTTAATTTAATTGTAATTTAATTTCATAATAAAATTTATTTTTTCAATTATTTAAAATTATTTCATGATGGATTATTTATCTTATTTAAAGGCAAATGTACAGTTGCATGAGGAAATTGTATAGAAAAAATGAAAAAGAGGCGGTGGGTGGGAACATAGAGAGAAAAGGTGGTGGGGAGTCCATAATTTCCTTCAACTTCAGGGCTTTCGTTTCGGCAATTCAGTTGCCATTAGCAACGGCCGTTGGTGGCGATGCCAAGGTGATCGTGAGGTGGTTATAGACCCAGCTTCGGTAGCAACTTAGGCATATTGTGGTGGTGCCAAGAGGGGGCCGAAGGTGGCTTGGTGGGTTATGTTTTGCGAAAATAGAGGAGAGAGAAATTGTGTATTGTTTTTCATGGGGTTCTTGGATGGTCTGGGCGGCGGGTCAGCAGCGTTGTGAAGGTGTGGAGGGGGTGCGGAATGATGGTTAGGGGCGGAGTGTGGTGGTGTGCAGTGGTTCTCAGTGGTTGAGGGAGAGTGTGTGAGAGAGAGAGAGAGATAGCTTACCGGCGATGATGACGGTGGTTGGTGGCAATGCAGGTGGCGGTGATGGCAACAGCAATGACGACGACGCGGTGATTTTCTAATGGCGGTGACTAATTCAATTGGTTTTTTTCCTTCTCCCCTCTTCCTGCATCTCCTTCTTTTCCTTTGCTATTTCTTCTCCTTTTTCCTCTTTCACTTGTATGCCTAGCATAAGGAGATCAGTCGTCTATTTATAGATGTAAATCCTTGGCACCCAAGCATCATAAGCATGAGGTGTGTTCGTGCATTGCATTCGTTTCTACCAAAGCAGGAGGTGTCTTCTTCCTTGCTGACTCATGCCAAGCGGGAGGTGTGATTCTTCTCCAGAATTTGATTATTTTGGATGCTACACAACATTGTGAATTTTTATTGTAAAGAATTTACTTTCAAAAAAATTCTAAATTTTTTTCATGTACTTTTGATATTATTTTATGAATTATCACGAAGACGGATTTGTTGAGAAAAATTCCAAACTATGAAAAGCGGCTTTATGCTTTGATTAACGTTATCGGTAGTTTAAAAAATTCATGGAATTAAGTCTGTCATAAAATTAGTTATTCGTCTTTGTCAGCAATTTTATTTTGAGTCTTTTTACTATCTATTTGTTTATTTAAATTATCATTATTATTTTATTTTTTTATTTAGTTGCAAGACATTACAGCTGAAGTATACCGAGAAACAATCGTAATTTAGAATTAAACAACCAGACCTTTTGGTTGGGCTCAAAGGACTTTCGATGGATTTGTTTATCATGAAAAGCCTTAGTCCTAGCATTAAAGGTACAGAAGCTCTCGTATGCATCGTTACAAATTTTTTCTAACTCGTTAAGCTGCAATTTCTGATGGGCATCGACAGTGTCCGTATCAAAATTGAACTTTTTGATGGCCCACATGACATGGTGTTCTAGTTCGACTGGTAAGTGGCATGCTTTTTCAAAAATGAGGCAGTTCGATAGGCCCATTGGGCATCATCAAGCCGTTTAGACCAATCCTTGCGACATGGGTGGATGATTTTGGTTAGAATATTCTTCACTTCGTAGTTCGACATTTTGACTTGTCCACTTGTTTGAGGGTGTTACGGAGTGGCGACCTTATCTGTGATGGAATGACAGCGAACCAAAGCAACGACATATTTATTAAGGAAATGCGTACCGCCATCGTTAATGATTGCGCGTGGGATCTCAAATCGACTGAAGATGTTTGATTGCAAGAACTTGACCACTACCTTATGGTAATTTGTTTTGGTTGCCACGATCTCGACCCACTAGGAGGCAGAATCTACATGTTATCATAACCATGGGTTGGTGGAAATAGACCCATAAAATCAATTCCCCATACATCAAAAAGTTCTACCCTCAAGATTGGACTGAGTGGGATCATATCCTTGGTGGAGATTCTGCTAATCTGTTGACATCGAATGCAAGCCCGACAGAAGTCGTTGGCATCTCAGAAGAGCGACGACGAATAGAAACCGCTCTGAAGTACCTTGACAATTGTTTTCTTGCCACTAAAGTGGCTGCCGCATGCCAGTGATAGAAGTTAAGAGTACCGTGCACCTCACTTTCCTGGACACATCATCAAATAACTTGGTAATGACATTATTTGAATAATTTTGGATCTTCCTAGAAATGGTGTTTGACCTAGGCAAAGAATCAGTCGTTGTCTTATTTAGACTAGTGGGATGGAATCTGGCCGACCACTAGGTAATTTACTATATGGGCATACCAGGGAGGCTGATTTTCTATGAACGCAAAAAGTTGCTCGTCAAGAAATGGGTCACGTAATGGAAGTAGGTCACGAGATTGGTCAACCAAACGGCATGAGAGATGGTCTACTACAGAGTTATCAGTTCCCTTTTGATCGCAAATCTCAAGATCAAATTCTTATAACAACAAGATCCAACGAACTAGCTTAGGCTTTGTGTCTTTCTTAGATAAGAGATACTGGAGGGCAGCATGGTCAGTGAAAACGATTACCTTCGAGCCAAGGATCTATGACCGAAATTTATTGAGAATGAATACTATCGCCAAAAATTCCTTCTCAGTAATGGTATAATTTAGCTAAGCATCAGAGACGATTTTGTTGGCGTAATATAAGGCATGAGGCACCTTATTCACTCTCTGCCCAAATGCAGCACCAACGGCGTAATCAGAGGCATCACATGTGTTTTCAAAAGATAATGACCAATTTGGTGATTGCATGATTAGGACTGATGATAAGGCTAAACGAAGGCATTCAAAAGCCTACATGCATGATTTGTCAAAGACAAAAGGTGTGTCATTAGCAAGAAAATCGCACAAGGGTTTGGAAATTTTAAAGAAGTCTTTGATGAAACATTTGTAAAAGCCTGCCTGTCCGAGGAATAAATGGATTTGCTTAACCGAAGTGGGGGGTGGAGGCTTTGAGATTAGGTCTACTTTGGGTTTGTCCACCTTGATACCTCGTGCTGAAACAATGTGTCCCATTACAATCCCTTACAGAACTATGCAGTGGCTTTTCTCCTAACTGAGGACTAGATTCATCTCCATGCATCATTTTAGGACTTTAGGGAGGTTTTGGAGACAATCTAGAAAGGAGGCCTCGAATAATGAGAAGTTATCCATGAAGACCTCTAGGAATTTCTTAACCATATCAGAGAAGAGGCCATTATATACCATTTGAAATTCATCAGTGTCTTACACAGGCCGAAGGGCATACACCTGTAGGTGAAGGTACCAAACGAATTGACAAACTTGATTTTCTCTTAGTCCTCAGGGTAAACAAGCACTTGGTTATAGCCCGAGTAGCCATCTAGGAAGTAATAAAAGCTCTAACCCACTAACCGTTCTAGGATTTGGTCGATAAAGGTCAGCAGGAAGTTATCTTTCTGGGTTACAGGGTTAAGCTTTTGGTAATCAATACAGGCACTCCATCCCATGGTCGTGCGCATAGGGATCAACTATTCTTGCTCATTTTGGACAACCGTGAGGCCTAATTTCTTGGGTACTATCTGGGTTAGACTCGTCCATTTGCTATCAGATACGAGGTAGATGATACCCGCATTAAGTAATTTGACTAGTTCCTTTATCACAACCTCTTTATGTTCGGATTCCACCTCCATTGCATTTCGCAAGTGGGTTTGGCATCCTCTTCATAGTGGAAGCAATACATACAGACAGGGGGATTTATGCCTTTTAAGTCAGCTACTGACCACTTGATAGCTCCCCTATGGTTTTGAAGTACCTCAATGAGTTGATTCTCCTACTCGAATGTCAAGTCTGAGGCAATATTGACAGGTAGGGTGCTATTTAGGCCTAGAAACATATACTTTAAGGAGTTTGGGAGTGGATTCAACTCAAGTTGTGATGGTGAATCTAGTGAGGGTAGGACAATCAAGAGAACACACTGAATGGAGTAAGGCATTGATGTTTTTGATTGATTGACCAACATCGAATTACTCAACTCCAAAATGAGACTTGCAGGCCTTAAGGGGATTTATGGTCGGGACAAAAGGGAGCGTTTCTGTAGTGACTCAGATCCTTGTTATTTTCAAAATTCTAATGAAAACAAATATGTTATGTCCAGTGGAGATGTTTAGGAGGGTAAACCATACGTGAAAACATATTCTTAAGCTTGTATGTGTTCGTTAGTGATGGTTGAGGGTGGATTTATGTGGGAGAACGTTGTTGAGTGATGTTTTGTATGTATATGGTTCGATTGTAGCTTCAGTGATTCAGGATCCAAGCCTAGGTTGACCGCTCGAGCAGAGGCCTGACCGCTCGAGCGGCTCGAGCGGATAAGTAACAGAGAGTATCTGAAGGATGGGATCGCTCGAGCGATGAGGGTCTGCTCGAGTGGACTGTTGTGAAACAGATGTTTTAAAAAGTCGCGTGGGCCTCTTTTTCTCTCATTCTTTTTATGTCTC
The DNA here is from genome assembly GCA_032270985.1 of Heliamphora pulchella. NCBI lineage: Eukaryota > Viridiplantae > Streptophyta > Magnoliopsida > Ericales > Sarraceniaceae > Heliamphora > Heliamphora pulchella. Next base: position 10,881,788 of record JAULJZ010000022.1, on the reverse strand, counting down.
TCTCACTCTAGGGCAAAGGTGAAAGTTAGGGTTTAGGTTTGAGAGTTAGTGGAGGTTTGTTTGGCTCCTTTGAGTGAGTTTCTTTACATCCCCTCTCGGTGATTCAACCATTGGAGGTCTAATTTTAGCTTTGGGGGAGTTTTCTCACCGTGCGATTGGAGATCCTCATTGTTGGAGCTCGTGTAAAGCTTTTCTTGTGAATCTAGCATCCCAAAGGTAGGATCTAAGATTTTCTTTGAATATTTTCGTGATATGAGTCGTATTTCTCAATTTATGAACTTAAAGGCATGAAATTTGCATTTTTAAAGCTCTAAACTAAATTTTGGTGATAATGGGGGTTAAAGCATGGATTTATGAGGGATGTAACATGTTTTTATCTTGACGTTATTACTTCTCGCAATTGGATTGAGAAATGAGATATTAGGGTTAGGGTCTTGAATTAAAACTATGAGAATTGGGGATTTTGGGTTTAAAGAATTGATATGATGAAATTAGCATGATTAATCGTTAAATTGGAGGTTGTCATAACTTATTGTGATCTTAATTTCATAAAACTATTTGACTCATGTTGATGTCAAGCCAAAAATGTGGATTTTGTTGAATAAAACCAATGACTTTGTGAATTGAGAGCTACGTGATGAATAACTCGATTTTGAGCCCTAAAATAATAGAAATGTGAATAATGGAATCAAGTTATGAAATGGGTTTGGTGAGAGGAACCACTTGGGTTGGACTCACGTGTGTGTGTTGTGTTTTGATGTGTTGAGAAGGACCGGTTTATGGATCTATGGATCATTTAAGGTTGGGCACGAGTCGCTCCTCGGTGAAAGACTAGAAAACTGTGCAGATTAGGTTCTCTGGCTGCCGGCTAGCAACCGAAAAGGACGTTAGTCGTGTCGGGGCATAGAACGTTCTGTTACTTCATGGGGCATGTGTGACCGAGTTGAATGTAACACTACGTGGGTTTATATGCTCGTCCGACGCCGGTGCCTATGACTTCGAACCATGAATTGGTGAAATATGAAATGAGTTGGCAAAGCGTGTGTTTGTGTGTGTGGATTGTAATTAACGGAGTTGGTGAAATCTCAAATTGAGAACGTGACAAAATGGTAAAATATGTTTGGTTAATTGAAAATGATAAATGAGTTGGATTCTTTGGGTTTGCCAAGATGGGTAATTCTATAGGTATAAAAAGGGACTATGGAATAACAATCCTTCGCACAAAAACGCGGTCATGCATGGAAAAATTTGTCTCAAAATAAACAATATGAAGTGATCAAGCTTATATGTGTATCCTGCATAATCATTTTCGCATGCCATGCATATGTTCAATGTTAGTCTTGTTCCTACGAGTTTCGGCTCATGTTGTTTAACAACATTTCAGGTGATAACGGAAAGAAGATCTTACAGTAAAATCGGTGGTTGATTGCCTTTTTTTTGGGGGAAAAGTTAATAGGATTACATTATTGGATAGTCGATTTTTGAGAAATGAAAGTATAAAGATGTAATTCCTTCTTTTGAACATTTGGAATGTTTTAATTATAGATTGAAATACCGCGTTGTAAGACCTTTGGATAATGTATTCATGTGATGCATGCATGTGAGGACGTTCTATTTTGGTTGAATTGGGCGTTTTGTTCTCTTAAAGAAAAGTTTTTGGCAACGATGTTTAGTTTATGATAAATGATTATTTTGTCCTCAAATGTGTATTTTCATTCCTTGGATCTATTCACTCAAATTAAGTGTAATAAGAATAGTTACTTGAACCTTGTTTCCAAAACATTGATGTTTTTCACAGTTTTTGGGCAATGACTCTCGGGTGTGTCACCGCTCGAGCGGTGAGGTGTTCGCTCGAGCGGTCTTCGCTAGGCTTTGACTATGAAAATTGTTTTAAACAAAATTCCTCATAAATGGGTTGTTTAAAGGCTTAGTTTGCAAAGAAAATATTCCCACATTGGGTTAGTTTCAAAAGTATTCAGTTTATATTATGTCAGGATCGGGGAGCTATAAATTGGTATCAGAGCTGTAGGCTCGAACACCGAGGAACCGTGGGGGTGAGTGATGCATTGCGTGAGAGTTTGCATTGATGTGTGACATTCATGATCTGGTGTGTTAGCATGAAGCATCTCGAGTATAATTTGACATTTGCATGCTATGCGGTATTTGGGCATAGAGGCTAGACTGTATGATGATGTGACTGGCCTTTGGGTAACCGGTCGACTAGTTTGGGGTTCAGGCTAGAAAGGCATTTGGCCAACGTCCATTCTAACTAGAAATCCAAATGAGTTAGCCGGGTTGACGCGTCATTCCAATGAGCTCCCCTCGTTAGGTGTGTTGATGATGCGGTTTGTGTTATATGATATCTCATTGAGGGACGATGTTATTAACGATAGATAAGTTGTTGTAAACCTTGTTTTGATATCCCTCTTTGTTCCCTCTTATTCATAGAGTGATGTTCGCGAGACGTGGTAGGGGCCTAGGTCGAGGCCAAGTTTCAAAAGAAGGGAATGTTCATGCCCCGCAGGAACAAATGGGTGGTGTTGATGTTGTCCAAGAGATGCTTGCTACGATGAGGGCAATGGCCGAGGCGACTAGGGCCGGAGTGAGGCCCCTTATCCCCGAGTCTCTGTGGTGATGAGGAAATTCTGGCGGTTGGATCCTCAAACTTTCTCTGGGGAGCCGGACTCCAAAGTTGCCACCGAGTGGTTAGAAGTAACCATAACAATCTTGGACACCTTAGAGATCGGGGAAGATGAGTTGCGTGTCAGGTTGGCAGCATTCCAACTTTGAGAAGATGCAAGAGAGTGGTAGAAGTTTGCTAAGACCACCGTAGATGGCACGTGGACAGCCTTTATTAGAGTCTTTTTGAAAAAGTATTTTTTGGGTTCTTCTAGAGATGTGTACCAGGAGGAGTTTCTCTCTCTCATTCAAGGGAATCTTACTGTGGTCCAATACGAGGCCAAGTTCACGAACTTGTCACGATTCGCATCCGAGATGGTGTCAACGGAGGAGTTGCGCAACAAGAGGTTTGAAAGAGGTCTTCGACCATCGATCAAGGATTGGATTGCAGCATTGGATTTACGGGTGTACTTTGAGGTTGTAGAGGCCGCAATCTGGTGGAAAATGCAATGGCGGGGAGCCGTAAGATTAGGGAAAGCAAGTTACATCAAGGAAATTTCAGTGCTCAGTCTGAAGGGCGCCAGGTGAAGAGACAGAAATCATAGGGATCAAGTCCTTATCCCACGGGATTGTAGTTCCAGCCACGGTCGGCACCAGCACCGTCAATGGGCTCATCTGGACGTTTCGAATGTCGAGAGTTAGTATGTTACACGTGTAGGCAACCAGGACATCACTCGAAGGATTATCAGCAAAGAGGACAGCAGCAGCAACAACAAAGTCAGTCTCAGGGGAGGCCCCCGCCTTCATGTTTTCAGTGTGGCCAGGTAGGTCACATCCGACGAGATTGCCCTCATGGAGGGAACATTCAAGGTGCTATGGGAGCACATAGAGTACAAACATCACTGGGACGAAAGGGTTACGGCCAGTCGCAGCAGCAGTCAGGGGCATAGTAAGTAAGAACAACGGGAGTGCTACCTGTGCTCAGTCAGTAAGGTAACCTGGAGCCAAGAGCAGTGGGGGACAGAATCAGGGAAACCAGGGGCGAGTGTGTGCTCTCGTGGAACCCAGTACATCGGTGGCACCTACCGTGTCGGACACCGCAGCTAGGCCTTCAGTCATATGAGGTACCTTTCTAGTGTACCATTCTTGGGCCAATAGTCTTATTGATACCAGAGCATCACATTCTTTCATTTCATCTACATTTACTTCTGCACTGGGGTTAGAGGTAGATGTGTTGGATAATGCCTTATGCACAGTGACACCGTTGGGTGAGGTTGCCGTGTTGAGGCACGTCTATAGAGCTTGTGAGATGGAGATTATCGACCATTGTTTGGTATTCGATTTTATTGTGATCGATATGTTATCATTCGATATTATCTTAGGGATGGATTGGTTGACGACCTTTTGTGCCTACATTGATTGTGATCGACGATGGGTATTTGTTTGTATGCTGTATGGAGATTCCTTTTATTGTGTGGGTGACCGGGATAGTGGTTTAGCACCTAGACCTCTTGGATCGCGGGGCCGTGATAGCCTTAACTCTCTTTTCTCTGCCTTGTCGGTGAGTGGGATTGATTTCACTCGGGGAGAGTTGCCTCCCGTTGTCTGTGAGTTTCTAGACGTGTTCCCGAGTGAGTTGTTTGAGCATCCTCCATGGCAGGAGGTGGAGTTTTCTATAGACCTTATCCTGGGGACGGCCCCATTTCTATGTCTTCATATCGTTTTGCACCTGTCGAGTTGATAGAGTTGAAAGTGCATGTTCAAGAGCTATTGGATAAGGGGTTCATCTGTCCTAGTGTGTCTCCTTAGGGAGCCCAAGCATTATTTAAGAAGAAGAAGGATGGATCGTTACGCCATTGTATAGATTATCATAAGTTGATCCATGTGACCGTTAAAAACAAGTACCTTATTCCGCGTATTGACGACTTGTTTGATCAATTGAGAGGTTCTTGTTGTTTCACAAAGATCGACTTGAGATGGGGTTACCACCAGTTGCGAGTTAGTGAGGAAGACATTCAAAAGATAGCTTTTCGTATCCGCTACGGGCATTTTGAATTTCTAGTTATGCCATTTGTGTTGACTAACGCACCGGTAACGTTTATGGACCTTATGAACCGTATTTTTCACCCTTATCTTGACTGATTCGTGGTAGTATTCGTGGATGACATTTTGATCTACTCACCATCCAAAGAAGAACACGAGGAGCATCTTCGAATCGCCTTACAGTTGTTGCAAGAGCATCGATTATATGCTAAGTATGACATATGTGAATTTTGGTTGTCAGCAGTAAAGTTTCTAGGGCCTGTAGTTTCACAGGATGGAGTGGCAGTGGGTTTATCCAAGATTAAGGCGGTGATGGAGTGGGAAAGATCGAAAAGTGTGTTTGAGATTCGGAGCTTCTTGGGATTGGCAGGATATTACCGACACTTTGTGAAAGATTTCTCTCAGCTTGTAGCGCCTTTGGCACGTCTTACACGAAAGGGAATCAAGTTTGTATGGAACGATAGTTGTGAGCTCGCCTTCTTAACATTGAAGATGCTATTAACAAGTACACCCATTCTGACTATTCCGGAGAGAAGACTCAGTTATACCATTTATTGCGATGCGTCGCATGAAGAGTTGGGTTGCGTGTTGATGCAACTTGGTAAGGTGGTGGCTTATGGATCGAGATAATTGAAGGTTCATGAGAAAAATTATCCTACACATGATTTGGAGCTCGCAGCAGTGGTTTTTGCTCTTAAGACCTAGAGGCACTATCTATATGGGGAACGCTTCGAAGTATTTTCGAACCACAAAAGCTTGAAATATTTGTTCTCACAGAAGGATCTGAATTCGCGTCAGAGAAGGTGGATGAAATTCTTGGGAGACTATGATTTTATTCTCGAGTATCATCCAGGCAAGGCAAATGTAGTAGCCGACGCCCTCAGTTGAAAGTCCTTGAGCACATTAGCCAGGATAGCAGTTAGAGAGTGGAGCATGCTTGGAGAAGTCAGAGAGTATAACCTTCATTTAGGGAAGTTTGATGGGCATGTCGCTCTGTTTACGGTGACCTCTCAATCTACCCTTGCTTATCGCGTTGTCGAGGCACAACAATCAGACACTGAGAGTTTGATGTTTCGAGAACGAGTTTCAAATGGCGAGGATGCCAAGGAATGGACAATCCACCCCGATCAAAGCCTAAGGTTTGCAGGAAGAATCTTTATGCCAGAAATGCTTCGGGAAGACGTACTTCGCAAGTTTCATCATTCACGCCTGGCAGTGCATCCGGTTAGCACGAAAATGTATCATGATATACGTAGGCATTTTTGGTGGAAGGGTATGAAGAAAGACGTCGCATTTTTCGTATCGCGTTGTCTCACTTGTCAACAAATGAAAGTCGAGCACCAGAGACTAGCGGGTGAGTTGCAACCGTTACCGGTGTCAGAGAGGAAATAAGAAAATATTTCCATGGATTTTGTTTTGGGTCTTCTGAGATCTCCAAAGGGGCAAGATGCCATTTGGGTTGTGGTGGACAGATTGACTAAGTCGATACATTTCCTACTAAGTAGCATGACGAATTCTGTTGATAAGCTTAGTAAGCTCTATATACGCGAGATTGTTAGACTCCAGAGGTACCGATTTCTATCGTTTCTGATCTAAATCCTCGTTTCACGTCACGTTTTTGGCAGAGTTTGCAGTTAGCTATGGGAACGAACCTACTTCTTAGTACTTCTTTTCATCCCCAGTCAGACGGCCAGTCGAAACGCACTATTTAGATACTCGAAGATATGCTGCGAGCATGTGTTTTGAATTTCCATGGGTCATAGGAGGACCATCTACCATTGGTAGAATTCGTCTACAATTATACTTACCAATCGAGCATCGAAATGGCACCTTACGAGGCATTGTATGGTAGACCTTGTAGGTCACCCATGTGTTGGACCGAAGTCGGTGAAGCAGCCGTGTTAGGGCCCGAGCTTGTACGTGAGACCACAGATAAGATCATCGTGATCCATAAACGTTTAATGACCGCACAAAATCGTCAGAAGAGCTATGTAGATAAGAGAAGGAGACCATTAGCGTTTTCTTGAAGGTTTTTCCACGGAAATGTTTAATGAGATTTGGTAAGAGTGGAAAGTTATCACCGCGTTTTATCGGTTCGTTTGAAATTCTTGATAGAATTGGAGAGGTGGCCTACCGCTTAGCCTTGCCACTACAATTAGCCTCTGTACACAATGTTTACCACGTGTTTATGTTGTGTAAGTATGAGCTGAACCTATCCCATGTCTTGGACTGGACGGAGTTGAGGGTTGACGACGATGTTACCTAGGAGGAAAGACCGGTGAGAATCCTTGACACCAAAGAGCAAGTCTTACGGGGGAGAACTATTCAATACGTAAATGTGTTATAGCTTCAACATGGCATTGAGGAAGCTACGTGGGAACGAGAATCAAAAGTTTATAGAAATTACCCCAAGTTGTTCAGTCTTGATGTGTGTATAATTTCGAGGACGAAATCACCTAATTGCGGGAGATTGTAGTGACCCGGACCCTTGTTATTTTCAAAATTCTAATGAAAACAAATATATTATGTCCAGTGGAGATGTTTAGGAGTGTAAACCATGCGTGAAAACATATTCTTAAGCTTGTATGTGTTCGTTAGTGATGGATGAGGGTGGATTTATGTAGGAGAACGTTGTTGAGTGATGTTTTGTACGTATATGGTTTGATTGTAGCTTCAGTGATTCGGGATCCCTGCCCAGGTTGACCGCTCGAGCGGAGGCCTGACAGAGAGTTTATGAGGGATGGGACCGCTCGAGCGGTGGGGGTCCGCACGAGTGAACTGTCGCGGAACTGATGTTTTAAAAAGTTGCATGGGTCTCTTTTTCTCTCATTCTTTTTATGTCTATCTCACTCTCGGTCAAAGGTGAAATTTAGGGTTTAGGTTTGAGAGTTAGTGGAGGTTTGTTTGGCTCCTTTGAGTGAGTTTCTTTACATCCCTCTCGGAGATTCAACCATTGGAGGTTCAATCTTAGCTTTGGAGGCATTTTCTCACCGTGCGATTGGAGATCCTCATTGTTGGAGCTCGTGTTAAACTTTTCTTGTGGATCTAGCATCCCAAAGGTAGGATCTAAGACTTTCTTTGAATATTTTCGTGATATGAGTCGTATTTCTCAATTTATGAACTTAAAGGCATGAAATTTACGTTTTTAAAGCCCTAAACTAAAGTTTGGTGATAATGGGGGTTAAAGCATGGATTTATGAGGGATGTAATATGTTTTTATCTTGATGTTATTACTACTCATGATTCGATTGAGAAATGAGATATTAGGGTTAGGGTCTTGAATTAAAACTATGAGAATTGAGATGATAAAATTGGCATGATTAATGGTTAAATTGGGGGTTGTCATAACTTATTGTGATCTTAATTTCATAAATCTATGTGACTCATGTTGATGTCAAGCAAAAAATGTGGGTTTTGTTGAATAAAACCAATGACTTTGTGAATTGGGAGCTACGTGATGATTAACTCGATTTTGAGCCCTAAAATAATGGAAATGTGAATAATGGAATCATGTTATGAAATGGGTTTGGTGAGAGGAACCACTTGGGTTTGACTCACATGTGTGTGTTGTGTTGTGATGTGTTGAGAAAGACCGATTTATGGATCTATGGATCGTTTAAGGTTGGGCATGAGTTGCTCTCGGTGAAAGACCAAAAAACTGTGCAGATTGAGTTCTCTGCTCGCCGGCTAGCAACCGAAAAAGGACATTAGTCGTGTCGGGGTTTAGAACGTTCCATTACTTCATGGGGCCTGTGTGACCGGGTTGAATGTAACGCCACGTGGGTCTATACGCTCGTCCGACGCCGGTGTCTATGACTTCGAACCATGAATTGGTGAAATATGAAATGAGTTGGCAAAGCGTGTGTTTGTGTGTGTGGGTTGTAATTAATGGAGTTGGTGAAATCTCAAATTGAGAACGTGAAAAAACGGTGAAATATGTTGGGTTAACTGAAAATGATAAATGAGTTTGATTCTTTGGTTTTGCCAAGATGGGTAATTCTATAGGTATAAAAAGGGACTATGGAATAACAATCCTTTGCACAAAAACTCGGTTGTGCATGGAAAAATTTGTCTCTAAATAAACTATATGAAGTGATCAAGCTTATATGTATATCATGCATAATCATCTTCGCATGTCATGCATATGTTCAATGTTAGTCTTGTTCCTACGAGCTTTGGCTCATATTGTTTAATAACATTTTAGGTGATAACGGAAAGAAGACCTTGGAGTAAAACCGTTGGTTGATCGCCTTTTTTTTGGGAAAAGTTAATAGGATTACATTATATTTTGAATAGTCGATTTTTGAGAAATAAAAGTGTAATGATGTAATTCCTTTTTTTGAACATTTAAAATGTTGTAATTATAGATTGAAATACCACATTGTAAGACCTTTGGATAATGTATTCATGTGATGCATGTATGTGAGGACGTTCTTGTTTTGGTTGAATTGGGCGTTTTGATCTCTTAAAGAAAAATTATTGGCAACGATGTTTAGCTTATGATAAATGATTATTTTGTCCTCAAATGTGTATTTTCATTCTTCGGTTCTATTCACTCAAATCAAGTGTAATAAGAATAGTTACTTGAACCTTGTTTCCAAAACATTGATGTTTTTCATAGTTTTTGGGCAATGACTCTCGGGTGTGTCACCGTTCGAGCAGTGAGATGTCAACTCGAGCAGTCTTCACTGGGCTTTGACTATGAAAATTGTTTTAAACCAAATTCCTCATAAATGGGTTGTTTAAAGGCTTAGTTTTCAAAAAAAAGATTCCCACATCGGGTTGGTTTCAAAAGTATATTCGGTTTATATTATGTCGGGATCGGGGCGCAACAGTTTCCTCGGTAGCCTCATCGATAATGTCGACTACAAAATAGTCAAATTCTTGCAGGTGTTGTTAGGAGACATTGAAGACACTAAGGCGCAATTTGATGTTTTTGAATGAAATATCCATCACTACGATTCGACAGTTTATGTAAGCATTAGCCATAGCCAATAAGGGTCGATCGAGAATCACTTGAGTCTATTTACGGAGGCTTAAAACTGGTTCGGTGTCTAAGACTATAAAGTCAAAAAAGAAGCGAAATTTATCAACTTTAACAAGCACATCCTCGATGACTCCATAAGGTACTTTAACCGATCTATCAGCCAACAAGAGAGTGACCAATGTGGGTTTCAGTACACTCAAGCCAAACTATTCATACATCGAGTAAGGGAGTAGATTGACACTAGCTCTTAGGTTTAATAGAGCGCGATCAATCGAGTGATCGCCTATGACACATGAGATGGTAGGAGTCCTTGGATCTTTGAGTTTGGGGATAGTGTCGTGTCGGATGATGGCACTAATTTGCTCGGCGAGGAGAACATTTTTAGAAACATGGGTCCTCGTCTTATGCTTTTGGGTATAAAGATCTTTCATGAACTTTGCATAAAAGTTGGATCTGTTTAATGGCATTTAGGTGTGACAAATTGATCTTTACTTGCTTAAAGATCTCAAGCATATCCTTCATGGATGCTCCCTTTTTGCCTAAATGGGACGGCCTATTAAGGCATGTCGGTAATGGGGCTCTGAGTTTTTTAGGGGCTACTGGTGGCGCAGTGGAGGAGGCAGAAGATGAAACCGACGAATCCTCATTAGAGCTAAGAGAGTCCGATGGCTCTGGATTACTGGGGGCTACTTACCATCGTTTCTGGTTGGGTCTCAACTTCCCATCCATTGTGGAGGGTTACCACTACCTTAACTTGTTCATGGTATACACCACTGGCTAATGGATCTTCTATGTCAAACTAGCTTTTGAGATTGTTTATAGGCTGATTCTATAGTTTTCCATCCTCTTGGTGATTGAGTGCAGTGGCTAATTGCTCGACCTTAGCTTTCAGTTTAGCAATAGATTTGGTGTGCAATGTAGGAGTTGGGTATTTGCCTCCAATCCTTGCCAGGCTTGTAGTACTCGCTCCTTAAATGCTAAATTTCATGGGGGAGCTAGAGAAGATGGTTGTGGGATAGGAGGACGGTAGGCTGGAGGGTTAAAAGAATTAGGTACACTGGCCTAGGCAGTTGATTTGGCGAATTACCTAAATTGGGTTGCTATCGTCATGAGAAATTTGGGTGGTTTCTTCATCCTGAGTTGTATGTGTTAGAGAAAGGGTTATTACCTGGTCGAAAGAAACCTTATGCAGCGTTCACTTGCTCCTGTATGAATTCTGGGTATTGGGCAGTCCCAGGACAGTCTGTGACAAAATGGGCCAGGCTGACACACGAGGCACAAGGGTCTTAGTAGGTTTAGGATAAGGCCGGTGGTGACAAATTGTGTGACTACTCGATAAGAGTTGGTCCAATTTGTATGCTAATGCCGCCATCTGGTTTGTCAGATCTGGAGGTTGGGTGACCACATATATGCCTCTTGGTTTCTGTAAGGATGAGGTAATTGATCTGTCGGTTCGCGAGGCAAAAGCGTGCTATTGCGCGTTTTCACTCAAGTTTTCAAAGAGTATCCGTGCTTCAGCTTTGCTTTTTAATATAACAGTCCCACCACAAAAGACATATAAATTTAACAGTTATCAGGGTCAATCCGCCGTAAAAGAATTTCACTAACTGTCACTTGGGCATCTGATGGTGGGGGCACTGTCGGATGAGGTCCTCAAATCTTTCCCAAATCTCATGGAATTTCTCGCCATCTAGTTGAGTGGAACTCGTGATGACCCTAATTTGGCTGGTTTTACCTATGAGAAAGTACTTTTTAAGGAGTTCCTATTGCATCTGTGCCCAAGTTGTTATTTTGTTTTCTTTTAGAGAGTTAAGCCAGTGTTTGGTTTTGTCATTTAAGGAATAAGCAATTTTAACTTTAAGGTATCTGCGAAATTGTTGATTTTTACGGTCGAACAGATTTTCAAAAATTCATCAATGTGCTGATAGGGATTCTCATTATTAAGTTCAAAGTAGGATGGGAGAATCTGAATGACATTGGGCTTAATTTCATAGTGTGCTGTCCCAACATTGGGTAACTGAATGCATAATAGTGACATATATAGCAAAGGAGTAAAATACTCCTTTAACTACCTATCATGAGGGTCGATTTGATTTGCAGCTGCCATTTGAGTGGGGGCTGTGTGAACTAGTGGATCCAAGATGGTAGGTGAGGAGGATTGTAAGGCTATAGGGTTATGCCAAAAGGTGCGTTCGATTTCTGGATTAAACGGTGCTAACTGTGTGTGACACGATCGACAACCATGCATATATGCACATAAATTATGCGAAAGAAAAGAGAAACAAAAAAAAATACAAGGCGTGGGTTGCATACCTCCTAATTCTAATTTTCTATGTTTAAACAAAATAAAAGCAAAAATAAAGCTTATAGAGAATGGATAGGGATGGCTTGTTTGCCTTTACTCTGCGATGCCAAAATTTTTCTTGTTTTGTTCATCTTTGAAAACTTGAAACGGAAGAATACAATTCACGTAAGTATTGATTGTGATGGAGAAGGAAAACCGAAACAAAAATCTAGCTATTAAAATTTGTGACCATGCTAGTAATTCCTGGCAACAGCGCCAAAAATTGATGTGTATCGTACCGTACTAAAAATAAATATTTATAACCTAAGTTTAACTATTCGGTAGAGTATTGGTTAAATTCAAATATCGTTCCAATATGGATTAGATAGCTTAATCGCAATTCTTTTATAACCAAAAGATCAATCCATTCTTTAATCAAAAGGTGGTTGTGTTTTTTATTTAACTAAAGATAGAAAAAAATAAAACTAAATTTAAAACTTTGATTAGATAAGGAAAAAAGAATCCTAGTGTTCTGAATCAACCGTAACCAAATAGGTTAGATGCTTTAACACTTAGTCTCTCTTTCACGATTCAACTTAACCCTGTCCCACCTACGTGCCTAAATTAGGTGATCAAGAAAATAAATATTTAACAAAACCTGGCATAACTTATCTTGACTAGCATGAGTTGTTCGTGTAGAACCCAGCACGATTCATCCTATCACATGATAAATAATCTTACATTTGGAATGAAACACGAAATTAAAATAGTTGCACGATCTCGTAACCACAATCACAAAAAATAAAAACGAAAACTTGAATAAAAACAACAAAGCTCATAGATTAAAACGCAACGTTTATGAAAATCATACAATGAAGTTGAATCTAATATTGAAATAAACAAAAATCCTAACTAAAATCTAAATATTGAACTAGAATTTCATCAAACCCTAAGACGAAGATCTAATTGCTCATGTTGCAGCTACACTCCATGAAATCTGAAATCCTAACTTCTCGTCGTCTCTCGACTCCTGGCCGTTGTCTTACTCAAAGTACAAATTGTTAGCCTAAGGCTTTTTTAATTAGATTTATACTTTTAATAATTCATTTTCTAAGTAAAATTGATTTAAAAAGATATTGTTTAATATTTTTAAAAAGATAATATTGATACAAAATGACAAATGAATTGACACCTCTAGCCATTTGAGCTGACTTAGTTTTCAAATAGGTTGATACTTAAGTATTCTTGAGAAAGAATATTTTGTGTCGACCCAAATTGATATTTGAGTTGACACTTTAAGGCATAGAACTCTTGATATTTTAAAGTGTGTTGACACCTTTGAGAAATTGAGTCGACACCTTAACTTGTTTTGTCTAAGATGTTTCAAGAACTCTTAAATGAGTTGACACTAAGAGACTATTGAGTCGACCGAAAAGAATTGAGACTAACTGCAATTGGATGAGTCGACATAAACAAATTTTGAATCAACACCAACCCTTCAGAACTCAAGTCATTCGGGTATTTTGAGTCGACACCAAAACGAAGATGAGTGAACACAAAACAATCGAGACTTCTTGTAGATTTTTGAGTCGACACCACAACGAAGATGAGTTGACACAAAACAACTGAGAC
>JAULJZ010000022.1:10851145-10866349 GCA_032270985.1 Heliamphora pulchella | reverse complement strand
CCACAGCCTCGACCTCGGCCTCGTCCTCCCCGCGTGGACATAACTCTATACGAAAGCAACATAACAGGATAAGAATCTATACAACATGTTATTGCTAATGTAAGAGACAGATAACACATAGCCACGTAATATCATGTCATCACATCTCACAAACTGAGGAGAACCAACAAGAAAGACTCGTCCATCTGGATAACCTACTTAGATTCCTTGCTAGAAATCACGTCTGCAAAACGCGTCTCTAGCATGGCTCCTAAGTTTGTTAATCCAATTGCCCGAAGGTAAGACTAATCAATCCTAAGGTCTAACCTCCATACCCACGTATACATAATCATCATGTTGAACAGGCTATCATGCTTATGTTAGGAAAACGCTGTAACACAAGCAATCAAGAACGCATACATCCTCATATGGTGATGTACCCTCTTTTTGATGACTCATAGGTATTCGAACCCAGAGCTCTGATACCAAATTGTCACGCCCCAAATATCCGGGTCAAGCGAAAGCCCACCAAAATACCCATTTAAGAAAATTGGTTTCAGATGATAATCAAAATACAACATTTGGATAAAAGATTTCCCAAGTTCAACTCTCATAAGCAGTACATGAATAAGAATATCGCCAAAAGGCGTACAAAACCAGCCTCAACAGGCCTCACATGTGTAAGAACATGTCTCAAAAAGAGAAAACTACAGCAAGTCTTCCATCACCTCTACAACTAGGTCAACTCCACGTGCTCACTTGAAAAGGTTTTACAGCAAAAATCCCACACCGTGAGCCGAAGCCTAATAAAAAATAGACTGTAAATTGTAATACAGGTCATGCAATCATATGGTGGGAGCTAGCTCGACTACAAAAGCCACAAAGGTTTTTCTCTCAAAAACCAATAGTTTTTCATCTGAAAACCACCATTTTTATCCTTGAAACTATGCATATAATCCTGACAGATATCATGCCACAGTTATGAAAAAATAGTAAATCACAACACTCTCCACTCGGGGATACACAACCGAGGAGACACAGTAAAATGTAATCCTATGTACCGACTCTGCCATATAGACAAAGGCAACTACTATAGACTCTCATCCATTACCCTGGACCCGTAGGCTTAGTAATGACAAGTTCTACACGGAGTCACAACAACGATGCCATTCACGGAGGCACCCGAACCATTCAATTTACGGGAATAACCTGAAGGTACAGAGCACCTACTGCTTAATTTACGGGACCTGAGCTCGAGGGTATAAAGCACCTAATCACTCAATTTACGGGGACTAAACCGAAGATACAGAGCACCTACGCTGCGCACGTTTTAGGACTTACACCGAGGAGCAATGGAAGCCCAACTCAACAATATCTACTGTCATGGTACATCTATGGATAACATTTCAAAACCAACCCGCAAAACAGATACACAACACATGTATATAAAAGAGTTCCCATCCATGAAACATGGAGAACAAACAACATATGTAAAAACATATTTTCACCCAAAACGTTTTAGAAGTTGAGACTCAACCTTGAGGGCTAGCTCCAAACCTTCAACAAACATGTTTTCCCAAAACTAGTTTTCAAACCATCCTTTTGAAAACCTCCAGTACCTCTTTTTGAAACCATAAAATCTCATAAAAATCTCGAATAAACATCCCACGAGAAAAGCTTGAACCAAAACACATCATTTCCCAAAACAGCCCAGGTTCAGTCGACTGGACTCACCCTCTAGTCGACTAAAAAATACACTGGAAAAGAAAACCAAAACAAAATCCATTTCAGTCGACTGACCTCCCAGGTTCAGTCGGTTAAACCTCCA
Source organism: Heliamphora pulchella (assembly GCA_032270985.1). NCBI lineage: Eukaryota > Viridiplantae > Streptophyta > Magnoliopsida > Ericales > Sarraceniaceae > Heliamphora > Heliamphora pulchella. Next base: position 10,864,542 of record JAULJZ010000022.1, on the reverse strand, counting down.
ACATGATGATCCAGTCGACAGAACTCATAGGTTCAGTCGACTGAACCAGCCCAGATCACATTTTGGAGCTACGATTTTGGTTTTCAAATCTCAGATCAAGCCTCAAAAACATCCGTTTTGATACCTAGGAGCATACCCGAGCTCAAGGCTATCATAAAACCTCAAAAGAAACATCCCCCTTTCGATTTCATCCAACCAAACGCCAAAAAATGGTTTTAACCCAAAATTAGATTTGAAACATAAATCACTTTTCATGCATTTTTAAACGATAGAAACACGTAGGATTACATGTAGTACCTTCTAACAGTTATACAGTCTAAGATCCTACCTCGATGAGTTCAAAACTCGACGTCTCGACTCACGTGCAAAACCAAGCTTCGCCAGAATGAAATTTTGACGGGGGGGATGCGTAAACCACGATGCCAATACTAAGGATCAGCAGTTGGTTTATCAAAAATCAAGCCCCGGGCCCCCGAGAAGTTAGAGAGAAGGCAGAGAGAAAATTGGAGAAAACTTAGAAGTTAAGTTTTCAAAATATCTTTTTAGAAAATATCTAAGTCCAGATATTTATAGGCCTTCAAAATATCTTTTTTTCTTTGAATTTTTGAAATTCGCACGGTAACACCCTATAATCCCGGGAACCAACCCCGCATGCTCAGATAAACTTAAACATGCATCAAAATGAGTAAATCATATATCTTAGAAACATATATGCAAAACACATCATATATATACATAAGTCTCAAAAAGAGAGGGGTCCGGGTTTCACATGTGCCCACTTACTCGGCGCACTCTCTCTCTGGGGACAGTTCCTCCGAATATGTCTCGTCTGACCACATCCAAAACAAGTAGGAGGCCCTCTCCCCTGTGACTGATCCAGTGTGGGACTCTGAGACTGCCTCAATCGTGAATTCGGGTACTATCTCGGCTATGGAAAATCTGATACATGATGCCCCGACAGTCCACATCGGTAACATCTGACCTCCCTCTGCTCTGGCCTCCCCGACAAAGCCACTGATGGTGCTAGTGTAGAGAACTGTTGTGGTCCAAATGGATGAAAGTTAGGACCAGAGGACCTCTGCCTCTTGCTAGAACGCCCACCTATCTGCTCCCTGTCCAACCCTGGGGTATCCTTGCCTCCCTAGAAGCTTGAATCTCAGTCATAGTGTTCTCCACCCCGCTGCTGCCTCCACCAGCTCTGTGAATACCCGAAGTCCCGTCGTAACCACACGCTCCCTGATCGCTGGCCTCAAGCCCCGCTCAAACCTCATAGATCGCAGCTCGTCTGTCCTCACCAACTCCGGTGCAAACTGGGATAAGCTCATAAACCTGGCCTCATACTGTATAACTTCCATGACCCCCTGGGTAAGAGTGTAGAACTCCTCCTTATACAGATGCCTCTTCGAAGCCGGGACGTATTTCTCTAGAAACACTCCTGTAAAGGCTGCCCATGTGACTCCCACAATGGTCCTAGCATATTTTCACCATACATGAGCAACACCCCTCAGCTGGAAAGTAGCCAAGGAAACCCACAACTCATCCTCCTCAATCTGCAACGTGTCCAGAATTCGAGTCACCAACTCTAGCCACTCCAGTGCCACAATAGGATCAAGATCTCCAGCAAAGATAGGCAGATCCATGCGCCTCCCGCATCGCTACTATAGCCCTCTCCTCAAGTACTCCCTCTCTCTCCCTAACGATTTCACCTCTAACCAACTGCTGCATAGAACCCGCCAGCACACGCAACAACTCCGTCGCATCCATCGGTCCCAGGGGATCATTTGCATCCCCAGCATCAGGGATAAGAACATCCCCTTGGCCAACACCACGGCCATGGCCAACACCATGGCCTCACCCTCGTCTCGTCGACATCGCGTCTATATGAAAGAGACAGGATATGAGATACAGCACATAGCATAAACCACATAAGCATGCTAACACATAAGCACACAGGTTCATGCTAAATAAAACCCCACATACCGAGGAGAACCAACAAGAATGACACATCTATCTGGATAACCTACTCAGATTCCATGCTAAAAATCACGTCAGCTAAACGCCTTTTTAACTTGGCTCCCAAGTTTGTTAATCCAAACGCCCAAATGTAAGACTATCACTCCTAAGATTCAACCCACATGCTCACATATACACATCATTCGCATATCTAACATGCTAACACGTTCATGTTATCAAAGCGTCTAAACAGATACAATCAAACACACGCAATCAACCTCACACGGGATACACCCTCTTCCCACGACTCTTAGGTATTCGAACCCAAACCTCTGATACCAATCTGTCACGCCCCAAACATCAGGTCACGTGAAACACCCATAAACAACTAACCCGAGAATACACTCTTGATATAAAATATACATGTATTTTATATAATCGCCAAACGACATACATTACATGGCTCTAACAACAGGAAATTAACATGTTACAACATGCATGTAACAGAAGGAACAAAAAGGAAGACTACAGCACTTCCACCACTCCAGCACCTCTAGATCAACCTACGTGGCCAGTACCTGAAGAAAATCAAATCCCACACCATGAGCCAAAACTCAGTAGAAACTAGACAACACATGCAGTATAAACTAAACATGCTAGGAAAACGAGGTGCAGTTTTAGACTCTCTTTCAAGCCTTTAAAATAATTTTCACATGCAAACGGAAAAGCGAGGATACAAACCATCTTTTGACTCACTCACAGGAGCCTTGAAAACAGTTGAAAAGGGATTTTTAGATCGCGATTCACACGACTCTTAAAAACAATTTGAAATTGATTTTATCCGTCCCATAATGCAGTTCATGCAATCCATGTAACATCTCGGACTTCCATCGAAGGCCCACAGCCCTCATCTATGCAACGCATATAACTCGTGTAACACACACAACGCACATAACCCGTGCAACACACACAACGCACGCAACCCGTGCAACACACATCTTCACAGACTTTCACCGTAGGACCATCATCTGTCCTCATCACATAGTTTCATGAACTTTCACCGTAGGACCATTATCCGCCCTCATTAAGGCCTTGTTGACTAGAGCCAACGTATATCTTCACGGACTTTCACCGTGGGACCATTATTCGCCCCTCATAAACACATCTTTATAGACTTTCACCGAGGGACCAAAATCTGCCCCACATATGGAAACAGATAGAAATCTATGCATCAACAGGCATATCTACACATGCCTAAATCACGGGATAAAACTGTATACCGCGGGATAAGACCGCATCAAAACATACATACTAAATTAGGGTTTAAATGCATAAAACTACGTACTATCACTACGTTACACAAACCACATCACATGTTACACGCGCGACTCACACAATACCTGCAACTCATGCAACATGCATCACACGCATCCATTCCTCATATTCCACATAACCATGTCTATAAAACTTCTAAGTTTTAAAGTATGCAATCACGGTACACATAACGATACCAAACCATGTAATCCACTTACATAATCCGTACATAGATGAACAGTTATAAATGCATACAACCATGTATAGCAATACATCATGACTCCACCCGTCAAAACAAACCGGTATCCACTCACCCGAACAACCCATCCATACACTGGGACCCGTCCACATACAGGGACAACCAACACCTAACCCGGAGGCCAACACCTGAACCTTCCATATAACGGTTCTCAACAAAACTCACATGCAAACTGAACCATAGACCCACACGTCCTGCACATAACCAACACGCACACAACAGTGCCACAACACCCAAAACTAACCAAGCACGTCACACCCGAGGACGGCTTCACACAACACCCGAGGCCACGACACGACCCCCAAAGCCACCACACGGCCAACCGAACCCCAAAAAGCATCCAACAGCATTTCAATTGACTAACCCCATAATCAATCAACCGAATACCATTGAAACCCAATTGGAAACCAAGAAACTAACCATCAAAACACCCACATGAAAACAACCCAGGTTCAGTTGACTGGACCCACCCTCCAGTCGATTGAAAAACACACTAGAAAATGGCCTAAACGCCCAAACACACTGTCCAGTCGACTGACCCTATGGTCTAGTCGACTGAACCTTAAGAACCAAGATCCAATCGACTGACCCCACGATCTAGTCAACTGAACTCAAGCGAAAACTAGTTCTGAGCTACAGGTTTCAACCTCCAAACCCCGATTCGAAGCCTCCAAACTCCCATCCAACACCCTCAGACATACACCCGCCCAAGGCTAACCTCAAAATCATAAAAAACACCCAGTACCCGATTCTATCCACTGAAATTGCTGAAAGATGGGTTTTTAGACCAAAAACTCAACTTGAAACAAACTCAGATCTATAGCAATCTAACCATTAAAAACACGCACGATTACACGTAGCACCCTTATACAGTACTAGGGTCCAGAATCCTATCTCAGTGAGTTAAAAATTTGACGCCTCGAACCACGTGCAAAACCTAGCTTCATTAGAAGAGAATTTTATCAGGATGAACGCGTAGCCCACCGTGCCAACAACAAGGATCCGCTGTTGGATCGTTGAAAATCGTGCCCCGGGCCCCCGAGAACTTAGAGAGAAGGCAAAGAGAAAAAAAAACTTATTGGAGAAGTTTTGAAAATATTTATTGAAAATATCTAACTCCAGATATTTATAAGCCTCGAAAATATTTTTTTTTAAAATTTTTTAAAATTCACACCGTAACATCCCACAACCCTAGGAACCTGTCCCGCATGCATATCTAACTCCGATCATGCATCCAAAAGCATATAAACATGCAAAAGCAAAAACTCTAAACGCGCGTCAAAAAATGTTGAAAAGAAAGCGGGTCAGGGTCTCACATTAAAGCAAGCTAAATCTTAGATTTGTGGATGGTTTAAAATGATTCTATCTTCTTATTGTTGTTGGATGTGATTGGAATTGAAAAATGATGAGTTAAGATTTTGAATTTGAGTCAAAACCATGCAAATTGGTGCTTTTGGGATTAAGGGACCCAAATGTTAATATTGATGGATTTTTTTTGTGGCCCACCCATCAATGTTTTCGACAGAAACTGAAAATGTGTGTTCTCTAAGTCGGGCTATAGAATGGATATTTATCCATAGGGTTTCGTGTGGTCCAATGATGATAAATACGTCTAGGTCTATAGCTGTCATCTAGTTTTGGTACTTAATTAAGTCGATAAATAAATTATAGAATTTAAAAAACCTTGAGTTGGTTGGCAACAGTGGGATGACATGTTGAAAATGTTTGATTCACTAAGGTCATGGAAGATTGAACTATAGTTTTTATTTCAAAACTCGATTATGTGACGGGATTTGGTTTGGAAAAACGAAAATAGTTTCTAGAGAAAGTTATATGTTGCATTTCGCATAACCATCCTCGCATGTCATACATATGTTCAGTGTTTTAGTCAATTTCCTACGAGCCTTAGCTTATGTTGTTTGACAACATTTCAGGTGATAGCGAAAAAATGCATTGGAGTAAGATGGGTGGTCGCGGGACCTTTTTTGAGTAGTTTAATAGAATTATATATTCATTGTTAGTATCTTTTGAGAAATAAAAATTATAAATGTAATTCTCGTTTTGAATATTTTGATAAATATATTTTGGGTTGGAGTAACCCGTGTTGTAAGACCTTAAGGTCATAAATTTATTATTTGTATGCACGTGAGGGCGTTGGGCTCGTTTTATAGGTTGAATCCGTTGATTTTGAATAAAATGTCATGTTCTTGGAAGTTTGATTCTGAATTTTTGGGTTGAAAGAGATTATTTCATTATCAAGTGTACGCTTTATTTCACAATTTTGCCTATCTACAACTATGTTCAAAGGTTGAAGAAAATTGGTGACTTTTTAACACTTAGAAATTTTTTTAGGATTTTGGACAACATGCTCTCGGATACCTCACTGCTTGAGCGGTGAGGAGCCCGCTTGAGTGGACTCTGCTTGGTGGTGCATATATTTAGTGTTTATTATTATGATTCATAAAAAATTAAGATCTTTTATAGATTAATAAGCTCGTTAATTGAATAATCGCATTACATGTATGATAAATATTAATTATTAATCGAATTCATGTTCCAGTATAGGGATTAATGATACCTCCTTAAAGAGACTTATAGGTTTTGGTTATATCAAACCCTGAATATGGATTCTGTATCCGACATATCAAATAAGTTAAGTGAAAAAACTTAAGAAAATTTTATGTGATTGAGTAAATAAAATTATAATAATTTAATTGACATGTATTTGTAATCTTAACATCATGAGATAAATAAGTATTTAATAATATAGAACTCGAAATTATTTTGAGATAAGGTCAGGAGTGCAATTATAATTTTTTAGTGGTATGAATTATAATTTATGGATTTAGAATTTAATTCGAATTGAGCCTATGTTTGCACTAGCTTTTTTTAGTGGCTTTTAAACTTTTTAACTTTTTTTGTAAAAAAGTAGGTGTTAAATCATGTAGAAAAAATAAAAAAAATGAGAAAAAGCTTGATAAGCTAAACTAGTTAGCTTTTTTTTGCTTTTAAGCCAGGCCTAACACAGGCTGAATTAAGTTTTTTCTAATTGTAATAAGAAATCCAAATCTTATTTACTCCTTAGGTCTTTATCGTAACCTGTTTATATGCAGCTAAACCTCTTTCGTAGTTAGGATTTTGATTTCATTCGTGATATTAGAATACAGCAGCGGCTGAGATAGTTTAGGTCACGAAACTCAGAACCCACCCTTTATTCGTGATTAGGCATACAAAAATACGACAGAAGACTTAAGGTGCAGTTCAGTCCATGCTCGTGTACATTTCTATCCGGTAGATTTTTGTCCTAGTGCTAAAGACAAAATCAAACTAGAGAAATTTCGAAAGTATAATCTTTATTTCATCATGTACAGTTTATCGACTTCTTATTTTTTCTTTTGAATATAATCTTCATATACTGTCAACGATTCTTAAAAATATTCTTTTTTCTAACACCATGACGATCCCAAACTTTCTCCAAATATGAGTAAATTAAATAATTGGGGATGAAATGCATAAATTGTTAGTTGATGGACTAAATAAAAAAAGAATGATAGAAATAGAATTAATTCAAAAAACTTTAATAAAAATATCCCAAATAATATTTAACAATTTTTATTAAATATTAATAAAAAATTGTTGTTTGTTTGGGGAAAAAAAAACCTTGCGGGTCAAAACTCGGCGCACAGGAACTCGTGGAATCATGACACAACAACCCACGGGCCCGCCCACGCTCCCACGCACCTATATATACGCACACACCTTGTATGTATATTTCGATACATCCACGTATGTTTTTACTACATCATTGTACACTAATTCAAAGCGTGGGTAGCGCACGTATGAAAAGAAATTAAGTTAAATTAAAAATTAAAAATTAAAAATTACCCCACCACCACACGAACTATAAGGACATTCATGTCAATTCGCTCGTCTATATAGTCTCTCACCCTCCGTGCACTCTTCATTATCTTCACACTTCCTCTGTATCTCTCCCTCTCTCGAACGCCTTTTCGGTCCTCTCAGTTCGATCAAAGTCTTCCTTCTTCGCCTTTTTGTGGATTAGCTTGTTCGAGTTTGGATTTTCTTCCTCTGTCTGGAATTAGCTTTCTCTGTAAGTTCTTCCTTTTTTTTGATAGTTTCCTGGCTTGATTGTTTGGATATTTTCCTTCTCGTTCTTTTTTGTTAGCACATCTGCTTTGATGTGTTCGTCGTTTTTTCTTTCTTTCTTTTTTTTGTGTGTCGATCTTCTCGTTTATTGCTGTTTTTTTTCTTCTTCCTGTATACATTTTCTGTCCATTTTCCTGTAACTTTTTTTGAAAGAAAATGTCTCTCTCTCTCTCTCTCTCTCGTGATGAGCTTTGTTTGCAAGGAACGCATCATGATATTTACTTATATCCACCGTTTGGTTCCTGAGAAAAGTAGGCGAGGAAAAAATAACTTTTTCTTTTCTTTTTGGCACTATTGGGTTCCAAAAGTAACGGAAAACCCCGATTTTAGCTCAGCAAAATGTATCTCCTCCCGTGGTGTGAAGTGATTTTTCTGGGAGAATAACAGAGACCGTAAGATTCGAAACGTATATAACTCCTTTTCCCTCAACTTTCTCGGGAACCAACCGCAGGCTGCTGTCACTTCTTAGATTTATATCCTTTTCTCTTCCACTATTTAATTTTATCTATCTCGTCCGTGTTTAACTCTTGTAGGAACTTCGATTAGGTTTCGGAAAAGGAGCTAGTCGTGGCGACCGATCGGATTGCAGAAAAATCAGCATGCGGTGGTATTGTCTCTCTGTTGATGTATTCCGGAAAGTTGTCTCCCTGAACTTGTACTGTCGCGTGATTCTGTAATTTCTCCCTTGTATCGAATCGAATCGAAACAAGCTCTCAATTTCCTCGCCTCCGATACATCCATAACTCTCCATGGGATCGAATCTGTTTGTTGTCATTCCCTGCTTCGTCCGCAGGATTAGCTGAACCCTCCTTATATTACCTAAATTGTTCTTGTTTTAATTTAGACATTACATCAGAGATCCACTACCGATCTTCTTCTTGGTGGGGGTGTTTTGTTCGATCCTTGTTTGGTAGAAGATTGTGGTGTTTTCTTTGATTGGTAGGGTTGGGAAGTTGTAGTTATGGTGTGCCAAGCAGCTAGCCAAACAAGATTTCGGGCATTGAAACACGAGAGTGGGATTGCCGGGAGTGCCACCATTATAGTCAGAATCATAGCTTGTTTTCAACCTCTACAGGATTGCCAGGTCTGTTCACGAGTATTTGAAAGACCTTTCGAATTGACTCTGATTTCTTCTTGTTTTGATTCATTTGACATATAAGTTATCTAAGATGCCTTATTTATTTGTGATAGTGGAGGAATCTTATTTGGTTATGTTTGTTGGGTATTTTCCAGGCTGAATATTTTCGTCATTTGCTTAAACCTGTCACGTAGATCGATTATTTTGCACGCAATTGTGTTCAAATTAAGCTGGAGTATATAGTTTTTCTACCGGTGTTCTTGAAAGAAATTCAGGTGATCAGTGATCTGTAATACGACCAACGTTGTTCTGCTGGTATGCTTTGCCCGGTCTTATCTTTTTATTTTGAATTTGTTACCTCGCTTTACATCTGATTATTCTGAAAGGTCGTGTACGTTTTGGATCTTTGTGCTACTATTTGGTGATTTTCTGATAGGATGGAAGAGAGGGACTTTGGATCCTGGTTTCATCCTGGGCTTTCTGATTGGCAGACACCGAACTTTAATACCTTGAATGCTCCTTTCAATTCGGGGCAGCAGAATGCTAACCCTGCTTGTGTGAGCCCTTGCACAAATGTTGTTTCTACAAATGGGAATTTTCCTGGGTTTACATTTTCTGGGCTTCCTCATTTTAGTGCAGGTGAACAACCGAGCACACCTCATGGTTGGTTCTATTGTTTACCTCGTTTCCGTCAGGCCTTCGCTCCTGCGCCCAATTCTCTTTTTGGAGAGAAATCGCTTGCTAGCCCCTGTGAGAATCATGAGGTTGTAGCACCCAATGCATCCGGGTGTGCTCAGAAGAGATTCCTTGTTTTTGATCAGTCTGGTGATCAAACAACTTTAATCTTTAGTTCTGGGATTGGGACCCCTGTCCAGTGCCTGTCTGCTTTTGGCCCAAAACTCAACTGTGCTCATGATTTGAATAAGATTGAGCTTGGAACCAGAAGAGATACTATTCAGCACCAAGATCACATTTTGACTGATGAATTCGATGGAAATCACAGAGACAATACAGGCAGTGAGATGCACGAAGACACTGAAGAACTCAATGCATTGCTTTACTCTGATGACGATGAGGAATATTCCGATGATGATGAAGAAGCAAGCACGGGTCATTCGCCTGGTACGATGACGACTTACGATAAACAAGAATGGCTTGAGGAAAGTGCAGAAGAAGAAGTTGCTAGTTCTGCTGAGCCTACCAAAAGGAGGAAACTGTTCAATGGAGGTTATGACGTGCCATCACTCGTGGACACCGCTAACACTGTTGAATCCAAAAGACGCTTTGATCACGAAAGCGATGCAGAATCAAGTTGTGCTGCCGATGGCAAGAATCAAGGTTTTGGAGAATTTGGAGCTTTGTCTGCCAACAAGAAGACGTCAATGGGAGACAAAATACGAGAGACAGTGGGTGTTTTGCAGTGCTTAATTCCCGGAGGGAAGGGCAAAGGCGAACACATAGACAAAGATGCAATTGTGATTCTGGATGAAGCTATTAATTACTTGAGATCCCTGAAGCAGAAAGCGAAAACTTTGGGGGTCGATACGCAATGAGAATGCTATTTCTCTCGTCATATCTATTAGTACTAGTGTTTGTGCTATGTCTTCTTCAGTGGTTTCAGTTGGAAGCATTAGCTTTGGTGGTGAAATTCGTGCATAAATGCCCATAAAGGGCAGTGATTTGTTATTAGTGTTGTGTATTGCTGTCTTGGTGTTGGGAGAAGATAAGAACAGAAAAATTAAGGTCTTGGGAAAATGAAAATGGATGCTTGGACCTGGAGAGTGCGCAGGCTCAGTTGGTGTCTTGTTGGGCCCAAGTCTCGCTTTCTTGCCCTTTCCTCTATATATAATCTAGTCATCAGTTGTTTCTTCCCTTTATTTTTGGTGGTTGTGGGATTATCCCTTTTCTGATGCGGGAAATTGGAAAGGAGAAGTGACTTCTCTCTGTTTCATATCGTGTTAGTTGCGTCGCATTATGGCCTCAAAGGACCACCACCTCTTGTCGTTGTCGTCGTTGTCGTTGTCAATGTAGTGCCCTACTTTATTGGATGGGTATGGTTGTGCAATGCCTCCTTCTCAATGCTTATAGGGTGTAGAGTTTCTCTGTTTTGAAAATATAGACACTTTGTGTTAATATATTGAAAGCTGTTGAATGATGTCACTGTGTTAATATATTGAAAGATGCCGAATGATTATAAGATTTTGAAATAAATTTAGCAAATTTTAATGGATTGAAACAGGGAAACATAATTTTCAGAACAGTTGATTTGTTGATGCTTATAGCTAGAGGTAATTTAGAGGATGGCTTTGGTAGTTTTGGTAATGGTTAATTGATGGTAGGCTCTTGGTTGGATGTAATTTATGGCTGTTTGGAGTTGGTGTTTGTCTTCATGCGTGTGTACGCATGCACACCTTTACGATCCCAGACAGCGATGGACGGGTGTGTGTATATATGCAACATAAGAATTAATCAAGCGATATTGAAGTCCTGAGATTTTCAATTTTTTAAAGAATTAATTAATTATTAATCCTGTTTAAAAGGCTTCTAAAAGATTTTGTCTCACTATTATGTTTTTTTAAAGATCTGATTTTAATTTTTAAATGCTATTTTAAAATATAATAAACATATTTTTGTTTACATTATAATTTATATTTTTTGTTAATGATAATATTTTCCGTTTAAATGGTTCGTCTATTTTTATAAATGTTTGATGGAAGATAATTTTAAATTTAAAATGTTCACAGAATATTTTTAAAGATGACAAGTGGCAATCGAAGACAAGATTGCGACTGTTACAAGAAGTTACACTAATGACAGTTGGTATCGTAAAAGAGTCTTATTTAGAGTAGTAGAAGAAGTTGAAGACAATTATTGGTAGTTATATATGAAATTTTATAAATATGTATAATGTTCTCATTGTAAAAAGACCTGACTTCATCAATCCATCATGAATTTTATCTTTATTTTGTTTTAAAATTTTATCTTTAACATTGTCATTATCTTTATCTTTCAATTTATCAGTGAATTTTATTTTATCTTATCTTAATAATAGCATAATATAGATGGCCCTTGTTCTTCAAAGATCTTCAAGAATGAAGTGTTCAACATTTGTCAAGCAACCCTAAGTGAATGTCGACATTTTCTTTCTTATATTTTTGTTCTCATTTTACGAAGGTTAATAAAAGTTTTTTTTTATTAGTCTTCGATTTTTATTTTTTTACCATAATTTCTTGGTTTGCTAGGTCATTTTTATATCCAACGAAATCCTAAAATAAGGCATTGAATAACCTTTCATTGCAAAAAAAAAAAAAAACTAGCCACAATTCGCTTATTCCAAAAACCCTAGCTGTCTCTCCCCGTACCATCATCGTCGCTCGCTGCCTCTTGTCGTAGCTTTTATCATCATCACTGTCAACTAACTAACCGCCTCTTGCTACAGCTTTTGTTATCGCCGTCTTTGTCGACCATCACCTTCTTTGCCAACCATCGTCGTCACTATCAACACTATCACCATCAACCGTCACCTGATTCGACCATCACCATTACGTTAGAAATTTAAATGAAGAATTTCTCCGTTCATTGCGCATTTAATTAAGAAATTGCTCGGTACGTATTTTTTGTGAAAATAAGAGAATGACTGAGAATTTCTCTTTTAACTGAGGAATTTCTGAGTTTAAATTTCTACATAAATTTCTCATAGCAATATTTTTTGTCAAAAATTGAGGCAATGAATGAAATTTTTTTCTTAATTATGTGTTTTCTCCGTTCACACACGCATTTAATTAAAAAATTTCTCAGTTCAAGATTTTTTATCAGAATAAGGGAATGACTGAGAATTTTCTTTTTTAACTAAAAAATTTTTTAGTTTAATTTTCTCAATCTTTATTAGTGTTGATCGGGGATCCCACAATTGATAGTCGACAGTCAGACTCCTTGATGGTTAGCGGTGCCAGAGAAGAGGTCGTTGATGGTCGGCGTTGGAAAGGATGGCGGTAAGAATTTTTGCAAAGGTCGATGCTGCGATATGTAAAAGAGTTCACCATCGGTAAAACCTTGGTATTGTGAAGGAGTCGACGTTGAAGGGCTAAAAAACAAAAAGACAAAGGTAGTGCCAAAGAAGGTGGCGACATCGGTGCTATCAGTGAAGAAGGAGGAGGATATCGCAGCAATGTTAGGGTTTTAATGTTGGATGTTACTTAAATGGTATTTTAGAAGTATATTAAGTACAACAATATAAAATAGGACGTAATTTTTTTTTAAAAAAATCTGATATGAAACTAATTCTTCTACAAATTTTACATATAGGATCCCTATTTAAAAACTCGATTTTTAAATCTTATTAGAAATTAGCATTTTTATTTTAGATGACATTTCTTTTTAATCTTAATCCCCTCTTTATCTTTTTTTTTTAATGATGCCAGTAATAATATAAAACTAGAAATGAAAACAAAATAAAAAAATTTAATCTCTCTCCCTCTCCCTCTCTCTCTCTCTCTCTCTCTCTCTCTTCTCTCTTTTCTTTTGACTCTTCCATTATTCTCTTTTTATTTTATTTTTTAGTACTTATGATATCAAATAAATATTTAAATATTTAAATATTAATTTAAAATTTAAGAAATTATATAT
>JAULJZ010000022.1:10801639-10831768 GCA_032270985.1 Heliamphora pulchella | reverse complement strand
TTTTTAGATGGATTATTCAGTCCCACTACCAGTTAACTTAATGATCGAACCGCTCGGTCCTATCTAACGGAAATCACTTTCTTGAGCTTGCATACCAAGTTAGGATTCTTAGGAGAAGAGAAGCCCGGAGTTGGAGGAGGCTAGTCAATTTACATGATTGAACCTATTGGACTCAAGATTTATATAAAAAAAGAGAGGGAAAAATCTTATATAAAAATCAAATAAGTAAATAAAAATGAAGTAGAAGAGTGTAGATTCCAAATGAACAAATTCAAATTTGAAAAGGATCTTTCTGATTCTCAAAGAATGAGGGGCAAAGCGATTGATCGAGATAGTTGTTCTAATCTTAGATGCTTCACAGTGAAGTTAGGGCTGTAGTCTTTGGTTTGAAGGGAAGTTTTGAGGGATTGGAATTTCAGATTTTACTATTTTATTTTTTACCTTGTCGTGCAGCTTGTGCTGCCTTATAGAGATTGTTTTGAGTTCCAAGCTCATGGATTTCAAGTCTTTCCTGTTGGTTTTTGCAGAAATCAGCATAAAATCTGTTTTTTTGCTTACTTTGGCCTGGATCCGAGTGTTACTCGGGAACAGCTTCAACTTTAGTTGTTGAAACCTCCAACCGATGCATACATTTGCTTTGTGAAGTACATGACTTGAAGAGCTTGTTTTGGAAGTTAATTGGAAAATGCAATTACAAAGTGGCCATGATAGAAAATCTAAATTGAGATTTAATTTTGTAATATTTTTTGTGTTTGATTGGGTCATACAACTTGCAGGTTCTTAATGAGACAAGTTTGTGGTGGTTTAATAAAACTCAGCACATTACTCCAAATGCAGTAGTGTCAGCTCCAGATAAGAATGTTACAATTGCAAGGAAATGTTCAGTTTTCCCTGTTGAATTTGTTGGTAAGATATTTCAGTTGGATTAACTTTCTTGTTTTTTCTCCCTCACTTCTCTTACAATTTATAATTTTATGCCATTTTCATAATATTTGTCACTAGGAAGTAATAACATCAGATGCATGTCATTATCAATTGTGCAGTTGTTAATTAATCATTCATGAGTAAAATATAATAACGTATTTTTTTCCTTCTCCTCTAGCTTTTAGAATTTTAGTTTAGGCTAAGGGTACCAGTATTGGCTGCAGGTGGAGTATAAATCAATGAAATCAAAGTGCATTCTGGAGAGGACATATTAGCTAAGAGGATGCTATTCTGAAGTTTAATTTGACAAATAGCCATTTTATTTTGATTGAGGAGCTTGTTATTTGCAGAGAATTTATATTAATATACTAATCATTTTGAACATCAAGTATAAAGTTTAGATTAGCAGTAGTCATTTTTTATTTACTTCTTTCAGCACAATTTATGATAACGTAAGGAAACAAAATTACGTCCTACTTAAATTGTTTTTTCTTTCTAAAATCTTGTAACAATTAAGAAAACAAAGGGTATGTACTAGTGAAATTTAGTAAAGGCATATGATATAAGAATGTATCCTATGTGTCTCGTTCTACCATTTTTTATCTATATAAATGGCCATTTATATGTAATTTTTTGAGGAATGAGATCTATTTCAAAGATATTATCTTTGCTTGCAATTCACTATCATAATTTTCTAATTCATGAAAGGTTCAACTAATATTGATACATTCCAATGATTCCATGTTTCACGTGATGTGTTAAATTATTGATAGAAATTGTTGTTTTCCATCAAATAAGAAGATACATATTATTTCTACACCTGTGATTTAGTGAAATAGATCTTATTGCAATGCGAAAGTATATGATGGTTTTGATATTTCGGACTTATATGAAGATGAAAGTTGTCCCAGTCATTTTGGACACCGCTATTTGACGGATGCTAATTATGTGCTCGTGTATAGTCAGAGGTTATGTGACTGGAAGTACTGATACATCACTGTGGACTGTCTACAAGAAGGGTGTCCGCGATTACTGTGGCAATATCCTCCCTGATGGTGTGGTTTGTAATTGTTCTGTAGATCCATTAATGTTATATATATATTTGGCTACATAATAGGCTATATTAACACTTAATAGGCTTGGTGAAAAACCAAAGGCTACCTGCAAATATACTCACACCAACAACCAAGGCTGTGGATCACGATGTTCCTGTAACTCCAGATCAGGTTTCCTCAACTGTCTTATATTTGTTTTTAACCTTTAAATTATCTTATGTTTGCTTCCTTTTTTCCCCCCTCTTACAAGGTTATGATTGAATTTGTATTTATTTTTATTTTTTTATAGCCATTCGTTCAATTTCACCCATGAAGTTTGTCTCATTATAGTTTTTAATGATGGAAGAAAGAATAATGAGTGAAGAGGAGGTTCTAATGAAATTGTTTATTAAATGGGCAAATTAGTTTAATGAAAGCTTCATTCTTGTTTGCTAGATTAATTAGTTAGATTAGAGAATGGATTGAGCTACCTATCTTCCTAGTACGATAAAAATAGAATTTCTCATGGCCCATTTACTTTTGAGTTTACACTGCACAAAAACTCAAATGTTGAACTTCATAGATTTCTTCTTTAGTCCTGGAATTTGTAAGGAAAAGTATTTCACAAATATGCACAAAAGTACTGGTGAAACTAGTTAAAAGGAAACCATGAGATTTTTCATGAGTAATAGTGCAAGATGTTTTAGGACAGGCATATATTCCCCCCTTACCCTCTTTTCCCAAACCTAATGGAATGAATGCACAAGCTGGAGTTTTGTATGCGACACACACATTTACAATTTCTCCGTAATCAATCACAGCTCTAAATTTTGGAAGATAAAGAATTGATGATGGTGAGTACCTTTTTTATGACTTCAAATAGACATAGTTGCATGTGTAATGGAATGCCAACTAATTTTTTGGATGGTGTGTTTTGACCTCATGTCATTGCCAAGTGTAAACCGATGAACTGCATGTTTTAAATATGAATGATTTGCCTTTCAGATAATTCAATGTGGGCTGATGACTCAAGAAGATTATGATGAAGCAAGTAGAAAAGCATTAAGCTTATTTGAATATGGGCAGGTACCAAATCTGATCTTTTCTTGTTCTGCATTTATAGTTATGCTTTCCTTGTAGTGAAAGTTTGGAAGAAATTTGCTAGACGGCATCATTAAACATTGAGATATTGTTTTAAATTAGAGTTTTGACTAATAACCACCTTTTGAAAGTTTTCTCCTCCGGATCTAAGTTCCCACCTTTCAGCATATAAGTTGTCACCTCCGGATTGAATTTCCCACCTCTCTCAGCATAGAAGTCACCACCTCGGGAAAGAAGGCCTTAAGTCTTGATCGACATAAATTTGTCGACTCATGATAGAAAGTTTGAAACTTCGATCGGCATAGATATGTCGTTTCGGGATAGAAAGTCTCAAAACTTTGGTTGACATAGATTTGTCGACTCGGGATTGAAGGTCTCAAAGTTTGATCAGCATAGACTTGTCGAATCGGGATAGAAGGTCCCAAACTTTGATTGGTATAGACCTGTCGACTTGGAACAGAAGGTCCTAAACTTTGATCGGCATGGATTTGTCAACTCGGGATAGAAAGGAACAGATTACCACCAGGAAATGTTTCAGCGAGTAGGAGAACCTACTAACCCTACAGAACATTTTAATAGAGCACATTTGTCTCTGCGTAATTGCATTGAACAGATCTTTGGGGTTTGGAAAGCACAATGGGGATTCCCATACACAATGCCTAACGTTGAAATGAAATACTAGAACCAATCTATTACGGCATCGACAGCAATCAACTTCATTCGGAGGAACAATGACATTGATATGTCGTTTTAACGCGTAGTGGGCAATGGAGATTACCAGTTTGAAGAC
Source organism: Heliamphora pulchella (assembly GCA_032270985.1). NCBI lineage: Eukaryota > Viridiplantae > Streptophyta > Magnoliopsida > Ericales > Sarraceniaceae > Heliamphora > Heliamphora pulchella. The sequence goes on along the minus strand of JAULJZ010000022.1, from coordinate 10,827,919 downwards.
ATACGTGACGTCGTATCAATACCATCTAATGAAGAAGAAATGGTGGTCGGTGAGGACGAAGAAATGGGTGATCTCCGAAATCAAATAAGGTGTGCTTTGCAGCATGATCATGTCAGGCATGAGGGATAGTGAAAAATTGCTCCTCATTCGTTCAATTTTTTATAATTTGTTGTACACGTCAGTAGCGAGAGATCCTCATTTGTTTCTTCTGAAACTTGATAAAAGACTCCATTGTGAACATATTATTCACTTGAGGGTAAAGTGATAGTTATGTAATAGTAAGCAATATTTATCCCAAACCATCCACTCTACATTTAAGCTACGAAAAATCCAATCATCCTAAACTGAACAGGCCTATTTGCATAAAAGCCAATAAGGAAGCATCCCAGATCGGGCAATGAAGGTAAACCTTCTACAAGCATGAAGGCATGCTGGCAAGATTTTATTTCATTTGCCTCTTCACAAGCCCAACCAAGCAGTGTAATTCTTCAAGAACCTCCATTTTTTCCTTGGGTCCCCTCTGGAACCCCTTCCCTCAGGTGTATTAATTGTCTTTAATAAGATGAAAGGCTTACTCAGAAGTCTTGCGGAAATAATGTTTATATTAGAGTATCTGGGTGCAATTGCTGAGGATTTCTTGATCGTAGTAGATATGTATACGCAGAGAGAATAGTGATTACAATGAATCTTGCTCCCACTTTTGATGATCATAACGCGTAATGATTCAAGAGGGATTGGTGTTATTGGAACCTTGCAATAGTGATCTCCCCTAATTCTGTGGGTAGTATGGTACATTTATCTTCACATATACTCTACATTTCATATAAATGGTGCAACCATATTCCTCATCTTGTCTTTTGAAAACCTGCACATTGCATGGTTTACTGGTTTGTTTTTTGGGTTTTTACCGGCCCTGGACCTTAAGGTCTTTAACTAGTTTTGATTGCTAATATTTGGAAGAATAGATACCTTAAATTTTAGTAATTATCACAAGGCAAGGACTCATTGCTTCACATTGTGCCCCTGTGACATTGCTAGATTTACTTAAGTTGGTCAATTGACTGGCTGATGTGTATTTGAAATTACAGCGCGTGGCTGCAGAACATGGCTTGATATTGGTAGACACAAAGTATGAGTTTGGTATGGGAAGTGATGGTACAGTGCTTTTACTTGATGAGGTAAGCTATCATTCTCACCAAAGCATCTCTCTCTCTCTCTCTCTTTCTCTCTCTCTCTCGCGCGCACACATTTAACAGTTCCATGATGAGATCTGTTTCCTGTCTGCCAATTCTAGGTGCATACACCTGACTCAAGCAGATATTGGATTGCTCATTCTTATGAGGAACGGTTACGGAATGGTCTTGAACCTGAAAATGTTGACAAGGTCAAACAGCCTCAGTTGATATTTGCTTGTTGTCCTTTTATGTTTGCTTCTGCATTTGATTATGTGCTACTAGAAAAAACAGTGGTTGGCAACCTGATGTCAGCTGGTTCCCTTTTTTGTGGTGCACGTGAATTTTGGTGTTATGTCTTCTTTATTGTATTTTTTTCTAGTACAAGAATTATGAGTTCCACAATTTGCAATTTGCTGACTACCTGTTTAATGTTGTTAGGAGTTTCTGAGGTTGTGGTTCGTAAACAATTGCAATCCATATGAAGATGAGGTAAATTCATCAAAACGTTTTACTGTGTTCACCGTTGTTTGAAAGTCTATATCAGGTAATAACTGGTGATACAAACATTCAGGTTCTCCCAGATGCTCCCGATGAACTTGTTTCTGAACTGGCTTGGCGGTATGCTTTATTGTGATTTTGTGTTTTATGAAGGCTATATTTTTAAAACAATGAAGGATTAAAATGTGAAGAGAAACATGACGTAAATGCCGTTGAGTATATTTTATTTTATTTTTTTTGCGTAATATTACTAGCTTTGTACAGTATGAGATTTCTTCAGAATATCTATTTAATAATTCTTCGTATGTGAGATCATTCGAAGAATTTAAATTTTCAAGGTAGTTGTTTTTTCCTTTCTTTGTATAGTTCTTCTCATGACATCTAGTTTGTGCGTTAACTTAAAGCAACCCCATCAAGTTACCTTCTTGCTCCTCAACTGTGCAAAAATGTTCTGAGTTGGTCTGGGTGGTTGACCCTTTTGAGAATTTTTAGCCTGCATTTTTTCTGTGTCAAGATGCGTTTAGCATCTTATAGTTCAATATTGATGCTCGAAAACTATGGATTTATTTCAAATTATCACGAGTCCCAGGCCGCCTGGTAACTGATGCTATAAATGATAGATTATATTATGATGGCATCTCACTCGCAATTATTATAAGTGAAACCTCCTTTATGTATCTTTCAAACGTTGATTTGTGTCATGAAGTTTTGTAATCTGGATCTTGTTGCCAGTTCACGATTTTCTGACACCAGACAAGCTTGTGTTTTCTATTCATAGACTGTTTTAGCAGCCAAGAATTTTGAAGTTCTCTTGGTGGGGTTCTTTCATGACTGACTAGTAATCATTGTTTTTTAATTGGAAGAATGTGTTTTGAGTAAATTGTTGTGAAATTATTGCCTGGCTACAATTTCTGACTTTTGTTGAAATACAAGAATGGGAGTGTGTATAGGACTTTGATCAGCAATAAATCATGATGTAATCAAATACTAACTAAATTAATCCCAAAGCTACTACTTCTCTGGTTTAAATCTAACCTTGTGGTGGATTGGATGATATGATTTTCTTTTACACCAAAGGGTTGCGGTTATCCCTCTTTAGGTGCGTAACATTTGTCCACTTGCCAAGTGACCATGCCATCTCCTCTATTTTCCTTTGATTCCATGTGTTCAACTTGACCAACAAGATGTTGCCCTGTGTCATCCTCCATCTAGATAGAGCCTTCTTAGTCAAGGTTAATGTAGATGGCTTGGCCATGAGCCAAGGCACATTCCAAGGCAATCTTCAAGGAATATTTAAGGTGCACTCAGCCACATTCCCTTGCCTCAGTTCAGTGGTGATCGCCCAAGTGTACCCATATGTTTTACATTTGGTTCTCCAATAGGATCCTAATCCTCTCATGCCATCCTAGTATTACAAAAGAAAAAATCTCTATTATTTCTATAATAAAAAGCATAACTATTTAAGATAAAGTTACAAAATATATATAAAATGAAACTTAACCCTGATTAGCCTTAATGACTAAACTACCTGTTTAACTAACTATAAAATAACAAAATAACTAAAAATATACTTTTTCACTCCCTCAAACTCATGATGCGAGTCCAGTGAGCAGTGAGAGTTGGCAAAGCAAGAACTGAAACCGAGTCGAAATGTGAATCTTGGTAAAGAAATTAGCAAGTTGCAAGGATGAGGAGCCAAAAGGTAGATCAATAGTACCAATCTGAAGATGCTCACGAACAAAATGACAGTCAATTTTTATATGCTTCGTATGCTCATGAAAAATAGAGTTGTGAGCAATCTGGATGACACTTTTGTTATCACAGTAGAGAGAAGTAGGTGAAGAGAGGGAAACACCCAAATCAGTAAGTAACCATTTGACCCAAACAATTTCAGCAGTAGCATAAGTTATAGCACGATATTCAGCTTCAGCAGTAGAACGAGCAATGACATTATTTCTCGCTCTTCCGAAAAATGAGAAAGTCATCGAGAAAGATACGAAAACTAGTAGTAGACTTGCAGTCCGAGACATCGCCAATCCAATCAACATCAACATAAGCTCGAAGAGTCAAATATGAATAAGAAGATAATTATAAACTTTGAAAGATAGTACCATGAACATAATACAAAATACGAAGTAAAGCAGCCCAATAAGTGGATGAGAAGCATAGATAAATTGACTGACCACATGTATGATGTACGGAATATCAGGACGAGTTATAGTAAGATATACCAAATGCCCAACCAATTCTCAATAAACAGTGGGATCTATAAGAAGAACACCATGAGAAGGAGAGAACATGGCATGCAACTCAATGGGAGTATTCACAATCTTATCATCAGTGAGGTGGGCACGGTGGATCACATCGTTCGCATATTTGGATTGAGATAAGAGATAGCCTTTAGTGAAGAAACAATCTCTATACCAATAAAGTAGTGCAAAGGGCCTTAGTCTTTCATCTTAAACTCACGAAACAGATGATGATTCACTTCCGAGATAGTAGTAGTGTCAGAATAGTGATGATCATATCATCCACATATAATAACAAAATAACTACTCAATAGAAGTGTGGTGGAGAATAAGTACAAAATCACGAGGACTATGAGTGAAACAAATCTGAATAACAGTAGACTGAAAACGCTCATACCAAGCACGAGAGGATTGCTTCAAATCATAAAAAGCATGTTGAAGATGACAAACAGTGCTAGGAGGATGAGAGAGCCCCGGAGGAGGGCCCATAAAAACTTCCTTGTTAAGATGCCCGTTGAAAAATGCATTCTTAACATCTAATTAGAAAAGAGGCTTAAAACCTCATATTCCTGAGAAATGCTCTTGGCAACTAATGTGGTCTTATAACGCTCCAGAGAACTATCCGAATGAATTTTAACTTTATAAACCCACTTACATCTAATAAACTTTTTACCTGCAGCTAGTGGAATCAAAGTTCAAGTACAAGTCTCCTGAAGAGCAGTTAATTTATCTTGCATGACATTGATCCAGTTTGGATCAGTACATGTTTCTTTATAGGATTGAGCATGAATAATAGATAGAAAAGCTTGATAAAAAGATGAGAAACAGGTGTTAGAAAAATCAAGTCTTACCGACGAAGTACGAGCATGTAGAGGATAGTGCCGTTCAGGGGGATCAAAATCCACAGAGAAGAGGGAACTGCGTCGGAGCTGGTTGATATGTGTGGAGGAGGTGACGGCCTATGAGAATAGACTAGTGGAATAGACGAAACAACGGAAGGACGAGATTGAAAAGGAAGTTCAGAAACATCAAGAGCACGAGTAAACTTTTCAAAGGCACATCATTCGGAAATGGATCAATGACAATTAAATCCTCTTTAGGAACATGGGTGTATTTGGAAGATAGAGTAAAATAGGAGAGATGCTTAAGAAACACAACATGGCGGTAGACATAAAAGTGTTTGGATATAAGATTATAACACCGATATCATTTTTGTTGAATACTATATTCCAAAAAAACAGAAAGAGCAGAACAAGCACTAAGTTTATTGCGTTCCCTTTTGAGAAGAATAACAAAACAAACACAGTCAAAACCCCGTAATAATGAGAAATTAGAAGTATAACTCATCAATTTTTCATAAAGAGAAATTCCAGAAAGAGGTAGATATGCGATTAAGAAGATGCACTGTGGTAATAACTATTTTTCCTAAGAAAGTAGTAGGGATAGACGAGGAAAGAAGAAGGGAGTGAGCTGTGTTAAGGATGTGCCGATATTTTCTTCCAACTCTACTATTTTGGGTGGGAGTGTCAGAATACAAAAATTGATAAATAGTGACAGATGCATCTAAAAAGTTAGTGAATTCTGTTAGAAAACACTCTCCACCTAAATCAAAATGAAGGGTCTTAATAGTTACGAAAGATTGAGTTGAACCATGGAGTGAAAAGTGTGCTAAATACGGAAGAAATAAGATTTGTTAGACATCAAATACACCTAACAAACAGACTATAATCATCAATGAAGGAAATATAATATACTGGCTCGCCCTTTCTTGCAACAGGAGAAGAACCCCACACATCACTATGAACAAGAGAGAAAGGAGATGTCGAGAGTAAAGTGTTTTTAGGAAAATGTATTGCTGACATTTTTGCAAATTTGGAACTATTGCATTTAGAAATATCACTAGTAGACACTTTACCCAAGCAACCAGACTGGATTAACTGCTTGAGACGTTCACTAAACAGATGACTTAACCTAAAATGTCAAAAATAAAAAGATGAAGAATGTTGATCTAAAGGAAAAACAGTAAAGCCGTAGAGGAGAAATCCAAAGGAAGATGCAAACTTTCCAACACGTATAAATCACCAGTTAGATGCTCGATCCCAACTTGCTTTTGGGACTTCTGGTCCTGAACAACACAACCAGAGGAAAAAGAAAGAAAGTTAAAACCTGAATAACAAAGCTGACTAATAAATAATAAACTGATAGTCAACTGTGGCACATAGAAGACATTAGGTATTGATAATGAAGAAGATGAAGAACGAATAGCAGAACAAATTGATACAACTTGCATAGAAGCACCATTGGTAGTAGAAATAGTAATTGGAGATTAGGGAGAAGTACAATAATTGAGACTGGACAAATCATGTGTCATATGTTGACAATAACCGAAATCAAATATCCAAATAGTATGAGAAATGTCGGTAACATAAGAACTATGCAAACCTGAAGAGAAAGTAGGCATAGCTAACACATGAGATTGGTGCTCAAAGGATACTTGCAAGATCTAAAACTGTTCAAACAGAGACCCCAATAAAGAAAATGAAGCACCACTGAAATGCAAGAAAGACCAAATCGCATGCCCAATGCTAATAATTCTCATGCAATACGATATTAATAGTTTGCAATTTGATCATCTAACAAGTTAGAGAGTGGAGAAGAGATTAAAATACCAAAATCTTGCAACGATGAGGTAAAACATTGTGAGCCAATTATCGCCTTATTAGGTATTGGGTCTCTCCAAAATTTGCAGCAAATTAATCAAAACTTCCATCGTATAGGATGTTCATGAATAAAATAGAACCAAGTTTCTTAAAAAGCCATAAACATATGTCAAATAGTTGCCAAATGGTTTCCCGATGAGTGTTTGGAGACCAAATATGATGGAAGACAAATGCAAAGGTTCTGGCGAGGTCGCTAGTGGTAGTTAAGGAGGTTGTTTGGGGTCGCCGGTGGTCGGAGGTGCAGGGTAAGGGTCCGGGAAGCCTTAGTGGTGGTTGCCAATGCACAAAAAAGGTTCAGTGAACTCGTTGACGATCTGCGCCGTAGGAGGAGGGGTCGCCGAGGCAAAAGAGGGCTCGCTAGTGATTGTTGGTGACTCGTTAGTGGTCGACAAGGGTTTTTGTAACACCCTGAACCGATGTTTTACTTTAAAGATAAAAAGGACATATATGCATTAAATATAAATGCCACCAAGCTTACAACACATGGTTCCAACACCATAAATATGGGAAATATTATATGGTCTAAAAAGAAACAAAAGGAAGACTAAAAGATCTTTTGCCCCATCCTGTTCCTTTAGATCAACTTGCTAATCAAAAGCACCTGAAAAAGATTTTCAAATCTCACGCCGTGAGCCAAAACTTACAAGGAAACAGACTAAATATGAAATAAAAGCAAAGCATGCTAACAGAATAATATGCTTATTGCGACTCACACGAGTCTCGAAAATAGTTTTGTAATAAACCACAATGATTCACATGCAATTCATGCAATACATCTTTACGGGTTTTCACCGAAAGACCGCAGCCCTATCTAATACATCTGCAACTAGAGTTAACATTCATCTAACCATAAACAAATATCACGTTCTTGGAAACCACGTCATCCCTCCAAAATGATAACAAAACAAAAAGAAACTACCAAGGCCACATCACAACCTGCCAAAAAGAAAACACCCCCAACAGGAAGTCAGTCGACTGAAGACCACCACTCAGTCGATTGAAAAAGGCTACTGGAATACCAGAATTTTCCAGTGTCCCAAGTCAGTCGACTGAGTTCTCATGATCAGTCGACTGAACACCCACACTGTCCATTTAGTCGACTGAACTCCCTACTTCAGTCGATTGAATGTCGGAGAAAAACAAACCCTAGCTGACAGAAAGAGATCCACAACGCCTCATCAAACCAAACGAACTTGCCTTTTTGAAAATCATGGACACACACAAGTCCAACAACTTCGAAAATAAATCGTAAAAATACTTTAAAAACTTTTTCGTCCAACCAAACACGGTTTAAAACACGCAAATCAACTATACATGCATTTTAACGTAGTAAAAACGCATAAAATTCCATATAGCATCCTTTTAAGACATGGGAGTCTAGGTTCCTATTTCGTTGAGTTAAAAACTCGATGTCTCAAACTCCGACGAAAAATAAACGTCGTCAAAACGAAATTCCGTCCCGATGAACGCGAAACCCCCGGCACGGATAACAAGAATCTACTATTTGATCGCCAAAAATCAAGCCCGGACCCACCAAAAAGTTAGAAAGAAGGTGGAGGTTTTGTTTGTAAAACAAGAAACTTAGCCAACAAGTTTTAAAATACTCCCAAAATATCTAGGCAAGGCTGATATTTATAGGACCCACCAATTTTTTTTTTATTTTTGAGCCACAACGCCCAACGGTTCCGAAATTCAACCCAACATGCATTTCTAAACTCGAACATGTATAAAACACATATAAACATGTTATTAGAAGAGATTAAAACAACAAACAATACGTCGAAAAACATTATGAAATTAAAATAGAACCGGATCTCACAGTTTTGAAGTGGTGTGTCTAGGGTTCTCGAAGAGATGATTTAGAAGAGGCTAGAGTTACGAAGCTAGGGTTTCGAAAACAAAGGGCTAGGGTTTCGGTTAGCTCATCAGTGGTTGGCTAGGGTTTTGAAGGGGCAGGGTTGCGAAGATAGGGTTGTGATTTGCAAAGAGCTAGGGTTTGTGAAGGAGAGGGCTGGGCACAAAGGCAGAGGCGGCAATGGAGAAGAAAGAACTGGTCAGCAGCGATGACTGCTACTAGGGTTTTGGTGGTTCGGATACCATGTTACAAAAGAAAAGTTCTCTACTTTCTGTAATGGAAAACATTACTATTAAAGATTAAGTTGCAAAATATATATAAAGCAAAACTTAACCCTAATTAGCTTTAGACTAAACTACCATTTAACTAACAATAAAACAACAAAATAATCCAAAAATTCACTTCTACACCTAGATCAGGAAGAGGGCCTAGGAACCCCTTGGAGTTGATGCCGAGCGACCCCAGGATCTTTGTGCAAAATCTTTGAAGTTGTGTGCTTTGGTGGCTAGAGCAAGCTTTGTGAATCCTGTACTGCACCTGATTATACTGGATGTTAGTTCTGTTTTATTTAGCATCTGGTACAATGGGGACCTATCACCATTCTGGTCGTTCAATGTGTACCTAATTATTTTGTGCATATGTGACTATTTCATGCCATTTTGGTCAAACCACAATTGTTTGTCTCTACGGATCATTGATCGATATTTATTCATTTGTGTTTATGTAGATAGATTTAAGCAGTAGGTGGAGATGGGGACTTGTCGGAGGGGCGAGGAACATCATATAGAGAAGAAACAGAAGAAGAAAAGAATGACAGGGAGAATTAGAATGGAGTTTGTTGATGCTGGTGCTGGCCGAGAGGGGAGAGGATGAGAGAGAGGGCCTTGGTTCTTGTCTTCTTGATCCTTTACCCTTGACCTGTTGGGAAGAGAGAGGGGGGGCTTTGTGTAACGCTAAGCAACAAAGATTTTGTTTGGTGTGTATTCCCTATGAAAAAGAGAGAAAGAGGTAGGGAAAAAGAAAGAAAGAAAGATAAAGGGCTATGTGGAACACACTAGAAAAAAGAGAGCTTTGTTTGGCGTGTATTGTGCAATCTGAGTGTTATATTAAAGAATTGTGTGGACTGTGGAGAGAGGGGATTGAAGACTTCTTGTTTGTAGAATGTTGTGGACAGCGAGATCCATGTGATTTTTTCTCTTAAATTGGAAAATGATTCAATGTATCAATCTTACATAATATAAAATCTTTCATTACTTCTTAATATGTTTAATTAAAATGATTAAAGGATGCATTAGGCCAAGCGAGTAAATATTTTCTTAAAAAAATCTATATTGTAACCTTAGTTTTTGATATTTTGTAACTTAATCGAGTTGGTCATCATCTTTGTGTTAGCGCACTCTTTGCACTCAAAAAAACTATTATATATCTCGCTTGTCAATTTTTAATGCAGATATCTCCCCTGAATTGCAGGTACATTTTGTTGTTTGAGACGATAACAAAATCAAAATTCGAGATACAGGTGTCAAAGGTAAAAGACAGAGCACAAGACTCAACTATCATTGTGTCATTTTGATGGAAGGCATGTAAGATGCTCCAGTATTGTCTGATTGATGGGTACATGATAATTTCTTCATGCAGGAGCCCATACACGACCGGATTGCTCGAAATGTTTCAGCGGCACTGTCATTGCTCCAGTAATTCAGTCGAAATCTGAATTATTGATTCAATTGAAGTTTGATATTGACCCGAGATGATTAACACAAATCTGCAACATACAAGACGGGCATTAGGTCGCCGGATTGTGCTGGGATCCAAAACCCTTTCACAGGATTTTCTTTCCATTCGTTCTGGAACGATTTCTTCAAAATCTGTGGCTCACAGCAATGGCGCAGGTTTTTAACTAAACGAGATTGTTCTAAAACTAGCTGTCATTTTGATTGCTACATTCCTAGGGTTAGGTTGGTCTTTGTGATTGTTGGGGGATGATGGTGCTTATAGTTTTATTACTTTTCGTAGTCAAGAAAAAATGTTTACAGAAAATAAATTTGTTTACTTGACAAGATAGGTGAATCAAATGTACATTCTTATTAGTCTAAACTGTGAACTCTACTGACAAATATAAGGTATATTTTACAGTTTGGACCAATAAAAAGGCCTAGTGGGTGAACAAAACCAGACTTATAATTTACCTATTTTTCATCTTCTGTTTGCAGTTAATCTCAGAAGCCACATTCTTTCCAACCCGTGGTTAGAGTAAGTAATCTAACATGGAGCGGCGTTATTAATCACAATTCTAATTTTATAACATAATCAACAATAATAAACAAACGAGATGATTGATTGTCTGATTTCAAAGTTTTAAAATCCACGACGACTTTTGGCCATTGATGGTCGACTTTGAAGATGGTCGACCATTGAAGAGAGTGATTAAAGAGAAAAATGAGATGGAAGGAAATCCAGAGAAAAAAATGAAAAAGAAGAGAGTGAGAGTGATGTATATATGCAATTTACTAACTCTACTATTGGGGATAGGGGAGATCTCTGGCTGAGCCATCTCCTAATAGTTTTTTTTTTTCCTTTATATTTGGTGGGTTCGGGATACGATCACAAGGATAATTATTTTTTATCTCGTGGCCCAAGCGAGAGAATTATTCATATAAAAATTCAGTTTTGCCAGTTGGATCAAATATTATAGATATATAATTAAATTATATTTATTTTACAAAATGTACAGTTTTAACTTAAAACAGTTTATTTTAAACAAAAAGTATATATTTTGTAAAATAATAAAATGTAATTTGTTCCTATACCTTCGATCAAAATAAATCTCTATACATATATGAGACCTTACAAAATGGGCAGTGTCGGACCTTACAAAATGAGCAGTTTATACTATTATTGCACGATTTTGCCAAACTTACAAAACGAAGCCTTGATTAATCTTGCAAAAAGATGGTCTCGAGCATTCACGAGTTTTACAGAAAACTCAAAAAAAAAAAAAAGATTTTTAAAAAGTTTAATATAAAATCCTGATTGGCAACTTTGATTTTTAGTTTTTTAGCAAAAAATATCAAAAAATTAAGGTTGTCTGTTTAGTAAAAAAAACAAAAAAAGTTAAAAAATTAAAAATTCAAATCAAAATACAAACTTTTAGAATATTCTATTTAAATTCTTACAACTTTTAAAATATAATAATATTTTTTATTTATAATTTATCTACAACTATTACCAACTACATATAATTGTTAATATCAAATATATAGAAAGATAAAATTGTCCATTTTGAATAAAAACAAAAAAAAACTAATTTTTTACCTAAATATCAATTTTAAAAAAGTTAACTTAAAAGCTAAGTTACTAAACAAATTATTTTAAACAAAATTTAGTTTTTTAGTTAAAAAAATAAAAAAAATAAAAAAACTAATTTTTAAACTAGTTGCTAATCGGGTGTGAAACGCATTCAAGGTAGCACTATATTGTAAGAGAAAGAGAGAAGAATTTAAGGTGAAATTTGTCTTATGTATTAATTTTATTGGGTGAGATTTTTTAATTTAAAAGTTAAAAAAGAATAAAGGGCTGAGGGGTAACAAAACATGAGTGAACTCCACCTTTAATTAAAGCTTTATAAAAAAGTTTTTTAATTTTTTTCTCTTAATATTTCAAAATTAATTATCAATTCAAATATTAGGTCTACGTCTCATACCCAACACAATAATAATAAAATAATTAAAAGGGATAATTACACCTACCTCTTCTGAGATTTAAACTTATTACAGGGATCTCCTATGTGGTCTCTGAAATTATACTAACCTCCTATGAAATTTAATTTTTAACATCAATTGCACCCAATCGTTATATTTTCGAACAAATTTTTATGATCCAATGCGTTCATTACGTAAAACTCGTCGAGTTTGTTTAGCATAGAAAAATCTAGATTCATCTGATATCTGTAACTAAGTGATTGAATAATTTTTATTTACTTATTTATTAGGAAATTTTTTTCAATCACTTAATTATATATATCGGATGAATCTAAATTTTCACATATTAAACAAACTCGACGAGTTCTACGTAATGAATGGATTGGATCATAAAAATTTGTTCGAAAATGTAACGGTTGGGTGCAATTGGGTGCAATTGATGTTAAAAATTAAATCTCATGGGATGTTAGTGTAATTTCAGAAACCACAGGGGAGGTCCTTGTAATAAGCTTAAATCTCAGGAGAGGTAAGTGTAATTATTCCTTTTAATTATAATCATTTTAAGTCTCTACATAAAAGATTGCGAGCTATTTTTATTTATTTTTAGTTAATTAAAAATAAAAAATTTAAAATTAAATAAAATTAATTAATTTTATATTAAAATAAATGTCTTTAAACTCGACTAATTTGTCGGTACCAAACATAGCTTAGCCTATGTTTGGACTAAAAAGCTTTATTACTTTTTTTCAGAGCTTTATAAACTTTTTTTATACTTTAATTTAAATTTTTTATTTTTCTAATTTTTTGTGATGAGAAGATTCTAAAAGAGTGCATAGTTAAATTTAAAAAAAGTTCACTAAAGACAAAAAAATTAGAAAAAAGCCAAAAAAATCTATTAAGTTGGTTTTTTTTCGTCTTATATTATTTTTTTTAGATTTTGATAAAAAACTTATCTTTATGTTTTCTCATGACGTAAAAAAAAAAAATTAAAAAGTACACTTATTTAAATTAATACTAAAATTTTTTTACTAAAAAAAAAAAAAAGCCGCAGAAAAAAGAAGTCCAAACACAATTTCAGTGCATAGAGAAGAAACAAGGAAAATCTGCCACCGTTTCACTTTCTCTCTTTCTAGATAGTTTCTTCACCGGTGCACGGAACGGTCGCATAAAACCCTACACTGCAATAGCAAGGTTTATCGCCCGAAAATTCCGGTCGACCGCTACCGATGAATCAGAGTCGCCGCCGCCCTTCACTCCGGTGATCTTCAACCCCGTGTCGCTCCCAGTGTCTAGACCCCTAACACGGTCGTCTATTTGGGGGATTTACAAACCATTGGCTTAGTTCAAAATGGGCAGATTCAATCCCTTTAGGTTTGCCTCCAGAACCTTGTTGCGTAATTGGCTGGTAACACAATAAAATCAATCATCATTTCTTAATAATAGTTTTTTGCCATTTGGACGACATTTTTTTAGCAACTCACCGTCTTTATTGCAGTTTCGCCGGCATTTCCAGTCGCAGGTGAGTGTAAAGTCAGCATTTGATCGAGGTGACCTGAACGGGATTGCCTCAAGATTTCAACGACCATTGCTTCGCCGTAAGAATAACTACCGAATGTATATGCTTAGTTGCTTACATTCACGCAAACATATATATTTTAATATTAATTTGTATTGGTAAACTCGATGTTATGTTCATCAAGTTCTTTATATGGAAGGCTATTTATTCGCGAATCGCTTGCCTTTAAGCAGTTCTGTTGTTCTCTTCATCTCCTCCCTGTTCATCTCTTTCTTCTTTCTCCTCCTTGTTGTAATTTCTAATTTATGCTAAGATACGGTTTTTCAACTGTTGAAAATTTTGAATGGACCGAGTAATTATTCGGTAGTCCCGGAACACACCATGTGACATTGCTTACCTGGTGCTTCCATTCAATGATATAGTAGAAATCACTTCGGGAGTATACATTGCACCCACCTTTGTTAGGTAGGTGGGAGACAATCTGAGTATTTTCATTTGCTGGTAGTACGCATTGCCTATATGGTACTCTGGGAGTACCGAATAATTGCCATTAAGAACTGATTGTCTAGACCCGCTGAAATCTCCACGAATGCATTTGTTTCTTGTACCCTTGACATGTGCTACCTGAATCATATGCATCCTATGCTTTATCATGTCTGCATTGGGAGATATAGTCAAGAACATTTCGCGTTATTATTCTTAATAGAACATTCCCAAAAGCCATTAGCGGTGCAGTTTGTATTTCGAAGTAATTTACAAGTACATATGTTTATAAACCAAACCAAATGAAACTAAGTCTTGCATCCTAATCAGTTGGGGTTGACTACAAGTACTTGTTCTTATCTTAATAAAAATTTGTGGTGCAATTACTTGATGGTTTATCGGTGAGTAATTATTAATGAAATTTATGTGCCTCATTTGACAGATTTCTACAATTTCAGTTTTGATGAAAAGCATTTTGAAATTTCAACCGCAAGAATGCTACATATGAAGCGTTTCATTCATGCTACAGGTTTTGCCTCCCCAAAACAACATTTTTTATGGCAACTCCATTATGATTTTTCGTTTAATTTTTTCTTAATTAACTTACTTTTCCGCTATATATTTACCCGCAATAGTTTTATTACTTTCTCCAGGATGTTGCTACTATCCAAAACGGGATTATTACGAAATTCTTGGTGTTTCTAAAGATGCAAGTCGAGATGAGATTAAGAAGGCTTTTCATGCAGTAAGTGCATTTCAGGGTTCATACGTATTCCTGGGGTGGGGTTTAAGTGCACTACTTGCATTTTTGGTTTATATGTAAGAACTAAGAAGATTTTATATTTTTCTAAATTTTTTGTTTGTGCCTTCAAAAATAGACAAACTAACTGTTATCCATTTATATCGAACTTTAGCTCTGCTGAATCTACCCTGTGCATAAGTTTTTCCTTGTAAATCAATCGTCTAAAGATGCAAATTTATTGAATGACCCTTGAGATACATTTGAGTTTCCGAAGCCTTCTCGCATCTTTCTTTTAGACACCCTCTAGCACATAAAGTTATGAGCTATTTCACCATATGTGCCCATCAGTATCACCATGTTACTCTGAAAACATGTAAGACAAGGTTCCACATCTAGTTCACCACTGTGTGTAACTGGAAATCTTCTTCTGCGCACTGTTGATAATTGCTATTGAATGATTAATATTTATTTCCTTCTATGAATTGTAATATATGTTTTTAGAGTCTCACTATTAAAAGTAAGTTTTCGAGTAACCCACCATTAGTGAAGGCTGCCAATGAGGAAGTTATGAACGAGCTACCAACATGAAGAATTTAATTTATAATGCTCTTCTTTCCCTTTGAATCTATGGGCATATCCTCTTTATGCATACTTCACTACTTGAAAGGAAGGGATCCCAATTTCCTTCTTGATGTAAGGCAATCCATAGAATCCTTAAGGTCCACCACCTCATTAGGCCCCTTTGGCATGGGTGATTAGACCACTTGGTAAGGAACTCCACTTGCTTGGGGCCAAATCTTTGGAAGCGCTCGTAAAGAATATTTGTGAGAAAGCGTTGCACAAATAGGTCAACATATTTAAGTGATCTAACAGGCTCTCGGTGACTCGATTGAACATGTTGATCATAAGATATGTTCTCCCAAGAAGCGAGAGCCAAGCGATATTAGCAGCTTTGTAGCAAGTCTTGTGGCCAAAGGAGACTTGTTCACATGTACTCCATCTTGAGTGGGCCCTTGAACGTGTGCCTTGACTAGAAAATCACAATTTAGGTTGCGATATGATGAGGGTTTGTACAATCCTTTCCTCTCAAAACCACAGAGAGGGTCACTTCCCGGTTAAGTCCCGGTACTAGTACATCATCCCTCCACCAAATGTGTTCTTTGTTGATCTCAATGAATTGGACTCAAGAACCTTCCCACCTTGAATCAAGTTCTAGCGACAACCTATCAATGAGTGATGTCCTAAGTAGCATGGAGACGGATACATGACACAAACATGCCGACACGTCAATTTTAAAAAAAATGTATGACATGACATGTCTAGGACACACTAAAAATTTACATTTTTATATAATTATTATATTTCAAATATGATAGTAATTTATTTAGTAGTAGTTGAAAATATAAAACGTATCACTAATAAAATTTAAAAATCTATATATCTTTTTTATAAATGTTCCAAAATATATTTAGTTTATATAATATATTTCTGTTTAGAAGAATGCAAAATATTGTTAATATGAAAAAATTCATCACATGGGACTTATTCGGAGAGTTCAAGAAGTGTCATTAAAGCGTCCGTCAAGTGTTGGAAAATTGTATGACATTGTAAATTTAATTTTTAATTAAGATAAGTTTAAAAGTGTCGAATACGAATTTAAAAGTGTCCGAAAAGTGTCCAAAGAGTGTCGTGTCTGACACGACACGCCATCTTCGCAAAAGTGTCTGTGCTTATTAGGTGATGTTTTTGTTGCATTCATGGTCTTGGGTTGCTCAGGGATGAATGCTAAAAATGGAAATATGTGCCTAGCCGAATGAATTTAATTGCATCATTTTGTTAACATTCTTTAATATAGGGGCAATATGTCTTACAAAGGTATTGGGAGGTATTGGATCTAGTGCTTCACCAGAGTTAAGATCGTGATAAGCCAAGCACCATTTCTCTGAACCTTAAAGCCCATTAAATTTTTCATGACGACCAGAACATTTTATCATAACTTCTCTCAAATTTGTTTTCGTGCAGCCATAATTCTATCTCATTGAGAGGAGCCATATATTCGTTGAATGCAAGAAAGGAGCAGGATAATCCTCACTCAAGACCAAATCTCATAATTGAGCGTGAATATATACTTCTTGTCACCTATGGAAGCTTCATCTTCCAATAACAAAGGATTCATTGGCCACTTTAGATGACTGACAAAGGCCTTCATTCATTCCCAAAATTTGTCCTTCAGACTTAGTTATGGAGTGGAAACAATGACTATGTTTATATGGAATGAAAACAATGACTATGTTTGGGATTTCGGATGTATCCTTTCATTTTACTACACTAAGGGCTCAATTGGCAACTAGCTTAAAAAATAATTTTTTTACTTTTTGGCTTTTTTGCGTTTTTACCCAAAAAGCTAAAATAAGTTCAAAGTAGGTTGTTTGATAATTTAGCTTTTAAGTTAGCTTTTTTGAAGTTAGTTGTTTGAGCAAAAAGCTAGCGTTTTTGCCTTTTGTTTGAAGTGGATAATTTTATCCTTTCATATATTTGATATTAATAATTATATGTAGTTGCTAGTGGTAGTAAATAAATTATGAATAAGAAATATTATTGTATTTTGAAAGTGGTGGGGGTTTGAATAGAATATTTTAGGACTTTGTGTTTTGATTTGACTTTTTGACTTTTTAATTTTTTTATTTTTTTGCCAAACGAGTAATTTTGGCTTTTTAGCGTTTTTAGCCAAAAAGATAAAAAAGCCAAGTTGCCTATCAGGGCTTTTAAGGCTCACTTGTCTAAGGGAAACACTCGTTTGCCTAAGGGCAACACTTGAAGAACCACCCAGGGAGGCAGAAAAAGAGATTCTTGCAACGATTGAGATGTCTCACTAACAATGACTCTGGCTAGAAAGCTTTCAGCCATAAGCTTAAATAATCTCACTCGAAGGAAGTTGACTTGATATCTCTGGCACTCTAGCAAAAGCTTAATCTTAAACAGGGGAGTTGTAAGCCAGATGCAAAGGTTCTAAGGAGCTTTAAGATATAAATACTAAGTACGTCAAATGGCTAAGGCCATTATGTGTAGGGCTGGGGCACCTTTAAATACAATCATCACCCCATATTTGTTGTGATTGGGTATAGTGAGTTGTCATCCACCACCTCGTTTTGTTTCGTATGACACGTATTAAATGTTTTGACACTGTCTTCATGGGCAAGTGATGGGGAACGAGAAAGCATAGGATGAAAATATTTTAAGATTTAGAAATTTAGTAATTTTAGTAATATATTATATTTCGTTCTTATTGAAAATTTTTAAACTTGGTAACTTCAATTAGAATTTTTCTGAATTTGTAATATTTTATTTTTAGTAGCTTTAATTAAGGTTTTTTTGAATTGTGATATTTTGTTTTTAGTTGATTTAATTAGGATTTTCTTGAATGCCTATAAATAGGCCATTTTGTAATAGGTTTAGGCAGGCTATGAGATTGAGGTATTGAGTTTATTTTTGATATTAAAATCAAGAGCTTTTATTTTCTTTCAAGTGTGACATTTTTTTCGTTTATTTATTTTATTTTAGTCATTTTCTTTTGTTGGTTCTCATCTCGCCAGCTAACCGGCTTCAAGTGACATCAGAGGAAGAGATCGATCCCAACCCTAAATCTAGCAGCCAGGTTCATCCATTTCCATTTGCTTTCGATGCCTTGTCAGACCTGCTTGTCGGTGGGAGCTTCGTTGTCTCCTTGCGAGACCTTGACAGCCGCTGTAAGGTCGACGACACACCATCATTACCACTTCTTCACCACTGCTGTGCACCACTGATGATACCAAAGACGACCTAACCCAAAACCAGTCGCTGCTACCTTCCACATGCGCCGCAAATTCATCAACGCTATCGGCCATCGACGCGATCATCGACCACCATTGCGCCGTCGGCCATCAACCACCATTATCTTGCGCCATTGCCTCAGTCCCGAGTTCGCCTCCACCATCCCGAGATCGCAGCCACCTTCCACCTGCACCGCCACTTTCACTAATGTGGAAATTTGCTTCTTGCACAATCCAGGAGCCCTACTTGACTTGAATCCACTGCAAAGCAAAACCCTACCCAATTCTTCCTTAGTCCGACCCATATTTTGCCCCATATAACCCAGCCCACATTACAATTGAACTAAAGAGAACCTAGCCCAACAGGTTAAGTTCAGCCCACATCCTCTAGCCCACAGCCTTTAGCCGACCCCTTTTAGCCGTAACACCAATCCAATGCAGACCATAGCCCATATTTCTAATCCCAATGCCAACCCTAAATCCGGGATAGCATTATCAAAAAAAAAAAAAAAAAAAAAGCCTAACCTTATAACCTTTAAATCCAACCAATTTCTTTATAAATCCTACATAGACCCAACCATGGCCTATCCCTAAACTCGCGAAGCCCAGCCCATACTTGACATTTTTTTTTAAAAAAAAACTGCCTCCAAAAAAGAAAGGAAAAAAAGTAGCACATTTTTTGAGAGCTTTGATATTGGTTCGAAGGTCTATTACACGACTTTTGGGAGAATCTTGCTTACTTGGAACTTGAAAAGGTACTATTTTTTTCTAGAAATTGAGATTAATATTTTTATTCATTTGAGAATTAGTAAAATTTTGTTAAAGGGTTCATGATTTTGTGGATTCTCAATTAAAAAAACAAAGAAGAAAAAATTATGACCGCATTTAAAGAAATGATGAGCACCTTTCAAGCCATCATGAACAACCTTAAGAGTAACATGGATGCCCTGGAAAAGTCAATCAGACCAATTCGTAAGCAATAAATGTGTGATGACAATCTTATGCAACAAAATTCTAGCGTTCTTGATTATTTTGTAGGGTTTAGAAATCTATTAAAATTATTAGACACTAGTAGTGACTTATATAATGTTGCTAATGGCTTTCTTTTTGGATTACGAGAGGAAATTTGAAATGAGATGTTGTCCTCTTATACTGATTTAAAAGATGTTTATGAAGATGCTTTAGCGGTTAGAATTAGAAGAAGAACTTCACTGTTATAAATTAACTTATTCCAAAATGTCTCGAAAGGTTACCCAATCAATGGCTGTTGCATCTTCTATCAACTCCATCAATGATAAAACTCCAAAGCCTGAGGTTTCAAGTAGTGTTGATCATTCCTCTCCACAATCCATTGATCCTATTGCTTTGCATATTCCTTCTCCTGATGATAGTAGTAACGTAGATGATATTCTTACCTATCTTCAATATTAGGGCTATATTGTTACTTTAGTGTTCCAAATATTTAGTACACCAAAATATTTCATATTGTCATATGTTGAACACGTTTTAGCTATTATTGAATATGGACCCCATGTACATTTTACTTATTTTTTGTGAATTTAAATATTGATCCAATGTTGCGTATGGAGGATATGGTACTTAATCGGTGCACTGAAAATCCTCTTGCTTTGTTTGATGGTGTTGATGCAAACATGGCTACATTATCACTTTTTGCTTTTGCGTATCTTTAACTCAATCATTTTACAGAGTTTCTCAGTACCATATTTTAGACGGAGTTTTTCACCTATCACATGCTATCATAGTTGAAGAATTGCTTCGCCAACAAGATTTTCATTTCATGAAATACTTTTATCTCTATAACTCTTTGGAGGAGACTTCTTGTGAGCGGAGAAGAAATGATGGGAAACGAGAAGGCAAAGATATTTCAAGATTTAGGAATTTAGTAGTTTTAGTAATATTTTATATTTTGATCTTATTGAAATCTTTTAAACTTGGTAACTTCAACTAGAATTTTCTTGAATTATAATCTTTTAGTTTTAGTAGCTTGAATTAGGGTTTTCCTAAATTGTGATCTTTTATTTTTATTAGTTTTAATTAGTTTTTTTTTTCGAATGCCTGTAAATAGGCCATTTTTTAGGTTTAGGCAGACTATGATATTGACTTATTGAGTTTATTCTTGATATTAAGATCAAGGGCTTTTATTTTCTTTTGAGTGTGATCTTTCTTTTTGTTTATTTCTTTTATTTGGGTTTTTTTTTTCTTTTATTGGTTCTCATCTTGCCAGCCATCTAGCATTAGCAAGAGCTATAATGCACACTATCAGAAAACTCTTAACACATCAAAGATCAACATATAGAACTGTAAGTTCCCATATGCGGTACATCTTGGTTTCAAAACGATGAATTTAGCAATTTTCAAAGTTTTTCTATTTCTTAACATTTGTCATAGGGAAAGAAAATAAACTAATAATTTGTGAGAATGGAGTTAGATAAAGCAAAACTAAAAAAAGGCCATAATGCACCAAAAAATGTGATTTTATATAATTATTTGAAGTTATTTGATATACTGTAATTTATTATAAGTTTAAAGCTTGAAAGGTTTTTGTTTCCACATTTAGGAACGTAAGATTTTAATAATGTGATCTGCACACCTCAACTTATGGGCATATCATATGGGCATGTGGTTTACCACATTCTCATTCTCGTTCTTTATATGAAACAATCTCCATTTTTGGTACATAGATTATAATGCGCACTCCAATTGGCTAGCCAGAGCATGTGCGTTCGGTAAATGTGTATAGACTTCCCTCATGATGGATATCCCACTTAGTAATCTCTATGTCATCATATCAACATGCTTGGTCTTTGCACAGAAGTGTCCTCTTGAGGAACATCCTAGGTTGCTCGCTTAGACGCGGTCGATGTACTCCCTCAGCTTGATTGACTGACTCTTCACTTGAACATCATCGCCTTTGACTTGCAGTGGTGCACTTTGTACACTTTGCTTGGTCGATCGACTCCCCACCTAAGTTATACCTCTTAAGTCTCAATTCTTTGACACTAAAGGTTTTTTTTTTTTCTTTTTTCCAAATGGAAATTGGAGGCACTAATGTTAGTAACTTCCATAGGTGAGGTTAGAGCCTAGGAACCACCTTGGGGTAGGTGCCATGGTTAGGGGGTAGCCAAGCGATCTATTAACTCTCGTATTGAGCTTATGATGATATTTGGCTTGGCTATGGTTTCAAAGATTGGCCATATTTATTGTCTCGACCTTTGTGTAACGAGATTCGGGGTTAGGGCCTAGGAACCACCTTGGGGTAGGTGCGATGGTTAGGGGGTAGCCAAGCGATCTGATGATCCTTGTATTGAACCTATGATGATATTTGGCTTGGCCATGGTTTCAAAGATTGGCCATATTTATTATCTCGACCTGTGTAATGAGATTTTGGAGTCTATTACCGTCACATATTTATTGGATAAGATAAAATTTAATTATGTTTTAGTCATTCCGGGAGTTGAGTGGTGTAAGAAAGGATATAAACTTGTTAATTCTAACTAAACATATAGAGCGTTTGATAGAGTAGAATGTCAAAGAAAAATTCGTATAGTCGATCCCAATTGGTTGAGATACAAATCCGGTATTAGCTGTTACGGGCTATTATCCTATGTTACACAACTATATTGATTTGTAACGGTCGATATTTGTACCGTTACGCCAGTTACAGTTATTTTTCATGCAAATTTACACTTTTTAAGTTCTGTTTTAATTTATTTTTATACTTATTATATATGTTCTTCTTATCTCTGCTAGCCATTAAAGTTAACACGCTGGCACACATATTAAAGCAAAAAATCTCTTAATCATCCTTAAACATTAAGATTTTATTTTTAATTAATATTTTATTTAGTTATTCATATTCTTCTTTGATTGCTAATTTTAATTTCCTTAATCTATTACTAGTTTGCTGGTTTACAATCAAAACTATGGAATTTTCAAATGGTAAACTAGTGAAATAAAAAAAAATTAAGAGCCACCTAAGATTCCAAGCGTCATTTGTTTTTTGGTGTGAGCTCATGGTGATTAGGTGTAGATGGTGGCATGCTAAGAAGCATAACCACTTCTACGGAGGAACGTGCCATGTCGGACACTTGTATCGTACACCGACACTTGTTAGACACTCCTGAAAGCATGGCCGATACTTCTTGAACGCACCGTCGTTCGAAATTTAAATTTTTAATATCAGATATTTTTCCAATACTTCAACGTTACTTCTAACCTGCCCCATGTGATATATTGCGTCCTTTCTTGAACCTTACAAAGATATCCTATGTGATATATCTTTTTATATTAAAAACGTTTTGCATTCTTCGAAATGCAACTTATGCATACTAAATCTGTTTTGAAACATTTATGAGATGAAATATATATAATTTTAATTTAATTAATAATATATTGCATATTTTTTATTATCTTTGAATAAATTATTCATATATTTTGCATATAATAACTATAAAAGTATAATTTTTTAACGTGTTCAAAATGTGTCATGTCATGTCGCGTGTTTATGCTGCTTAGGTAATATGTATAGTGTGTCTTGTATTAGCCACTTGTATTGTCGTATTATATGTGCAACACCTCTGTAATCAAATATTGGCTTATGTTTGTTTTATTCTTATAAAAATCCAATCTAGTAGCATTTGTAATGATTTTCGTGCAATGAAATTCCTTCACTAAATGAAATTCTCCACTTTTTGGCCTTAAAGCTGACATAAAAATCAATATCCCTTAGAAAACATGTTTTAGATGACAATGTTCATTAGAAATCAGTAAAAGCATGCAAAATCCAATATATGTGATCAAAACATGCTTATCAATGAGTCTCCCAGCGTTTGCTAGTGATTGAAAAAGTCACGAGTTTGGTTTCCGATTCCCATTGTATATTGACTGATGCTCTCAACACCATTACGTAACGGTTGCGACCATTCTGCTAGAAGGTAACATGATTTAAAATCATGGGATTTATTTGCGCTCTCTCCAGTAATGGGTGTCAGTTCATTTGAAGGCAGCTACTTGGCATTTGTACCTGCTCACACGTGCCATCAGTACCGCTGCATGAGCTAGCCTCCTTGGCCTGACCCCTCTATATTATAAGCCTACTCCACCTTCATCTCCAAGCAAGCACTGTCTTTGGCAGTTTGAATATCCTGGCTTACCAACTCTTGTATACTTTTGAGACCACATCAGTTCTTGCTCCATCCATGTCCTACGGTATTGTGCTGTCTCAGTGCCTTCCATACTTCCTATTGACTTTACAACTGGCCTATTCACCCTCAACGCTTTACACATATCATATGATGTGTATTAATATAACATTTTTTTTTGTTTTCATTGGAGGCCTTTGGCCTGGGGAGGAGGGCGGGATTCGAACCCCGGTTGATGATGAGCGTAGGGAGTGCCCAACCACTGGGCTAGTGGGCTTCCTCATATTAATATAACATTTTACTGTGATAAAGCTAATTGTAAAACTGATCAGCCTGTCATTACTTTATTGGTACCCCATGGATGGCTAATTGGCTATAAATGGTACTTTTGCTATTTATTACTGTTGTTTATTTTGTTGTAAGTACGAAGCTAAACTGTCAATGTTTTATCAACAGGAGTGATTTTTTTTTTGACTAGCAACAAAAAGAACTATATTAATAAAATAGAAGTATACAAAAGGTGTGGGACGAGGAGTCTACAAAGAGAACAAAAGAAAACATAAAAGCACAATTACAACAAATCACACATCACCTTTCGATCTTAAGAAACCAAAAATAACGGGATACTATTGAATGGAGGAGAGACTGAAACCCAAAAAAGATGATAAATAACATACTCTCTGATAAATAAAACTCTCTCCCTCATAAAGTATTAACATTTTCAACCTTGTCCTCAAATATCCTATCACTGTGTTCCAACCAAATGATAAAAAGAATTGTGAATATGATGCAATTTCACAAAACTTTCACCTTCTTGTTTGACCCGAAGCCCCTAAAATCTATTCAAACCATATGTAAACAACTTGCTAGTGTCACCCAAGAATGAATTTTGAAGCGAACTTTGTGTTTCTGAGAAACTGCTTTTGCCTTTCCAATAATGCTGAACGTATAGGTTGCCTTCTTTAGACTTTGGATGAGACGAGTGCAAGAATACTATGTTGAAAATGGTTTTCATTCTCTTGAATCATGATTTCAACTTATAACAATTTCAGAATGCTATATTAATATGCCAAGTTTCTTATTCACGTAACATTGTGCAGCTTGCTAAGAAGTACCACCCGGATGCAAATAAGAGCAATCCTTCTGCAAAGAGGAAATTTCAAGAGATAAGAGATGCTTATGAGGTTTGTATTTGTGTCAATGTGGCTGCTTACTTGCTGCAAGTTTGCGTGGGCCTTAGGTTAATCCTCTTTTGAGGCCTGTTCATTGGCAAAATCATGATAAATACGGACAACGACGATAATGCATGAACAAGTAACACACAAAGAGACAAATGACAGCAGAACTCATTGTATTTTGTGAATAGCTTTGAACTTGTAACTCCCTATATGACAAGTTGACAACATTGTGCATCCCTCTGTTGCAAGGTGAATTACAGATTTTGCAAGATTCCGAAAAGAGAGCAGAATATGATAGGGTAAAATTTCTTTCATTGTAATTTCTCTATTTACAGTTTTATCAGCTTGTTTGTTTGCATTTGGTGTTTCTTGCTCTTCCCAAAAGCATGCTCTTAGCGGATGAGATGCTCATGCTATGTTTCTGTAAGTAAGAAATTGGAAATTGCTGTGCCTCAATACCTGTTTTTCCCCTCGAAGTTTCTAGAACTAGCTGAGTTGTTCTTTATATGTTTATTGTCAAATGAAGGAGAGCTATAGGAGTTCAGAAGATGTAAAATACACTGCTAGTGATGCAGAAGGGTTTAGATATGCTTCTAGAACTCATTTTTCCAATTCGTTCCATAAAATTTTCTCCGAGGTATTTTTGCTTTCATCCTCAAGGGTAAACTATTTATTGGAAGAATATATATTTGTTGGATATGAAAATTCTCATTATGCTAAAAGTTATTGACGTGCCGCAGATCTTTGAAAATGAGGCTGAGACTTTTGCAACTGATATTCAGGTCGACTTCTTGTGCCTCTTGTCAGCATGTGTGCTGTAAGATTATTTTCTGAGATTCGGAGCTAAGATGCTTGTTCAATATTTTGTTTCAAATGTTATAGGTGGAACTGTCACTCTCATTTGCTGAAGCTGTGAAGGGATGCACAAAGCGCCTGTCTTTTGATGCAAGTGTTCCTTGTGACTCTTGCAGTGAGTACAGTTTAATATTATTTTGGAGTCACATAGCATTTGGAACATCTGCCCAGCTTGAAAATCTCTGCATCCTTTGTTAAAACATTTGATTGATTATTATTTAAGTTATTTTAACCAGTAGTTCACTGTTACTATTGGCAGTAATTCACTGTTAGGTCACTACTGGTCTCAAAAGGGGCAGATGCTTCCAAACCACCCCCCCCCCCAAAAAAAAAACAC
>JAULJZ010000022.1:10790704-10801539 GCA_032270985.1 Heliamphora pulchella | reverse complement strand
TATTTTGTTTTGGTTGTAAATTGTATAAGCATGATGAAAATAAGACTCAATTGGCTAATGAAGGATTCAAAGACTGGAGAAATCTTGGTCAGAGACTTAAAAGTCATGAAACTAGTGATGAGCATATTACTTGCATGAGCAAATGGGCTGAATTGAAGATGAGATTGCAAAAAAATGAAACAATTGATAAAAGCATGTAAGAACATATCAACAAAGAGCTAATTACTTCAAATATATCATAGATCAAGCTCTTTCTTCACTTAAATGCAAGTTCGAGCAATTTCAAAATTATGAGAAAACTATTGGGTTTCTGTTTGATTTGAATAAGTTGAATTCTAGCAACGATGAATGTTTAAAGACATATTGCACCAATCTTGAAGATTCTTTGAAGCACGATGGGATTTCTAATATTGATAGGAGAGATTTATTTTCTGAATTGAAAATCTTGAAAGAAGTTCTGCCAAAAGAAACAAAGAAACCAATTGAAGTTCTGAATTATCTGAACCTAATGGATGGTTATTTTCCAAACATATGGATTGCGTACAGGATATTGTTAATTATACCTATTACAGTTGCATCAGGGGAAAGAAGCTTTTCAAAGTTAAAGTTGATCAAATCTTATCTGCGATCAACTCTGTCACAAGAAAGATTGAATGGATTGGCAATGTTGTCTATTGAAAAAAAAAATGGTAGATAAGCTTGACTATGAAACATTAATTAGTAATTTTGCGATCAAAAATGCCAGAAGGGTAGTATTTAAGTGATTATTTGCTATTATTGGTTCAACTTGTTTATTTTATTGTGATATTGTAACTTTTTCTTTTGTTTGGTATTATTTTAGTTGTAATTTAAATATTGATGAAATATGAATCAACATAACAGTTGTATCCTATTAAATTTTTATAATGATTTTTTTTTAAAATTTACAAATATAAAACTGTATAGGGCCCCTTTTTAAGTATTTGCTTAGGGCCTCCGATTGGTCAGGTCCGGTCCTTTGGAAGTCTTGCTATAAAACGTTCTTTCCAAAAATCTTGATTGGCATCATTTCTTTGGTATACTTTGGACAAGAAAACATCTTTATACCACCTAAAGTGGGTTAATGTTGGACATCTTAGATTAATTAATAATTATTTTTCCTCTTTCGTGAACAATTTGTGTATTGCCTACAAAATGTTAAATTATTGATGTAATTAAGGTGGTAATGATATCACTTATAAGTAAACCATTTTCTTCCATAGGAAGACCGTGTTCATTTCGTTTGACAGATGATTTTCACTAAAGTAATTGTCCCACCAACCTTTAAGTTGGCCAGAAAATCCAGCAATTAATAATTCACCTACATTTCCATCAGTATTTGAGGGATTTTGGGCTAAGGCAGCATTAGCGGCCATCATCATGTATTAACCCATTTCAATGATTTGATAAACTGATTTTCCATCAAGATTCCATTCAACTAGATTGGATCCATTAAATATCATTGGATATGTTTTTTCTTCATATTGAAGATCTATTGGAGTTGGACGAGAATAATAATTTTTTGTTACTGGTTTGGGCGTTATATATGTTTCTTAAATTTGATGTGGAGGTTCTTGGAATTGAGAATATAAGTTTTTTAATTCTTCTTCTTCTTCTTCTTTTTCTTCTTCTAATACATGTATTGATTTTGGATTTTCTTCTTCATCCTTATCAGGAATAGAAGTTGAGGCTTGAGTTGTAGATTGTTGTGAATTTAGGTTTCGTTTGTTCGACATAAAATATTTTTGGGTAAAATATTTTACTTAATTTTCACTGTTTAGCTGATAATACCTATGTAAAGTATATTTTTTAATAAAATATTTTACCTCATTAGACCAAATTTGACTTACAAAAAATTGACTCATAAGTTAATTTTGGAATGCGCCTTCGGAACCTTCACCCAATCCTTACCGCATTTGGTCATTCTCATATCAAATAAGAATGAGAGAATGAGAGGTAGATCCTTACCACATGAATCCTTCCCGAATCCTTCACCCGAATCTTTCCCGCCCTTGGTCACTCTCATCTCTCATTCTCATTTTTCAAATTTTAACCAAACACCAGGAAATACAAATAAAAAAATAATTTTTGCAAAATCATTTTACATGTAAAATATTTTTCATAGCAAAATATTATGAAAAATATTTTACGTCGAAACAAACAGAGCCTTAATGACTTACATAATTGATCTATAAATTCTTGTGATGGATTTTGTAATTTATATCTTGGTTATGGTAAGGGTTTGACTAAGGATGGATTTTATTGTATATGAGGAGACATTGGTGTAGCTAAATTATAAATAGCACCAATTCTGGAACCAACAACATCAGCAGCCTTTTGTTCAAGTTTTTCCAATCTATTTACCTGTTCTCCCAGAGTTTAGAGATGGGTATTAGTATAATTGATTAGTCGAGCAAGATGTTGGTCAGATTCGGCAAAAGGACGAGCCTTAATACCATGGCCTACATGGATAATACAACTAGGAGGATGAATTGATTGTAATTCACTACCATCAGTGGTAGTCCATTTTTTCTCAAAAGTATTAATAGATTTGGATAAAATGAATTCAGGGACATCAATGTCATTATTAGGACAATAAATATTAAAATACCAAGGGTAAAATCAAATGGTAACATCAGAATTTTCTAAAAAGTCAATATACTCTCGTTTAATCTCATATACTTTTTCTTGATCATGTAAATGTGTAAAAAATTGTCTATTTAATCTATTATAAAATTTTGAGTATTCTTGATCTATTTGTTTTATCATTTCTTCATTAACTTTTGGCGTTTTGGGTATAGTTAAAACATTGATATTAAATGTACTTAAATCAATTTCTATATTATCAGTTGGTTGAAAATCAGGAGTATGATATACTGGTTGGGGTATTTGATTTTCAATATGAATTCTTGACATATTGTAATCACGAGATGATCGACTGAAAGTAGATCGGTTTTGTGGTGTATAAAATTGATGAGATCTACTAGATCGAGATCTAACTAGTGGAGTTTGGTAAGGTGTTTGTTCAGATTGTAAAGAGGAGGTACTGGGTCGAGAAGGGAATTGGATTGTCACAGATCCATCAGAAAATTCTGTGATAGTATCGGGTTGGATTTGGTTTTTGGTTGATGATTGAGGTGGTATGATTTGAAGAAAATTCCCAGTATTATTATCTTGGTCATCAGCATCTTCGATTTCATGCCATTTAGTCACTCTTGGAGTGTAGACTTGTGAAGTGCTGGAATTGGATTGAAATAAGATGGTTGACCCGTGAGGACCAGTAATTCTTTTGAACATAGGGGCTAAGGTTGTCATGGCTTTGAGATAAACTCTATATGTAATTAGTAAATTTAACGCTAATTGACCCATATTATATATTTTGGTTTAGACTTGCAAGATTAATGTCTTTAGGATTGTTGGATCATTTAAAGACACTTCAAAGTTTGAAAAACATTCAAAGCATATGGGACCATGAGCCAAACTTGTTTTAATTGTTCCTAAGCGTGCATCTCAATAAGATAAATGTCTACTAATGAACAGATAATTGATTTATTTAGATTTAATCTTGTCATAGGTTTAATGCCTACTTGGACTAAACCTAAGTGTAAAAAATTGAATTTTTGTTGAAATTTTTTAATTAATTGGGGATCTGATAATTGAAAATTTTGATATTGATTTGTAACTGGTAAAATTTGCTCTACTGTTTTAATCTTATAAGTTTGTTTTAATTCAAATTTTTTGTCATATAATTCATTTATATTTTTTCTTGGCATATTCCAGTTGGCTAAAACTTTTTCCATGTGTTCAATAGCAACTTCACTTTGATTTATAATTTGATGTGTTCTTAATGAACCTTCTCCAGTAAGGTTGTGTGTGAATGATCTGATTAATCTAGCCATAATGTAATTGTGCTTTGTAACCGTCAATAAAAAAATGTGTACTAGGCCTTACAGACAAACAATGGAGACTTACAACCTTTGCTCCGTAGTCATGCTGTTCCGGTTTCACTATTACGACGAGTTACGCTGCACGTATACAAACATGGCTCTAATACCATCTTAGGCCCACACATCAAACTTGGATCTTGTTAATCAAATCAACACATACAAATTCTAAACCAAAGTAAAAGACGAGTAATATGAAATACAACTTTAATATTATACACTTCGAAATTTGGAATACTTACAATATTAATGTAAAAGACTGAAAGTAAATTTGGACGAAGCCTCGGACTTGAAAAAACATTGGAAAATAAAAATTGTACAGTACATAGGAATGATTGAAAATACTATTTGCTTTTTGAAATTATTTCGACTACTATTCATGACCAGTAGTATGTCGGGAAACTATGCTTGTCTGACTTGTGAACAGTGAGAACTGTTGATCTACTGATAATTGGAGACACTATAGCCTTTTTGACTTTGGGAATATGAAACATCACTGTGGAATCACATGTATTGTACGATAGCATACTAATTGTGTCTGGGAACTGTGCTACTTTTGACAATTTGGACAGCATCTTTGAAAGTTGAGCATTGAGTGGACTCATCCTTTGAGCATCTTGGCTGACACAATTAATGGAGTCGGTGGAAAGTATTTCTTTTGAAAATGGAAAGAATAATTGGTTTGAAAATGGTATGGCTTCATAATGAAGCAGAACCAAAATTGATGCCAAAGCAATCATCTTCGTTAGATTGAGGACTAATTGGATTGGTAGGAGATAACATTTCTCCTAATAAATCATCTGAATCTAATTGGGAATTCATCTCTTGAAGAACTGTTTTTTTCAAAGCATCTTTGGACTTGGACAATGAGAGATTTTGAGATAATACTTGAGTGCAAATGGCAACAAGATTGATATTGAGAAAATCAGTAGAGGATGACGTGATTGATTTGGGTGATGAGGAGAAAGCAACTTTGGAGGCATAGGTAGCTTTGGATTTAAAGGTTTTCAAATAATATTTGTGAAGAAAGTCATGGTAATATTCTTTTAGAGTTTCATATTTATCCCACCATTTGGAAGCATAAAGGCGACACAAATAGAGAATATTTTGCTGGACATTATATGTGAATTGCCAAGTCAAGAGTCATAGGAGGCTAAAATCAGCATAAAATTAGAGAATAGATGGATGCAAAGGATTGGTATGTTTGGTATAGCGTTCAAAAGCTTGAAGGAGAATAGGAGGAAGGATGTCCAGGTGATGACCAAATTCATACCACCAATTGAAAAACCAACTAGGGATGACTGATTGAAAATTGTTACAAAATTTGATAAACCATGAGTGTCATCAGGGAATGTTGCATATAAAAAACATGTCTAAAAGCATTTTGATAATCATTAAAATTGTAATTTTGTGGACGTATGGTAGTATTTTTAAATTGTCTTGTACAATCTTTGCCAAGTCCCCATTCAGATTTGGAAATAATTTTTTATATAACACATTTAGATTAATGAACAGTTTCACTGTTATCATTTGAATTGTGTCGTACTTTTATGGATCCAGTCTCAGTGAGAATGGATTTATAAAAAGCCTTGAGGGTGAATTTGTGTTTGGTGGATAACACCACTTTGATGGCAAATAATTGCCGATAAGTTTGGTCAAAACATTTGAGGTTTGAGACTCTGATGTAGATTGTAAAACTTTGAAATCCTCATCTTCGAGAGGGAAAATAGGGATTCTGGATTCATGAGAGATGTATTTGGGCTGTGCTTTTAAGGCTTTGCTAAGAGGGGTCTTGCCCTTAGTAAGCTGTGTGCGTGTTGGGTTTCTTGGACTCATCATTACCTGTGAAGGAACTTTGGAAGATGTTCCCCAAGGAGCTTTGCTCTTGTTTGGATTGGACATAACCCCGTAGAAACTCTCGGGTTAAGAAATCCGGAAGTGCATTGATAGTACCTTTAATATGTTTAATATCAAAATCAAAGATACTTAAGATTGCTTGCCAACATGCAAAAACTTGTTTGGAAAAAATATTTTGAACTTCTTTTTGTAAAACCTCTTTCGCAGCTTTACAGTCAATTCTTAATAAAAAAAATTGATTTAATAAATCACTTTCAAATTTTGTTATACATAAAACAATTGATAAAATTTCTTTTTTAATTGTAGAATAGTTTTGTTGAGTGGGTTTCCACACACCACTAGTAAACCTAATTAATTGCTCTTTATTAACTTTTCGTTGTTTTAATATCCCACCATAACCTAATTCTGAGGCATCGGTTTCAACTAGTTTGAATGCTGTGGGATCTGGAAGATTTAAGCATGGGAGTTGTTTAGCATGTTTTTTAATTCTTTGTACTGCAAGAGTATGTTATAAGGTCCATTACTCCTAAGTCTTTGATATAACAATTTTGTATCTTTATAAATATTTTTATAGAAGTTTGAAATATAATTTAGACTTCCTAAAATCTTTGTAATTGATTTTTATTTGTAATTTCATCTGGAATTTGTTAGCAAATTCTATAGAACGCTCTATGGGAATGATTGTACTATGTGAATATTGTTACCTAGAAATCTGACATTTGTTTGGAATAATTTCATTTTAGAGGCGCTTAACACTAATTCATTTGTTTTAATAATATTATAAAATTTATTAAGGCGTTTAATATGTTGAGATATTGATGGTGAAAAAATAAGAACATCATCAATATAAAGTATACTAAATTGGTCATAAGGATTAAAAATATCATTCATTACTTTTCGAAATTCAAATAGCGAATTTTTGAGACCGAATGGCATAACATTCCATTCATAGTGACCAAAGGGCACTGTAAATGCAGTCTTATATCTATCCTTTTCTTCAATTTGAATTTGTCAAAATCCTGATTTCATATCAAATTTGAAAAATACTTTGGCTACATTAGAGTCTCAAACCTCAAATGTTTTGACCAAACTTATCGGCAATTATTTGCCATCAAAGTGGTGTTATCCACCAAACGCAAATTCACCCTCAAGACTTTTTTATAAATCTATTCTCACCGAGACCGGATCCATAAAAGTACAACACAATTCAAATGATAACAGTGAAACTGTTCATTATTCTAAATATGTTATACAAAAAATTATTTCCAAATCTGAATGGGGACTTTGCAAAGATTTTACAAAACAATTTAAAAATACTGCCATACGTCCACAAAATTACAATTTTAATGATTATCAAAATGCTTTTAGACATGTTTTTTACATGCAAAATTCCATGATGACACTCATGGTTTATCAAATTTTGTAACAATTTTCAATCAGTCATCCCTAGTTGGTTTTCAATTGGTGGTATGAATTTGGTCCTCACCCGAACATCCTTCCTCCTATTCTCCTTCAAACTTTTGAACTCTATACCAAACATACCAATCCTTTGCATCCATCTATCCTCCATTTTTATGCTGATTTCAGTCTGCCATGGCTCTTGACCTGGCAATTCACATATGATGTCCAGCAAAATATTCTCTATTTGTGTCGCCTTTATACTTCCAAATAGTGGGATAAATATGAAATCCCAAAAGAATATTACCCTGACTTCTTCACAAATATTATTTAAAAACCTTTAAATCCAAAACTACCTATGCCTCCAAAGTTGCTTCCTCCTCATCACCCAAATCAACCACGTCATCCTCTACTAATTTTCTCAATATCAATCTTGCTGCCATTTGCACTCAAGTATTATCTCAAAATATCCCTCATTATTAAGTCCAAAGATGTTTTGAAAAAAGCAATTCTTCAAAAAATGAATTCCTAATTAGATTCAAATGATTTATTAAGAGAAATGTTATCTCCTACCAGTCCAATTAGTCCTCAATCCAACGAAGATGATTACTTTGGCATCAATTTCGATTATGCTTCATTACGAAGCCATACCATTTCCAAACTAATTATTCTTTCCATTTTCAAAAGAAATACTTTCCACCAACTCCATTAATTGTGTCGGCCAAGATGCTAAATGAATGAGTCCACTCAATGCTCAACTTTCAAAAATACTGTCCAAATTGTCAAAAGTAGCACAGTTCCCAAACACAATCAGTATGCCATCGTACAACGCATGTGATCCCACAGTAATGTTTGCTATTCCCAAAGTCAAAAAGGCTACAGTGCCTCAATTATCAGCAGATCAACAATTCTCACTGTTCACAAGTCAGGCAAGCATAGTTCCCTGGCATACTACTGATCATGAATAGTAGTCGAATGAATTTTCAAAAAGCAAAGTGTTTTCAATCATTCCTCTATACTGTACAATTTTTATTTTCCAATATTTTTTCAAGTTCGAGGTTGTGTCCTCACTTATAAAAGGGACTGCTCTCCCCTTATGTGAGGCAGACTAAGTTAGAACCCAAATTTCCAATTCTCTCTTGTTATCCAACCCTCTCTCAAATTTAACCCAAATTTCCAATTCTCTCTTGTTATCCAACCCTCTCTCAAATTTACTTTCAGTCTTCTACATTAAGATTGTAAGTATTCAAAAGTATATTATCAAAGTTTTATTTTATCCGTCTGTTACATTTTGTTTTTTAGTTTTCATGTGTTTTGATTAACAATATCCAAGTTTGACATGTGGACCTGAGATGGTATCAGAGCCATGTTTGTATACATGCAGCGTAACTCGTCGTAATAGTGAAACCGGAACGGCATGACTATGGAGCAAAGGTTGTAAGTCTCCATTGTTTGTCTGTAAGGCCTAGTACACACTCCCTTATTGACTGTTACAAAGCACAATTACATTATAGCTAAATTAATCAGATCATTCACACACAACCTTACTGGAGAAGGTTCATCAAGAACACCTCAAATTATAAATCAAAATGAAATTGCAATTGAACACATGGAAAAAGTTTTAGCCAACTGGAATATGCCAAGAAAAATATAAATGAATTATATAACAAAAAATTTGAATTAAAACAAACTTATAAGATTAAAACAGTAGAGCAAATTTTACCGGTTACAAATCAATATCAAACTTTTCAATTATTAGATCCCCAATTGATTAAAAAATTTCAACAAAAATTCAATTTTTTACACTTAGGTTTAGTTCATGTAGGTATTAAACCTATGACAAGATTAAATCTAACTAAATCAATTATCTATTCATTTGTCGACCTAAGACATTTATCTTATTCAGATGCACTCTTAGGAACAATTAAAACAAGTTTGGCTCACGGTCCCCTATACCTTGAACGTTTTCCAAACTTCGAAGTATCTTTACACGATCCAACAATCCTAAAAACATTAACCTTACAAGTCCAAACCAAAAGATATAATATGGATCAATTAGCGTTAAATTTACAAATTACATATAGAGTTTATCTCAAAACCATGACAACCTCAGCCCCTATGTTCAAAGGAATTACTAGTCCTCATGGGTCAACCATCTTATTTCAATCCAATTAAAGCATCTCACAAGTCTACACTCCAAGAGTGATTAAATGGCATGAAATCGAAGATGCTGATGACCAAGATAATAATACTTAGAATTTTCCTCAAATCATGCCACCTCAATCATCAACCCAAAACCAAATCCAACCCGATACTATCACAGAATTTCCTAATGGATCTGTGGCAATCCAATTCCCTTCTCGACCCAGTACCTCCTCTTTACAATCTGAACAAACACCTTACCAAAGTCTACTAATTAGATCTCGATCTACTAGATCTCATCAATTTTATACACCACAAAACCATTCTACTTTCAGTCGATCATCTCGTAATTACAATGTGTCAGGAATTCAGATAGAAAATCAAATACCCCAACCAGTATAATACATGTAAAGTACATACATATATATATATATATATATGCACACACACACACACACACACACACATGTAAAGAGAGTGGTGCAGGCTTTGGGTGGACTATGGCCTGTGGGAGGAAAAGAACAGAGATGAGATGAGAGAGAGAGAGAAGAGAGAGAGATGAGGGAGAAAGAGTAACACAATATGTGTCTGTATGTACGTGTAGAGAGAGATATAGTGTTCCAAGCTTTGGGTGGACTATAGGCTATCGTAGGATAAGAACAGAGATGAGAGTGGGAAAGATAAGCGCGATAAAGATGAGGAAAAAAGAGGAAAATGAAAGAGTGGGAAGGCTCTGGAGGTGACAGTAAAGACAAAAAGAGAGGAATGTGGTAAATTAACAAAATTAGCCCCCTCAATTCCGCAAATGGACATGGACACTTAGGCTCTGTTTGGGATGTCCTACAATTTCCATCAAAGAACGATATCACCTCGTCATTTTCGTTGATCCTGGTGATGCTATATAATAGCATCTTAGTTATCAGAATCTTACGATTCATGATTCAGTTCACGATTTCGATTCACGATTTATACATAAATCGATACGAATCTATGAGCGAATCTATTCTGTGATAAAATCGTGATGAATCTTACGATTTACAATTCAGTTCACGATTCGATTCACTATTTACGATTCGTGTGATTTTTAAAATTATTAGATTCAACAAATTCCGAATCTCCTCTTTACCATTTTCTTTTTTTTTTTAAACACTTTAATACAACTTAGCGTGTTTATTATGTAAATAAAAATAAAAATGCATAATTTGTTGCTCTTTTGGTGATTAGAGAATTTAATAAAAGCTAAACAAATCCAATAAATTATGAACTCTTTTTTATGCATCTTTTTAGGATGTTTCACTTCTGCTAAATTATTTATTTTTATTTTAATCAAGCATACATAATTTAAAATAATACGAGT
The DNA here is from genome assembly GCA_032270985.1 of Heliamphora pulchella. Lineage (NCBI taxonomy): Eukaryota > Viridiplantae > Streptophyta > Magnoliopsida > Ericales > Sarraceniaceae > Heliamphora > Heliamphora pulchella. Next base: position 10,790,823 of record JAULJZ010000022.1, on the reverse strand, counting down.
TTAATCATTAAACTCAATGGTTCCACAACATCTTTTCTAAATTTTTAATTATTAGCAATAAGCATACAAAATATATTTTGAAGTATTTTATATTTAACTCTCCTCTTTTTATTTTACTC
>JAULJZ010000022.1:10735727-10749149 GCA_032270985.1 Heliamphora pulchella | reverse complement strand
TAAACTTGAAACACTATTATTCAAAATTATTAAATTTAAAAATTTTAAGTAATTAAATTTTAGTGTTATTCTACTTATGATTGTCACATTTAAAAATAGCTTTTAGCACATTAATTAAAATTCACAATTATATATTTTTTAAAATTTAGTGTTAGATTTAATTATTTAAGTTTATTATTTTTTTATAAAATTATATAATATAATTTTGGCACATAAAAATCTAAATAAAACAATATCAATACATTGAAAGTTGTAAATTTTGGCATATTTATTTTTACGAAAAATTAGTGAATAATCCAATTTATAGGTCCTTTATTATTTTTCATTTAGTATAAGATTTTTTAACGAGTAAGGTCCATTCTCATAAAAGTTTTAACGCGCAAAATTCTTTTGAGACAAAAATACCATAGAACAGATAAATTTATCTGTACTTTTTAAAAACATGTATAAAGAACACATATATATTTATCTGTCTTTTATTAAAAATATATGTAAAAAATACAGATAAATTTATCTTTCTTATTAAAAGCACGTATAAAGAATATCGATAAATTTATCTGTTTCTTTTCAAAATATGTATAAAGAACACACAAAAATTTATCTATTTACATTATTTGTATTCATATGTAAACAGATAAATTTATTTGCTAGGCATGAATAAACAGACATATAAATTTATCTATTTACATTATCTGTGTTAATATTAGCAAACAGATAAATTTATTTATTAGGTATGAATAAGCAAATAGATAATTTTATCTATTTGTATTATCTGTGTTGATATCTAAACAGATAAATTTATCTGTTTACATATTAAACAGATGAATATCAAATAGATAAATTTATCTGTTTGCAGGATATTTTTGGGAGCAATCACGCAATTAGATCTTCCACATTAAAATTTTTGTTGATAGACTTTGCACATTTAAATTTATTTATTTTTGAACCTTTAGTTGAAATTCTCTTATTTTTATCTTTTTCTTTTATAACCTCTTATAAAATAATATTCATATCCAAGTACAATAAGGCTAAAGAAGATTAAATAATTATCCAAAAAAATGTGGTAGAGAAATAAAAATTAATTTTTTTTTAAAAAATATTTTTTTAATAAAAAAGAGTTTGAGAAAAATTTAAAGTAATTTGGAGACTGCAGTTGTTTAAAAATTTGTAAATACTAAGAAAATTTAAAAGTACTATTAATATGTATTCTACAATATTAACTATAAAATTTAAAATAATGTCATAAATTTTAGAGAAAGTTGTATATATTTTTAGTTAATTGACAAAAATGACTATTTTAAAAGGTTTATTGTTTTTCTTGTGTAAATTTTAATTTATTTTTAAAATTTTAAAATATTTTGTTTAATAGATAGAAGGTTAAGTACTTAAAAGAATTATATATTGAAAAATCTTAAATTAGGATAGAAAAACTTTTAAAAAAAATTTATTAGTATTTCTTAGTCATTTTATAATTATTTTGTGTATTTTATTAAAATAATTATTTTACTTGACAAACTTAATTAAGTTATACTATTTTATGAGCTATAAATTACTAAAATAATATATTTAATATTTATTTTTATATCTCGTGCTTAATACGAATTAATTGCTTGTATATTAGAATTAAAAAAAATATCTTACCTTTTGTGAACTTAGAACTGAAGTGACTCATTGGGCTCGTGATTGGTAAATGCATTAAATGACGAATCAAATTAATTTATTAAATTAATGTACTAAATAATATAGCATAACTACAAATATTGAAGTAATTAATGAATAAAATATTATAAATAAATATTATAATTATGTCATGTTGTTTAGTGAATATATGATTATTCTAGTATTATTATCCCTAAATAGCTTAAAAAACAATGTTATTTTATTTTTTAGTCAAATAACTTCTTACAACTTACTTTGTTTAAACTGAAAAGTTAAACTGACTCATTTAGCTTAAAAAATATATTCGTTCATTACGTAGAATTTGCCGAATTTATTATTTATTTAAGAATAAAATTTATCCAATAATTATATTATGTGATCGAGAAATATTTATTTAAATATTTTTTCTTAAAATTATATTTATTATTTATTTATTTATTTGTAAGTAATATTATAATCTAATTACATAATTACAAATATTGAATTTATTTATTTTTGATTTAGATAACAAATTCAGTGAGTTCTCTATATATAAATATATACGGAATGAATTTAATTATAAAATATATCTAAAAGTCAAGCTCATAAAAACTCGATCGACAAAAAGACAAGACATAAAAAGCTATTGTGGGCACAACAATGCACTAAATCTTAAGGGTACAATAACGCGCTGTCACTCAACAACGCAACACACACCTTTCATTTTTTCCTCAATCTATAACTTTTACAACTTACTTTAAAATATTGTCATTTAATTTGATTTTTTATTTCTTTTTCATGCATTAAACATTACACATGCATTGCTTGTATCATGATGTTTACTGTATAATAAATGCCTAAATTAAAAACCTCCGAAATTCCTCCCAATTCAGTATGATTTGCAAATTATGTAAAAAATCAACTTTTTAGTAGCTTTTTTTTTGGTTGCTTTTTTTGTTTTTTATAAAAAAAAAAAATTTTATGGGTTATTTTTTTTTACTTTCTCGATTCATTATAATAAAGCAAATCTAACATTATATAAGTTTTGAAAAAAATTAAAAAAATTTACTAAAAACAAAAAAATTAGATAAAAATCTTAAAGTGACTTTTTTGGGGTCTTATCTTAACTATAATTTCATATTCCAGATGTTGAGACTTGATAGGCGTTGGTCATTTTCTTCTGCACAACAAGAGAGCGGTAGCTAGGGACCGCTAAACGCAATTTCCGTGGCTTCTCCGGCGCACACCCTATTTTTGGAGTGTTGCATATGTACCCATGAACAGCGCCGGATCTAAAAATTTTGGGTCCAAAACACTTTGATACACGGAGTCTCAATAAATATAAAAATAAATTTTAAAATTAATTATAAAAAAGTTAAGTAGACTAAATATATTTATAATCATGTTTCAATTACAAAATTAAATTTATAAAAAAAATTAAATACAACATAGTATAACTTATATATCATGCTTTTAACTTATCTGTTATAAATTTTTTAACAATAAAATATTTTTTTATTCAATATTTTGTGTTTGACTAAAATTGGTAAAATAAAAATTAACACTTTAGAATTGACAAATTATGACTTAAATATATGTTGATTGTAACTTTTAATAATTTTTTTATTCTATTCGTATTAATTAGCATTTTAAATAATTAAAATTTTCGTTGACTTAGAAAAATATTAAAAATGTGCAACTTAAAAAAAATAAACTAAAAGAACGTAGAAAGACTTGAACTTGAGACAAAAACATAAAAATTATAATAATTACCACTCGTGATCGCAAGATCATCGACATGAATTTTTTTAAATATTTATATTGAATTTAAATTCAAATGGGATCCTAAACTTTAACAAAAAATTGGGAGTCCAAGGCGGTGGTATTGCCGACTTTCCTTCAGGACTGGCTCTGTCCATGCACTATGTCGAATGTGTCGTATTCGGGTAAAAAACTGCACAACTATTAAATTTTTTTTACTTGTCTGACTTAAAAGATTACAAACTGAACTTTCACTCCAAGTTAGCCAAACCCTACTGGACTTTGCTGAACTCCTGACCTTCTATCTCGAATTGTCTTTGCTAAAAAAACATAACACCATTAGCACTTTTTGGCGGAAAGTATTCGATGAAAAGTACTATATATGACACCTAAATTAAAACTTTTTGAAAGCTTTGAAGGAGTTTATGATTGTTGGATTCTCCATTCCTCCGGGGGCGACACCACCCTTTAGTGGGTGGGGTTAATTGACTCTATTAGAGTTTTTGTTATATTTTTTTTATAGTATTTTATTTTTTGATTACTCTACAATTGACCCTAATAAAAAAAAATAAGACAACCGGATAATTTTTTCCCAAACAATGTAATTAAGTAATGATTAGTTCAATAGTCATTATCGTACAAAATAAGTAAAAAATACTTAATTTCAGTTAAGTAATTTATTATTTTATAAGTTATTAAATGAGCCATTAAAATTTATGACAAAAAGTAGCTAAGACTAAGTAGCATAAGTAGCTTATTCTATCGTTAGACAAGAATCTCAAGAGCAACATGAGAGAACAAAATAACAAAATAATATTCAATTTAAAATTTTATCCTCCAAACAAAAAAATTGTCGTTGTATAAATTTTTTTAAAAAACCAGGTCAATTTTTTTTAAACAACCAATATTCAAAATAAGTTAACAAATAAATATATATTGTAATGTCCCGATTCCGTAACCATGGAAACCCATAAGATTTACAAGAAAAAGCTCAGAAAGAAAGATGTTTAAGTAAAACTAAACATTGATTTGAAATAAAAAGATACTCAAAGAAGTCACAAAACTCTTAGGTAAACACCTCTTTTGAAAATGGATCTCAAAACAAAAGGGTACAAAATCACCCAACAAGCCAGACCACTTGATCAGTCAAAAGACCGCTTGAGCAGTCTCTCCGCAGTTGCAGCGTTTTTTTCAAAAACAAAATAAACCAAGAGGTTCACATGACCGCTCGAGCGGTTTATCGGGCAGTCCAACTCTATATAGTTTTCTCGACTTAATTCTAAAAAATGTAACCCTCCTCATCAAAATACGTGCAAAAGTAGCCTTTCATGTTATTCATTCAATAGATATAAGAGTAAAAAAGTATAAAAAAATATCTCAAAACACTTCCTAAATCATAATAAACCAACGTCTACTCATTGAAAAATATACAAACTAACCCAAACGTCCTCTCATGCATACAAAGAATGTGCTCTTGGCCTTAAGGCCTTACAAACTATCGAATTTAACACTTTCTTCAAATGTAACTTAAATTACAACATTACAACCAAAGTCTCTAACGATACAACTTAAGATATATTCATAATGTCTTCAAGGATGGCGACCACATGAGGTCCCAATCGCATTCCCTTTCAGAAGATAACTCAATCCTCATGGTCACCTAAAATATTGTTAAACAACATGAGTCGAGACTCGTAAAAAATAAACTAAATATGAATATATGCATAACATACGAGGATGGTTATATGAATGCACTATAACTTTGTGACCTAAAAACTAACCCATTTTCTTTCAAAAACCCATTCGCATATCCGATTTTCTTTCTTTACCCAAAATAAACACACATATAATTAGTTCCTTAATCCTATCACCTCCAACCCAACTTGGTTAATACGAATTTTCATTTCATTTCATTCAATTTTACTTTTCACATTACAACCATTATCAATGTTTCTCAAAATCTCGCATTCACCAATTTCATCATATGAATTTACAAGCCCAAGTTTATTCATTGATTTAATTAAGTACCAAGCCCGGACGACGTCTATAGACTCAGGCCCATTTATCACCACCGGACCATGTGAGGCCCAATGAATAAATATTCATTCTATAGCCCGACACGAAGAGCGCACATTTTCGATTTCTCTCAAAAATATCGATGAGTGGGCTACTCAAGAGCACACTTTTACATGGATTAACCAAAAACAAGGGCCTATCTTACATTGCGCAAGTTTTCGTTCTTTCACTAAGGAGCAACTCGTGCCCAAACTTAATTATCCAATCCATTCACACGGTACCTTAATTAAGCCATTTACACTTAACCCAATACGTGTAAGAACCTGAACTCAAATATACGAATAGAAAAGAAAGAACATCTCCAAAAAAAAAAAAAAATCTCGAACATAAGTCTGGTAAGAATAATCGGCCCGACCGTTTAACCTTTTTAAGCTCGAAACCCGGGATAGAGTGAGAATTACACAAGCATGTATTAAAACCTTAATATTGATGATAAGAATTTAAAATTATAAGTCCAAATTATTTAAAACAAGAGCTCGCAGACACTTTTAAGGAATAAATGTATGCTGCTTTCAATTATGTGTATGAAATGACACTAATTATTATTTTTGTACTTCAAATTTTAAAAAGTTATGGCATTCATTATACATATTTAATTTTTATAAAATTTATATTTTTAAAATTATATTTTGAAATTTATTAAACAATATTAATATTTAATATAAGATTATATAAAATAAAAAGCAATTTTATATAAGTCACACCACAAATTTATTTTATTTTAACCTGTGAAGAATTAAAAATAATAATTATTAGTCAACTTATAACTGAATTTATTACTTTTTAATTTTTAATTTACTTTTATCTTTGAGTTTTTCATGTTAAATATCTTTACCCTACTCTTGTTCAAGAAAGTTTAAGAAAGTTTCTCAGCATATACCTTATTTTTTCCAACTTTCATTTCTTTTTTTTTCAAAATTTATAAAAATAAAATAAAATTGTGCTTCTTTTAGAACCACTCACTCCTTTTATTTTAAGAAAAAATGCTAATCACCGTTCATTGGACAGTAGATAATGGGTTTATAACATATAAATATCTGTACAAAGTGTATTAATATCTATGAAAGTGGTAAGCCTCACATCTAAAATTGTATTGATATTAAATTTTTTTCTTTATTATCTTATTAATTACCGCCTATTAGACGGTGGTTAGCATGACCCTATTTTATGTATTTCATTTTTTTCTCTCTTTGTAAAAGCTAGATAGGAGAAATTTATCATATTATATTTTGAGTAAAACTTAAAATTTAACATATATTCTTAAAATTTTACCAAATCAAATTTTGAGATATTTTTAAATTTTTAAATAATAAAATATATACAAATTTATATACATTTTTTTTTAAATAATGAGTGTTCACCCGTAATAAATATCTCAAGCGTTATTTTAAAGTATAAGAAAATTTTCATGTTCTGCATTAAAATAGAAATAGATATTGCACTATTGGGCACTGACAGAGCCAATGCACGCTCAAAGTGGACACGTGTCCCTACCTCTCGCTTTTTTATATGTACATTATTACATATAAAAAATCAAAAGTATTTATCTGTACTTATAAAATTTGTTCAGTGTCCCTTCTAAATATAGAACTATTCTATTATTTTAATTTTTTTATAGAAATATTTGTAATCACAGATCTTAAAATAACCAATTTTAAAAGATAATATTTTTAAAACTTTTACTAGGTTAGGACATTTATTCGATTTTTACACCTATAGATTTTATTTATATGCTACTCGCGAGAGAACATTTAATACACAATAGAATTTTATTTGTTAGTAGAATATTATATAAATATCATGATATTTTTACAAAAAATTATAAAAATTATTAAAGCATTTAAATATTGCAAAACTTTCAAATGGGCAAAGTTTAAAATCAAGATAACAAGTCAATTAAAAATAGTTAAGCTGACACTATAATATTTTAATTAGTTTGATATGTTTTCAGTAGCGATTAGCATTTACTTGAACATATTAGTTTTATTTATTCAAATAAATAAATAAATAAATTTTTGTCTTAATTGTCACAATTTTTTGTGGAAATATACATTGCAAATTTTATATTTTTTAATAATTGTTTAAGTTTTAACAATATTCTATTATTATTGGTTATAAAAAATTAAGATTTTAAGTTGATTAGTGACCACTCTAAACTAGATTTCTGGCTCCACTACTGCTATTGGGTACGTATAGAAACATATAAAAGAAAAGCATAAGAATTTTCTCAAATTATGTATCAAATATGAAAATTTTCTTCTTATGTTGAAAATTTTAAACGATAGAATCTTTCTCATGCATAAATACTCATTTTAATCCAAATTAATAATAAAAGCTAATATATATATATATATGTATGTATAAAAAATTTCTCACACATTGTAGTGTATTCTTATACTCTTTAGCATTAAATTCTTTTTCAATACTTGAGTTCTCACACATAAAAAATATCTCATATCCTACATTAAGGCATGATAAATTTCTCACACTCTACATCAAAATAATTATCAAACATTACATTATTGTGTATAAAATATGTAAAAGAAAATATGATAATTTTCTTATTTTATGTATCAAGATATGAAAATTTTCTAATACATTGTTCATATTACTCAAAACTTATAACAACAAAATTACAAAAAAAAATGTGTACGAAAAATTTCTTATATTTTGAAGTATCAAGGTATGAGAAATTTACTAAGTGGCTTTGGTTCAATGGTATTAATATTATTCTCCCAAATTGAAGGTGAAGAGTTCAAATATTGTCAAATGCAAAGTGAGAGTGAGTATGTGTATTCCGATAAAGAAAAAAAAAAGTGTGAGAAATTTTAACATTTCTAAAATTTTACGAAATTAACTTTTAAACATTTCTTTTTTTTTTTGTTAAATAATACAAAATATTAAATTAATTTATTTTTCAATACGTAATTGCTCAGAAATAAAAAAATTCTCATGTCACACTCCAAATCAGGAGACATGACCAGTCATGAACTACGAGACTTGACACAATAGGCCACGAAAGCCTGAAGAACCAAAATAAATCACCAGAGAATATATAAAGCGTTGATATACATTATCACTAAAAATTAACTCGAATCAAAAGTTTTGTGGATCACAAACAGTCCACTATCCTTCATATAAAATATAGTTATAGTTACTAACCAAACAAATAGTTAATAAAATGATGAAACAAGTAAATTCTTAAGAGGTCACTAGAGTCAGCTCCCAGGTTACCACAGAGTTCACCACTAACAACCTTACTAATTACTTGAAAATGTTAAAAACATCGTTAGCCGATAGCTTGGTGAATGGTTAGCATAAGGGTGCACATGGATCGGTTTGGTTCGGTTCCGTACTAAATTTAGGACCGAACCATTTTTTATCGGTTTCAATATTTTGAACCCAGAACCAACCCAATCATATTGTAGAACCGAATCAAACCAAACCAATAAAAATCGGGTTGGTTCGGTTTGGAACTACGGTTCCATGAATTTTAAAAATTATTTTGCGTGCATAAAAAAAATCACTATGTATAAGTTTTAAAAATTTAAAATGAATAATTAATGAAAGCTACTCATACATTATAATAAAAACATGAAATAAAAGTTTAAATAATTATTTTATAATCTATTTAGCAAAAAAAATGACAAATATCTAATAAAAAAATTTATAAAAATAAATGACATATAATAAATAAATAACAATTAATAACAATTATCTAATCTAATGACCATTTTTTTCTAATCTGTAAAGTTAAAAAGTTTTTTATTTTTTCTATATGAATCTCACAATAATTATATATGCAATCTAATAGTTAATATTTTTTATTTCTTTATATATATTCGATTTTTGGGTTGGTTCGGATTAATTCCAGACTAACTCAAGAACTGAACTAATATTATCGGTTTACTTTTTTTGGAATCCAGGGTCAAACCAATTATTTGTAAAAACCGAATCAACCCAAGTCATAAAAATCGGATTAGTTCGGTTTTCAGATTTTTCGGGTCTCTTGTGCATCTCTACTTAAAAGTGTTTGAAAATGTAACATGTTTTCTTGACCTAGTTTTTTTCTGACAGAGGTTAGTGGTGCTTTGGACACTTGATCCTGCTGAACGTGATGCATTTTTGGCTAATGAAGCTACAAAGAGGTGGACTTCAAGCAACCAGGTTCTGGTGGAAATAGCTTGTGCAAGGTCTCCACGAGAACTACTTCTTGCAAGGCAGGCCTATCACGCCCGTTTTAAGAAATCTCTTGAAGAGGATGTTGCACACCACACAACTGGGGACTTCCGCAAGGTACTTCCATCAGACTTCTAGCGCATGAACTATCGTGACTATATTATTGCTGTGAATTATTCATGTACTTTCTGGTAAATGTATATTTTTGACAGAAGCAGGAGTTAGGTTATTAGAAAAATAATCTACTTTAATACCTCTTAAATAGTGAATGGAAAGTTATATTAACTCGTTTTTGTTTGTTCCCCGCCTTGTTGCTCCCAGCTTTTGGTACCTCTTGTGAGCTCATATCGGTATGAAGGAGATGAGGTGAACATGACTCTTGCAAAATCAGAGGCTAAGATACTCCATGAGAACATTTCAAAGAAGGCTTACAGTCATGAGGATCTCATTAGGATTCTGGCTACAAGGAGCAAAGCACAGATCAATGCAACACTGAATCACTACAAAAATGAATTTGGGCATGATCTAAACAAGGTATGCATGTGAACTGCATTTCTCCATTATTTTTTGAACATATTGGCCCATCCTTTTCTATGCTTGTAATTGCCCATTGCACCATTCTACATCTCTCTTTTTAATGACTATCTCACTTTTCCTCTCGGGAATGCAAAATTTTGGTCTGGAATGCAGTGTTTTCATTGTCATGCAATGAAGAGGGCTAATTTGTAATGCAACTGCCCAGCCGATTGGCCTACCTAATCCTGTTTCTCCCAAAACCTCACTTACTTAATAGTCAATCAATGTATTGGCCTTTTGAAAGAATGAAATGTGAGATAATGCCAAGTATTCAGATTACTAGGATCACTAACTTGTGATGCCTGACTTGCAAGCTACAACTCCTTAGAGCGTGACTTATTTCTATCCCCACAGGCTCAAGGATGAGTACTTATTAGTGCATTTTTTATTTACAGGACTTGAAAGCTGATCCCAAAGATGAGTTTCTCTCGATACTCAGAGCTACAGTGAAGTGCTTGACCTGTCCCGGGAAGTATTTTGAGAAGGTTATTCGGCTGGCTGTAAACAGGCAAGGAACGGATGAAGGGGCTCTCACTAGAGCTGTCGTTACGAGGACTGAGGTTGATATGAAGTTCATAAAAGACGAGTACTACAAGAGGAATAGTGTCCCACTGGATCGCGCCATTGCCAAGGACACCACCGGAGACTATGAAATAATGCTTCTTGCCCTGATAGGACATCAGGATGCTTGAGAGAATAGCCAAAACTGCTTTATTTCAATTTCCTTCTGGTTGTGGCGGCTTTTTCAATTTAGAATGGTTGCTTCTTGCTCGTGTTCCTATTTTGCATTTGGTCTTGTAATCTGCCTTTTAAAAAAACTACCAAAAGACATCCATTATCACAAATATTAATAATATTTTATGCTCAAGATTACGGGGATAATTGTTCCAAAAAGTCTTAGATTCTATCATTTATGTAGGATTTGAAGAAATTAGCTTGTATATATAACACATCGTCACTTTTCAATACAATGATATGTGGCTAACTGTTGCCCCAACCTGTGCTCGTTTATTGTGGGGCCGGTCCCGGGCCCAATCCAAAAACCGTAATTTTTAATAAAAAATAAAATTAATAGAACTGGGGAACTATAAAAAGTAAAAAATAAAAAAGCTCAGCACTCGGCACCACCATGAGCTGGGGTTTGGAAATTGGCTGGACCGGGTCAACCACCTGATTTGGCAGGAATCGGGAGCCCAGTGAGCTCAACCCGATGCTCAACCAGGCCAAACAGAAAATTTCATAACAGGGAACCAGGGTTCTGAGAAATGATCATGGCAACAGTCAATTAGCAGCATTATCCTGCACCATATCCTGAAGCCAAATACTCAAATCTGAGACAGGTGGGGTTTTGGACAGAATTTGTACATATGGCATTGGCCATTGATTTGTATAAGGAGCTCGTTTGTTTATATCCAATGCAGACTATTTCCAACAATAAACTCGCGTGTGTTGCGTGTCCTACCAAAATATAGCCTTCATTTACGTCTCTAGTATTCCGTTATGATGCTCCAAATCATCTTCTCTTAAATTATTCTACAAATTGTTTCATGCAGCATCACATTTATATAATTCAGGTAGGTAAACTACATACTACAGTGAAGTAAACCGTCGTAAGTAACATGACAACTTCAGGAAGGAGGGAAATAGTTGATCAACAAAACAACAGAATATTACAATCTTTAATAATTCAAACCCTTGTACATTCAGAGTAGTAGATCAACAAGACAACAGAATAAACTCATGCCCCTAATTCAACAAGATAATCAAGATATATAGTCGCAAAATTTGTGTATCTACACTCAACAAACTTGTGGCAGCCATCCATGCAGCAAAAGGATGTAAAGATCGGCACAAGATTCCAACAGTTTGAAAATCTACAACTGGTGGTCCTAAGATAGATAAGGGTAGGGTAGTTATTATAAGTGAAGACAGTAGTACACTCTTGACTCTTGGGAGAACTACTCTTTCACACCACCTGCGGATAAAAATCATTTCTGCAAGAGGTTGTGCGAGAAAATCTTCTTGCAATATGGACTGGTTCGGAGGATAGCATGGGGCCGAACTGCTTCAACTAATAAAGCACGGAGAGGGCCCTGGTTTAAGACAATAAATAAATAAATCACACATCAGATGCAATAAGAGTAGTAAGAGTAGAGACACGGTGACAAAAGTACTAGGACTTATGAGAATCGAATGCAAAAAGATAAAGGACAAAACATAAACAAACACACACGAAACATTACCCTAAAAAAACATACACGAAACACAAGACTCATTTAGTTCACCCAATTTGGGATAAGTTCACGGCTACTGCAGTTGTTTTACTATAATGAGGAATAAAAAGTTCATCAAAATATCCCTACGCTACAATATATATATATATATATATAGTTAGTTAATTAGGGTTACAAGTCTGTATAAAATAACAAAAATACCAATTAAGACAGTGTGGCTCGGTGTAAAAGGCGATTATTTTCTCTCTCCTGGCCCAATTATAATGTAGCGTGAAATCTTGAATCAACCCAATCTTTAAACCTGAATTTTATTTCCTCTTTGGATTCCAAAGACAACTCTCCCCCTCCCCCCACACCCCAAACAAGTAAAAGAATAACTGAAGTGTTAAAGGAAATTGAAAATTTTGTTTTGTTGTTGCCAATATAATTTCACCACAATTCATTCCTCTCACAGAATCAGATTGAATCAAATAATCATCAAACATACAGATTATCCTACCAAATTGAAGATATTATTAAAGCTAGTTCATGGTATTAGACATGAGTGGCACTCCATACCTTGCTAAAATCAAGAGCAGATTGAATGACATAATTGGCAAAAGGGTCTTGCAGCAACTGGTCAAAGCAAGGCACTGACAGAAATTCATGGATAATTCTTGGATGGCTCTCTTCAAAATACTTCAGGCATTTTTGGACCACATGACTACTGAACTTTTGCATTGAGAGGTACACATAGTGACCTTCAAACTGAGAAATCAAGCTGGCAGCAGCTGAAGGGATCTGAAGCTCTATAATAAATTGGACAACATAATTTCTGGGATCCCAAAAAAGGCAAACATTGAAGTAATTATGCAACATTAAACTGTGCCACAGAACCCATGACAAAAAAACAAAAAAACAAAAATAAAAAGATTGGAACCACCATAAGTCGATCAAATTGCTACTAAGGTAAATGCTT
>JAULJZ010000022.1:10723685-10735627 GCA_032270985.1 Heliamphora pulchella | reverse complement strand
TCAGAAATTGGTAGGGACGCCATGCCTTGCTGTTATTACATGTTTGCATGGCTCTATATTAAAAAAATATATTAAAAAAATATATTGATGCTTTTGTATTGATTGAGCGTAAAAAAATATATTAAAAAAATATATTGATGCTTTTGTATTGATTGAGCGTCCTAACATAAAGTGGGCAACAAATGTTTTTATTATGAGCTCCATTTGTTTTGGCGAAAAATATTTTTTTGTATGTAGTTGCAAAAAACAGTGGAAATGATAGTAATAGTGATAGTGGAAAAAGTGGTGGTGGTGTGGTAGGAGACGAGTAAATATTTAATGCTTTGGGAGCAAGTTTAGGTGGTGCTCACCTTCACAATTATTGGTGTGTTTAGTGAGATCTATCATATTTTGTTATTATTTTATTCAACATGTGAAGATGTGTCATTCAGTAATTTGAATGGAGTATTGTTTCAAGAACATTAAATAATTATTCGTAGGAGACGGTGGTGCTTGCTGTGGTCGTGGTAGTAGGGGTGTGGTGGTGGAAGTGGTTGTGGCAATGGTAGGATTGGTGGAAGTGAGGGAGGGGATTGGGGATAGTGGGGGCGGTAGTAGCGATGGTAGTAACAGTGGTGGTTGTAATGGTGATGACTTTGTTAGGGGGAGTGGTGGTGGTGGTGGAGGTGGTGGTGGTGGTGACAGCAAGGCTGAAATGTTATCATTAAAAAAATATTTTTTTAATGGAATAGTATGTTTGGATATAGGATTAAATAGGGGTATGAGACTATTAAAAATAATCTCATATAGTGCTATATTTAGAAAATATTTGGTGAGGGTTAAGAAAATCTCTTAACTAGTTTAACACTCAATTAGTGGGATTATTTCAAATCCATGGAAGAGGTGGGTTGGTTAGTTTTATGATTCTTTTGAGTATTTTTGTTTTAAAAAAATTTAATTGTACTAAAATTATGTCAAAGGAAATAATGTACTATTTATCTTTTGATTATTTTACTCTTAATTATTCACTATTCGGTATAAAATATATTATACTAATAATTTAATTCAGAATATTTTAAGAACTAATGATTTGAATATGCTAGTTATTTTATAAAAATAGTCATTTATCCAAACGAATACAAAGGGGGCAAACTTATTCGCTAGTGCGTCCCTTGAAGCATTGAAATGAATCAAGCTATTCATATTCCTCATGTTAGGTTATCTCAAAATTCAGTTGAGATCATTTAATTATATAACGAAATAAATAAGAAATGTTAATTTTTTGAATTGTTCCAGGGATATTGGTTTTCAGAAAAAGCACAAGGCCTTAGGGCTCTCTCTGCATGTGGTTCAGTTTCAAGTTTATTCAGGTGTTTGAATGATAAACTTTTTGCAAATTTTGTCTAATCTGGATAAGCAAGCCATGGTTCGAACACATTTGCTGAGCTCACTAAATATTTAATTCAAGCTTTGAATAATTCACCACTCGGAATGGCCCATTTTATATTTTGTATTTCTATCTACACTCCATCTCCGTTGTCGAGTCAGAGCTAAACAAAAGATATGCTTAATCAATCAATTGAAATATATAGATTCCAAGCAATACTTTGCATGTGAGAACATGTTTCCTAGGTTAAGAATTACTATAAATATTTAACTTTGGGCCTAAAGCTTATCCAGCAGAGTTGAGTGAACTAAAAATGTGCTCAACTATAAACTAAGCTTATTCTTTATATTTTAGATGAGTTTTTACCATTAAATTTCTTACTCAATTCAAGCCTTTATTGGTATCTTCTCATGAAGTGTCATTTAGCCTATGTTTTGCTTAACTATTTTTAAAGGTTTTTTTTTTGTTTAAAAGTCTTTTAAAAGTTCACTTGTTTGGCCTTTTACCGTAATCAATTGTTTTTTTTTAATCTTTTCACATCTATTTTTTTTTTTGACAAAAAGGACAAAAAACAAAAATAAAATTTTAAAAAACTAGGCTTTTCTTGATAGTGAGAATGGGCTTGTCTTTAGCTTCTTTAATTGACTCATTGAATCACTCGCTTACATGTTTACCAATTTGTTAACTAGAAGTATTAGTAACTGTAGATGCATTGCACACTAAAATATATTAAAATCCATAAAGAACAACTTTTCATCTACAAAAGTGATCAATCCTAAAAATCATGATTTTAAGAAACCATGTATGTGCATTACATGGTAAAAATCATAGAAATAAACTTACAATGCAACAAAAACCCCTACAATAGTTCAACAACTACCTTGTTGTCTTTAATTTGCCTTCACAAAAACTCCAATGCTTGTGGATTGATCAAACAACAAACCTAGTATTGGACTTAGTTGTGGCTGAAATTGTTCAATATAGCCTTTAATGTGAGTCGATTAACAAGTTTTTGTAATCAACAATCTTTAATTACATAACAGAGCACAAGAAGCCATGAGATAGAAAAGTAAGAGAAGAGAGCCAGAGAGAGGGAGGACTAGTGGATGCCAAATACGTACAATTAATTATTATCGTAAAATATGAGGGTATTATAGTCTTTTAACCAACTTCTGTTAACGGTGTTAATCCATATTTGATTTTCAATAGTTTTTTTTTTTTGCCACATGAAGAACTCCATGAGTTTTTGATATATGCATATATGTTCGGTAAGTTATCAATTCAAATCTGAATAATTTTGTACTCGGCTAGAGGTATCCACAAGTAATAAGTCATTGAGTCAAGTCAATATATATATATATAAGAAGAACGATGGGCTTAAGCTGCTTAACAATTACTTGATTCGAACTTACTCAAAATAAAAATAAAGTGAGCTAGACTAGCCAAAGTCAATGGCGGAACTAGAACTTTGGCCAGAGGACAATAAAGAGTAATTAGTGTAGCTGAAATTATGTACTTATAGATTATAACTAAAAAAATGTAATTATGATTTCAAGCAGAAGTTACAAGTTTTCATTACAGCCGTAAAGTTATAACTTAAAGCAACAAAAAGCTACGAATCTTAATGAGTTATAAGCTAAAAATTTAAAAATAATTTCTAACAAATACCTTTTGAGTCACAAAGTTGAGTCGGAACGATTTAGTTTGGTTTAGTGATAATATATTCAAGACAAAATACCAAACCTAGACAATTAAACTTTAAATAACAATTACACGTATAATTTAAATATTCTTTAGACAAAGTGGAAGCAAACACTGATCATATTCAATAGTATCAGATCAACAAGACAGCAGAACATTACAACTGATATCCACAACTTAAGTAGATGGCAGCAAAACTTGCTTTTCTTTTACACTCAACAGAGACTCATGGTGGCCATTGCAGCCAAGCAGCAAATATCCAAGTACATCAGCACAAAATTCTGACAGTCGGATAAAATGTACAACTCGCGGTCCTAAGATAGATAAGGGTAACTAACAATTAGTGAACATGGAAGAGCAGCAATTCTCACCTCGGGCAAAGGAGAATCGCTACTTCAACAGGTTGCGCAAGAAAATCTTCTTGCAATATGGACTGGTGCGTAGGATAGCATGGGGCCGAACTGCTTCGAGTAATGAAGCATGAAGAGTTCCCTGGTTCGAGACAAACAAAAAAACGTAGCCAAATAGACATCAAATAGGAGAATACAAAAAGTGGATTATGAATCCGAGTTCTCAAAAAAACTGGCCATCTTTTTCAAGTTTTTTGCATTAATTCGTTTCAGTGTGAAAAATCCAGATTTAGCCAAATAGTCATCTAAGTTCTAAAATTATCCTGCCAAAAATGGAAGTCGATGTTGGCAAAATGAGAACTGTGTTGGTTCCATACCTTGCTAACTTCTAGTGCAGATTGAATGACATAGTTGGCAAAAGGGTCTTGCAGCAACTGCTCAAAGTGAGGCACTGAAAGCAATTCACGGATGATCTGTGGACGGCTCCCTTCACAGTATTTGAGGCATTTTTCAACCACATGACTGCTGAACTTTTGCATCGAGAGGTACACGTAGTGGCCTTTAAACTGAGAAATCAAGCTGGCAGTAGCTGAAGGGATCTTAAGCTCTATAATATATTGGATGACATAATTTCTGAGAGTTCAGAAAAGCAAATATTCAGGTCAAAACACAACACTAAAATGTCTACAGAAGCCTCAGATGACAAAACAAGCACAATAAGAAATTACTTCTGTGGTAGAGGTTTAGAGGGATGTACAAAATGCAAGAAAATAATAAAATTTAGCTAGTCATATTCACAATACAGGTAGCAGCCGCAATTATAATGTTATAAATGATATGTTGTTAATAAAACCACTTCCCTTGGACTGAGGTTTGGAGAAATTTATAATACAAGGCAGCGGCCAATGGCAGAATCGGAATTTTACCATTCGCACAGGGTGGGGGTGGGAGGGGTATAACTTATAAAAGGCACTGAAAGAACTACTTATATATAAAATAATATACAATCATAAATAAAAATAATGAATTTTTAATAATTTGAGGGAGCCGTGGTCCCTGCCCATCCCCCCTCAGTCTGCCCCTGGCAGCAGCGGCAGAGAAGGCTACGTCCTGAGAACGTTGGTCAAGAAGGAAAAATACGTCCATGATGGAAAAGCTGGACAATATGAAGATATAAACAAGCACATCCACAAAAACCTATGAGAAACCAGAGAGACTGAAATAACAAAAATTGTGGTATGAAATTGCTTAAGGCAAACGCGGTTTATCATAATTACTGGTAAAGCGTTAAGGCATGGCTTCTTACCAGTTACCACTTAAAGAAATGTACAAAAGAAGATCATTTTGATGCATTGATGATAACGGTGACAATAATGAAGGGAGAGAGGAGGGAAAGGGATGCTAATCAAATATGGGTTAAGGCTATAATAATATATAATAGATTATGTTAAGAAAATAAGTTAACATAATCTATAATAGAGCTTGGTGGAGGAGTAACATACAGTATTTGAGTTTTTAAAATTTTGAAAGTGTCACCATAATCCAACATATTTGTTGGATTGAATTATATAAAGGTTGCATTGTGAATGTGAACAAATAAAAGCAAGGAACATACTTGTAAGAAACATAGAGAATAGCCAACCCTCAAACAATTAAAAAAATAGAGGACCCGCAAAGTCTGTCACACGCATATGCCACAAAACGTCAAGGATTCAAGGCATACAAAAGCTGCATATCTTTAACTAAGTCTTAACCCCTGAACATAATTCTAACAGGACAACCATCTGTTTCAAAGGCTCAAGATGTTTTACACCATCTTACCAATTAGAGTAAAATCAATTATTTATGGGCCTAAGTAGGAAGAAGAAGCAAATTGAATGGAGGCAAAAAGCAAGTTGTATCAGTAATGCCAGGTTATCCAAGAATCTCCTGTCAATTAAATTGTTTGGTAGCCAACTTCGATCAGCCTTAATGCTAGATCCTTTATATTTCAGTTTTGCAGTCCATTACAAGGGCTGCCAATGAGAAAGGTTTACGTTGTGTCACACATACTCTCAACCTAGATTTGAGTTGTTCAATAAATGGATCGCAAGGCTTCACATGAATCCACTTCCAAGCCCAACCTATCAACCCATTTTGTTATTCTCATGTCTTTTGAAACCTCAACTCAAATTGCAATTTTGTATCCTTAAAACTACCTATTAATATTCATCTTTTATAATACATTTATCAATAATGAATCATTACTACGCAAATATTACGAGTTGGTGAGAGTGATGATATTAATTAACAATGCATAGTACAATGGCTTGTCACCATTTCAAGCCTTCCTACTTATTGAAATGGTCTCACCAGAACCAACCCTTTTATTACATGGGCCAAAAACTCAGTCCACACCCTTAAAATCAATGGATGTTTCAGCAGGGCAGGTCAAGAAATCTCCATCCCTATATCATGTGCCAGCTAAATACTAAGGGTGAACTAGTTGGAATCTGCCAATGTTAAGTGCGTAAGAAGGCCAGTGTAGAATGAAAAGTCTGTCAACACTGCCCCAGGTTTTCGAGTCAAACACTATTGTTAATGCAATCCACATACTGGTCAGTATTTACAGCACAATGAACTATGGAGAAGAATAACCTCTAAATCTGACAATAAAACATGACACCCAGCAATTTATAAAGCCAATTAAGTTGAAGAAGCTATCAATGGAGCCTTTCAGCATATTCTCTCACCAGGTAAACCTCAAGTCAATAATCAAATTAAGAATAAATGTTAAGACAGTATTTTCTTTGTTTTGTTACCATATTATTTTATACAATGATATTCAACCGGAAAGATTTTGAAGGAGGGGGGGAGGGGGGCGGGGGGGAATTTTTTTGAGCTCAATGATTCTTAACAAGCAAGAACAAGCAGCAGAGTAGCATATTCATCATATCATGAAAATGACTCTTCCATGAGACACATATCAACTTTACAATACTTGGTAAGAAATAACGACGACACAATTCATTTATTTTTGCAGCTAACTGGTTGTATACCTTCTAGACGTCGACAACTGTATAGCTGCAGTGCTGTGCTACATATATTGGAAAGAAAACCAAGAAGGGTTAATTCTTACAATTGAACTTAGTTCAATGAAAATCCATGAAAATAATTGTTTAACTGCAAACTCTTATTTGAGTCCAGCTTGAACAGAGATGAACTTTAAATCAATTTGATATGTCAGCCTGAAATTGCACTATAAAATTGTTAAACGGTCTCATCTCGCTAACCTCGGTCAGGATATACATCTTCAATGGATCCAAGGACAGAAAAAATACTCGTACCTTGCATATGTTTCTATGCAGATATGCAGAGTATTAACCCCTATGCAGAGTATTAACCCCACCCCACCCCCTCCCGCATGCACAAACACATAGTACCTAACAAATACTTAAATCAAAGAATCAAAGATATGGCCCAAACTTCTCAAATAATTACCCAAAAGAATCTTGAGCCAGGTAAAGCCCACAAGCAGCAATTTCTGCAACTAGCTTTTCATGATATTTCCCAGCTGACCGAGCAATGCATCGATTCAAAACACAGCATCCATGTTGATGAGTTGCAATATCAACACAGAACTCTGCAGCAGCATCAAAGATAAACTGCCAAAAATTTAAAAACAGAAAAGACAAAGCCGGTTCAGAATTAAATTTGACAATTAGTGAGTAAATGATGTATTAAATATTAAACCGTTTAGGCATGCAATCAGATTACAGGTGTAGTGAAAACCATATCTGTAATTAAGCCGTTTTACACGAATCCTAGGCCGAAAGTGTAGAGATTTGAAAGGAACTATTGGCATATTAGTTTTATTTTATTTCTCAGCTAAGGTTATTATTGTAATTGTATCGTAGTGGATTTAATATAAATAGATGTGAGGGTTTTATTTTATTTATCAGCCGTAAGGATATTATTGTAATTTCTCAGCCCCAAGGGCATATTAGTTTTATTTTAATCCTGACATCAGCATTATCTGGTGATTAACGTCATGCTGGCATCGTCGTCCGTACCGATGCGGATATTTGGTGATTGCACATTTTTGCTCGTCTTGATCTTCTCTTTATTATAGTGATTTTTCAATTTTTTTTGAATCCATCTCAAGCCCTTTCTCTAATTCATTTTGTTTGGCTTCGAAACCCTAGGTTTTTGCGATATGGACATTCACACTTTTGTTGCATGTTTGGATGCCCCCCTTCCACCCAATTTGTATTGCCAACCCTATTCTATGTCAGATCTAAAAGTTGATTTGGAGTTTGGTTGAAGTTTAGTGCATTGATTGACGTTTGAGGCTCGCTATCTCTGTTAGCTCTGCTTCGCAATTTATGTTTTATGTTCACAGTCTATGTTCTCTGCTTCACGATTTACCTCTCTGGGCTCTCAAAATAGGGATGGCAATTTCTCCCGCCTCGATTCGTACAGTTTTTTCCGTCCCTGATGACATGTGGGGCGGGAACAGTATTTACTTCTTTCATCCCGATTTTTTCCGCCTTGCCCTTGGTTATATATATATATATATATATATATATAATTTATTTTTAATAATATAAGACGAATAAACCATAAAATTATCATATTATTTCTCTTTTTTCATCTCTATTTCTTATTTTAAATTATTTATCAACGATTATTTTTTAGTTATTATATTATCTTTAACTCTCATTAATATCATATTTTTAATATTAATAAATTATTTCCAATATATCTCCGTTCCTTTCTCGTCCCCACCTCGACAAATCAAGGATGGGGACAGAATGGGACACCACATCCCCCCCCCAGCCCCCGCCCAGCCACGCCCCATTACCACTCTTGTCCTTAAGTTTCTAGTCGATTCATGATTTGGCATTTGATTTGTATTTTCGCGATCTATGGTTTGCTCCCTGGTTTGACCTAGTTCTGTAGTGTTTGCGTCTCTCCATCTTCGATTTGATACTCTACATCACGATCTGGTTTGAATCTCTACCTCGCACTGAGGTTATGTTTTGATTGGTTACTTCCTTATTTGCTCATCTTGATTTGTTAGGTTATTTTTAATATGGCCGAGGATAAATCAATGATTCTCAAAGATGATGAGTTGCCCAGGTGTGTTACATCTAAGTGATTGAATGTGTTGAATTATTTGGTTTGGACACATGCATTTTAAATTTTTCTCAAAGGGAAGAGGTGGCTAAGTTACATTACAGATCTTCTACCTGCACTACGAGATTCTAAACTTATGAATTGGAAAAGTACAAATTTAGTTGTTATGGTACAGTTTGGAGCTCATATTGCCACTACCATCCGGTTTTGGCTATGTTGAAAAAAATTTGGAATTCCCTTGCAGACTCATTTTCCAACCAGAGTAATGTTTCCCGAGTTTATGAGATATATAAGCAAATTTTCACCACTAAGCAGTCTGATAAGCCTCTGGCGAAATATTATAGCGATTTGAAAAGTTTTTGGGATTAGTTATTGCAGTATTGACATTTCACAACTTATGTATTGCAACAACGATGTCACAAGGAGGACTTTATGATTGCCTCTCTTCTTTTTAGATTAGACCTTAACCTGCGAGAGTTCAAAGAACAAATTCTTGCCAGTGATACATTACATACTGTTGCTAATGCCTATTCTAGGCCCCTACGCTCTTCACTAGGGAAATCATATATTGTACCCAGTTCATCTTTGGCTATTTTCGAGTCTTCCACTCTTGTCTCATATATTGTTAGTCGTGGACCTATTAGAGGTAGTCGTGGAGGTCGTGGTTTCCATGGTGGCCCCCCTAGTGGTGGCCGTTCTAGTGATCGTGGTGATCGGAAGTGTGATCATTGTGGTGATTCTAATCATATGGAACAATATTGTTGGCGTAAACATATAAGCCCAGTTATGCTAATCAGGTCACTAATGGACTTTCACAGACGCATCCTCCCATCCATCCTTCTCTCCCTTCATCATCACCTCCTCGTTAGGTGACTTCTCTGGCTGGTTCTCATAATGCACTCACTACTCAGTTGAATGAGCTTGTTCAAAAGTTACGCTCTTCCTATCCTTCGGCTTTAACATCTATTTTGAAAAATTCAGGTAATATTGCATGTGCTGCTACTTCACCTCCATCGTGGGTTTCTGATTCTGGCGGCAGTTCCTACACGTCCAGTATTCCATCTTTTTTTCCCTAATTTAGCTCGCACTCATCACCATATTGTCTTAGCCGGCGATTCATCTCACCCAGTTCATGGACGGGTATACTGTATACCTCATCCCAGTTTATCACTTTCCTTTCCCTCGAGTTTTTATGTTCCTAACTTCTTGTTCAATTTGCTCTCTGTGAATCAATTAACTAAAGTCTTACACTGATTCAGTGCATGAAAAAGATGGCCTCTATTTTTTCGATACTAATCGCCAGCCTAACACCACTACCTTTGCCTTTAATGCTTCTGTTTCTTCCATTAAATGGCATCTCCATTTGGGTCATCCATCTTTGGCCAAATGAAGTTTGCTATTCTGTCTTTAAGTCTTATGTCTAGTTTAAAATGTGAAGCTTGTCAGTTCGACAAGTATTACCGTAGTTTCTTTCCTAGTAGTAATCATGGTCATAAGTTTGCATCTTTTGATCTTGTCCATACATATGTTTGGGGTCCTTCCCGAACTTCTAGTGTTAATGAATATTTATATTTCGTTAACTTTGTTGATGATTTTTCTCGCATAACTTACACTTTTTTTTATAAAGTAACGCTGAATTACCTTATGTGGTCTTTAACTTTTATAGTGAAATTGTTACCCAGTTTGGCAAGCATATGAAAGTCTTTCGATCTAATAATGCCTTATAATACACGCAGTCGACAGTCGATCATTTTTGTGTTAATCGTGATATCATTTATCAAACTACGTGTTCTCATATCTCTTAGCATAATGGTGTGGCCAAGCATAAGTATCATCACTTATTAGATGTTGCACGTATCTTGTTAATTCAAATGCAGGTATCGAAACACTTTTGCAGTGACGCTATTCTTACTGCGTGTATCTCATTAATTGTATGCATTCTATTGTTTTCATTAGAAATCTCCTTTTTCCCTTCTTATATCTCGATTCCCCTCCTTTCTCCCTCACTCCTCGGGAGTTTAGCTTTGTTGCCTTTGTTCATGTTCTTGATCCCAATTTTGATCAACTTTTTTCTCGGGCTCATAAATGTGCTTTGTTAATGCTGATGTCATCGTGAATTTTGATAGGTGTTATCATCATGAATCTCGTTGTTATTTTGTTAATACTGATGTCATCTTTTTCAAGTAGAATCCACTCTTCACTTCCCTTGATAAGGAGTTATCCTCCGACCTTATCTACTGTTGTGAGGGAGAGCCAGTTTCTCATACTTTACCCTACATCTTCCCTTTCCTGAGTCAATACCATCTTCGCATCCTTTGTCGGTGTATTAGTGATTTCACGATAGACGTGTTGTCTTTTTTGGCCCAACAACATCATCGGGGGTTCTTACTCCATCTCCCTATTTGCCACTAGGTGATGACTTATCCATCGCCTTGCGCCAAGGTAAACGTAGTTGTGCTCACCATCGTATTGTTCAGTTTATTTTATAGGATCATGTCTTCACTCATTTGCTGATACCTTGTTTGTTTTTGTTCCTTCCTCTCATACGCAGGCTCTATTTTCATAAGAATCAAACTTGAGAGCTAACTCCTCTTCCGCCTGAGAAATAGCTTGTCGGTTGTCGCTAGGTATATACCACAAAATATCTTCCTGATGAGTCTGTAAAGCGCCGTAAGGCTCGTTTGGTGGCCAAAGGCTTTACTCATACATATGGTGCTGATTATTTGCAGACTTTCTTCTATAGCACACCTTAATTATGTTCGTATTCTTCTTTCAATTTCTGCTGTTTGTTCTTGGCCGCTGTATGAACTTGATATCAAGAACGTCTTTTTTCATGATGATCTTCAAGGGGTCTATCTGGCTCAGCCCCTGGGTATATTATGTCAGGCAATGAGCACTTTGTGTTAGTGATATTATGAGATGTATATATATTATCTGTACATAGGCTCGTTAATTATAAGGGTCCATTAGAA
Organism: Heliamphora pulchella; assembly: GCA_032270985.1. Taxonomy (NCBI): domain Eukaryota; kingdom Viridiplantae; phylum Streptophyta; class Magnoliopsida; order Ericales; family Sarraceniaceae; genus Heliamphora; species Heliamphora pulchella. The sequence continues at coordinate 10,724,120 of JAULJZ010000022.1, read as the reverse complement.
TTTTGCTGAATCATTGTAATTAGTATATATAGTGGACCTTTCTAATTGAGAGGTTAAGTTTTTTTGATAATAGATTATTCTCTTTAACATGGTATTAGAGCTAGGTTACGCAAAACCCTAGACTGTTTTTTTTCCGTTCCTGTTCTTGAGTTTTTTGGTGGTCGGCAAGGCTTGTTCTTGCAGTTCAGGCGTCGGCAAGGCTCATTCTTGAGCTTTCGGTGGTCGGCAAGCGTTCGACTGGAGGTTTCGTGGTTGATGAGGGTTCAACGAGGAGGTTTCGTGGTCGGCAAGGGTTCGAGCAAGGGTTCAGCAAGGTTTCGTGGTCGACGAGGGTTCGACGAGAAGGTTTCGTGGTCGACAAGGGTTCGACGCACTCTCTGGTGTGCTCGAACAGGACTGACGACACCTAGGGTTGGTTCCAGAGGGGTCGGCGCC
>JAULJZ010000022.1:10697998-10712001 GCA_032270985.1 Heliamphora pulchella | reverse complement strand
AAAAGAAAAGGATAGAGAAAGAAAGGAGAAAAAAAGATGAGAAAGAGAAAGTGAGTAACTGTGCCGAGTGAGAGTTTGTATAGTTTTACAATTTTAGCCTTTTAAGTAAGGAAGGTTGTGATAGTTTAATTAAGGATGGTATAGTTTAATTGGGGTAATTTTGAAAGTATAAATTATGTGACAAGGTTTCACCAGATTTGGGGTTTTTTTTATTAAGTAGTGTATATATATATAAGTAAAAAGTAATTGGCTTTCTTGTTATTTTAATCATTAATATTAATTGACCAGAAATTATATTTTTGTGTCCGTAGTTTTTCTTATTTGTATCTGGCAATGTTAATTATCACTTTTTCATTGCAAGATTTTTAATGATAATGTGTTATAGAAAATGAAAAAAATGAGGATTTTCTCAATTTTTGAATGCTAAATTTCTTGTTATTTAATTTTTTTTATCATTTATAAAATATTATTACATTGCACACTTTAAAAATGAAGAATTTTCAAGTTTATATTGCATTAACTAATTTTAAATCTAAAATATTAATTGAAAAAGTTCTTATTTTTGAAGTTTTTCTTATTTTTGTACTTCCTTGCTTTTAATTCAATATTTGCCAATTTCTCATTTTTTTATAAAAATAAAAAATTTTCATTTTTTTGGAAAAATGAGAAACTAATTATTAAAATAAAATTATAACTTTTTATTTCTCTTCATTTTCTCTCATATTTAGTAATTCAAAGGAATAACTATAAAATAGGCCATTCATTTGTTTCTTTTCTTCAGAAATCATCCAATTCAAACGCAGCGAAGAACATAATTCGGAATCACACGTGAAAAAAAAGGTAGTTAATTACTTCTTTTGTCTTCTTGACTATTTTGATCTTGTCCAAAAAGACAACCATCGCAAGCTCATTTTGGCTGTTCTCTCTCCCAGTCTCTCTCTCTCTCACATGGGTTTGCGCCAGTGAACATGGAGATCCGATATTTATTCGTTGAAAATCAAGACAAAACCCATCTCCAATGGCCGTGTCTGAAGCTACCCTTTTCCGCGCTTGACTCGGTTTCGATGCTATTTTGCCGGTGAGATCTGTGAGATCGTCGTCGTCTTCGTCTTCTTCTTCTTCTCTACCGCAAAACCGGGTAAGCTTCAACACTTTCTTCAAATCTTGTCTCAATTTATGCGTTCACCGGCTCTTATTACCGATCACCATCCTCTTCTCTCTCTCTCTCTCTCTATTTGGTTCACATTTTTCAGTGAGAAAATGTCTCTATGAAACCCATTTGAGGAAATCCAGTATTGATAATATGTTGTATGAGCATAATTTGTTGGTGAAAAAAAGGGCCAAGTGAACTAATTTCGAAATTATTGCCTTTTGGGTTGCCACAAAATTGATCTGGCCGGCTGGATGATGATTCGGTGATGTCTTAGATTGCTTACATTTTCATGTTTTCAACTGAAGTTTCATGGCTGGACCAATGGTGTCTTTGTACAGTGAGTTTTACTTAACAATGCACACATGTATTCGTATAATTCACACGTCTCGAAAATTTGGTGAAATAATACAAGGGAAGTCTTGGTGCTTTGACCTCATAGATCAATTCGGAACCGATGGATCATTTCTTTTTCCAGTATACGAAATAGAGGATTTTACTCAGTCAGTTCTTAGGAAATCTCCAAGAATAAATATAGTGAGAATTTGATTCTTCGGATACATGTTTACACAAATATATGTGCCGAGAGGTAGAAGGAAGAGCGTGGCTTTTGGTTCCTTTGTGCATAATGTGCATGATATTGATCTGGTTGGACAGGAACATGATGTTTTTTTGTAGGTGTTGAGGTGCTTCTGTGCGGAGTGAAAGGTGCTCTTCTTGCTAATTTGTATAGTTGGGTGTCTAAGCAAGAAAATCTGGTAGTGGATGATACTTTGGATTTTATTAAATCTCTATCTGTGTAAACTTTTTGTGGAGTTGTAGTTGTTTTACTCCTTGATGTGGGAGTTTTGTGCCTTAAGGAGCTTCCCTTCCCGAAGTTTTGGGTGACATTCTCTTAATGCCTCTTTTAATGGATTTTTCTTAATTTAGCCAAAAATAAAACTCCCTTGTGCTGATTGAAGCATGTAGTTCACTATTCAGCTTCTAGTTCTTTATTAATGAACAATGACATAATTACAACTACAGAACTACTGGATGAGTGAAGCATCTCATGTTCCTTAAAGAATTACCTTTATGCTATATTTCACTGCCAAGACGACAGCAGGCAAGAGCTGAAGATTGGGACATTATAAACATGTGTGTGTGTTCACGGAGGAATCTCGTGAGTTATTATTCTTTGATGAAATTTACTTTCATCAAATTTGGCTGCTAAAGTAGGACAGTTTGAGATTTTCACATCTGACAGCCGCTCCAGATTCAAATGGAACTGTGTTGCTTTTGCTTGCTTTGTAATAGGAAGGGCAATGCATTGGTGATTAGTGGTTTGATAATAATGTCATTATACTCAATCTCTTCATCATATTAATTTAATTTTGTTGACATTCTGGGAAGTTTCCATTGCATGTGACTTGCCCAAATGTTCATCTTAAACTACATAATTTCAGTGCCAAAAGAGTTCAAAGCAAAAATCTTGTTTGGGAACTTGGTGCTAGTGTTTGAGAACATGAAGCCATTGGAGGATGACCACAAACTTCTAGAATGTTGCTTGATTTTCTTGGGAACTACATAAGTAGGAAATTGAAAAATGAAAAGGTCTAAGAAGGCTGACAATAATGCCACAACTGATGGCGTTGGTTCCATGCCAAAACATAGACTTGAGAAACTAAAATGCTCTTATCAAAGTAAACAACATGGAACCAAGGATTATATTCATGGCAGTAAACCACCCACCTAAAGAATTATGTAATTTCCATTTGACATGTGCACCTTGAGACCTACTTTACAAATTAGAGAGATTAATCTTTTTGCCCATTGAATGATGAAAGATCAGGAATTTTAAGTCCTAGAGCCTCTTCTAGTTTCGAGCATGTAGAGTTGGACACTGTAAATTTTGGCTCACATGAAGTAGGAATCAAGAGAAGCTGTGCGTGGGCGAGTGAGAATTGTAAAATTGTCATTCTTCTGTTGGCTTTAAGGGTTCTGATAGCTTAACCTTCTGATTATTATTATTATTGTTTGTTTGTGTGTGTGTCCGTGTTTTTGTACTTTTACCTGCACGTATGTTATCTAGCATACTAGCATATGGGAATGTTAGTATCTTTCTTAAAGTTCTTAGAGGTGGAATGTTGACTGTTGAGTAAAGTTTGTTAACATATATTATATGACAAATTGTTCAGAGCTCAAAAATTATAATTATTGGCATTCCCAGAATTCTCTTGAAAGATGAAGGGGAGGGGTCAATGAGGATTTGTGATGTGGAATGTTGTTAAATGTAAACTATTGGCTTATCAAAAAGTTTAAACTATAAAAGAGAGTTGTAACTCACTTCTTTGTCTAAGCAATCCTCCTCCCATGGTGGCCCTTGCATGTGAGCCTTCCACAGTAATGTTTTCTTTTTTTAATAAGTGAATTGTTTATGGCCTTTTGTTATAAGGAACTAAGGGAGGTTGCAGTTATTGAAAAGCAAGACTTGTCACTGAGATAGCATGTTAAATTGTTTAACTGCTATAAGCCTATAACATAAACTCATCTAAAAGCTTGCTATTTGAGAGAAGTGTTTTATTTTTAATACGTAAGAGAAGTGTAAGTTTTTGCCTTAACAAACATATTCTAATATTCAGAACGATTCATCATCCTCTTCTTCTTTCTACTTTGTATTTTTTTAAAACAATTTTTGGGTTAATCATGGAATTGAACTAGGTCGCCCCACCTTGAAGGAAGAATTGAATGGAAAAGTTTATCATACACGACTCTTTGCGGTCTCAAGATTGTATTCCGTATGAAGAAAGTTTTTTGTTTTTGTTTCCATTGCCATGTACTTCATTAAAAGTTGTTCTTCATACTACAAATTGTCATGTACTTTCTCTGTGTTCCTCTTCATGATGGCTGTAGTTATCAATGTGGCCATCTTAGATTTTTTTGTGGGTCCCTTTTGCGGGTGATAATGCTTTCTTTGATTCCTGAGATCTCGCTTGTGCGTGAGTGTGTGTCTCTATGGGGGAGGAAATAATTATTATGGTACTTAATAAATTTCTCTTTCTTGTTCATTGATTGGTAGATAGTACTTTTTTCTTCGAAGAATCAATTGTCAAACTCCAGGAAGACTTCTTTCAAAGATATGAGTGCAGATTCGGAGAATGAAAGTCAAAATCCTTCGATATCTAAAGAGCAGCTGGAAAAGGTATAGAACGGATTGTATGCGTCCATTGTGTGCATCTATCAGTACTTCGTTTCTTTGTTAAACCTTCATGTTTTTGTTGCTATTGGGGGTGGGGGGGTGGAGGGGAGAAATTTTGAGCTCAAAGACAAAAAATTCTTCTGATGGTTGCAGATTAATGAGGTGAGAAGGTTGCTTGGACCGTTACCCGCTAAGTTGTCTATTTACTGCTCTGATGCATCAATCTCTAGATATTTAAGGGCGCGGAACTGGAATGTCAAGAAGGCAACCAAAATGATAAAAGAGACGTTGAAGTGGAGATTGGAATACAAGCCAGAAGAGATTAGATGGGTAACGACTTAGTTCACTATTGATTTTGCCCATCTTTATGTCAGAATCCATGAATCTTTTTTCCCGTGTTTGGTTCCTGCTACAATTTTCATGCGATCTAATTTCCTGCAATTAGACGGTAGTATTCTGATGATGGTTCTAGACCTATCTCCTCCTCTTGATTTGTATAAATCTTTATGGTCGGCTTTGAGCTGGCCCACCTGGCAATGGTTAGGTCTGAAATTACTGAATGTGCCATAGATCATCTTGCACCCACCTGCCAACTCGTTAAAAGAAAAATTAAAGAATATTCTATCTTACAGCCAGTTCAATCAATCTTGGTGCTTGGAGAGCTGGTTGCCATCAGAGTTGATCCGTGTTCTCACACTTGACAGTTAGAGCTTCTGTGTATAAGAATTATTTTTGCGGTAAACTAGGCCTAAGAACCTGAGAAGGAACCCTAATATTTATGATTGAATCTACTAGCTGTTTAGGTCCCATTAAGCCTAGGTAACATAGCTTTGTAAATTTTCCAGCTCTAGCACTGATATTTCTAGAGATTAGTTTGCACATCTTTGATCTACCATTTTCTTCCCTAATTATGTAGGATGAGGTTGCGCGGGAGGCAGAAACAGGAAAAATTTACAGGTCAAATTATGCAGACAAGCATGGGAGAACTGTTCTTGTCATGAGACCAAGTTGCCAGGTTTCATCTGATACTTGCTCCTGTCTGCATGCCCATATGCTGTAATGTAACTAACTTATTTGCTATGTTACATTAACTCTTACAAATGTCTAAAGTACATGTGTCGGATGCTTAGAGAAGGATATGAGATATATGTCTTGTATTTTTAATGTGACATTCAATTAAAAAACATATTTGGTAATTCGAATTGACTATAAAACTATACATAAATTATCATATTATGCATAAAATGCTTAATAGAAATATGTAAACATCATTTATCCTAAAAAATAAAAAATATATATATTAATGAATATGAATATTTTGCTATGTCTCAGTATCCTTGACATGAGATTTAGATGAATCCGACATTTACACATACCGTGCCCGACACCAGTTATTATTTATTGTTGCTCCTAAGATTCATTTTAAAAAGAGAACTACTACGCTTTTTGTCACCCCGCCTTTAGCTTTTTCAAGTTTTTGTGTTTTACTGCAGAACTCAAAGTCAACAAAATCACAAATTAGGTACTTCGTGTATTGCATGGAGAATGCTGTTATGAATCTGCCACAAAACCAGGAAGAGATGGTCTGGCTGATTGATTTCAATGGTTACAATTTGTCAAATATCTCAGTCAAGTCAACACGGGAAACAGCCCATGTTTTGCAAGAACATTATCCTGAGAGGCTGGGCGTTGCAATATTATACAACCCACCCAAGTTCTTCGAACCATTCTGGACGGTACACCCCTTTCGACTTTTTTACGTTATACTTTTTCTTGGTATTGTATTAACTTATGATATAGAATCACTGTATGATGATAACTAGTATTATAAGGTGTTTCTATACATTTAAATAGAAAATGGACTTTGGAATGGATGGTCTGTGGCAAGCATATTGGACCCACAGTTGACAGGAAATCTTGTGGTCCTAGATTTTAGAGTAGAGGTCTAGTTTTCCAGAACATATTGGTATTACTCCTTTCTATTTCAAACATTTTGAATTTATTAATCTTGTAAATATCTTCTGCTATAAAATAAAAATAAAGCTTTTCACAATTCTGATGAATTTCCATCTTCATTTTTCAGTATAGCTAGCCAAAATAGATGTACCACTAAAAGGTTTAAACCGACACTATTGGAACTTTATACTGATTATTCAATCTATACCGTGGGAAATCCAGGACTCTCTCATCCTCGAACTTCTGAATTCCTCTGGGGAGGGGTTTTTTTATTGTCAATAAAGTCTTCATTAAAATCTTGGAAATATTCCCCCACAGTTGAGCAGCCAGATCAACTCTCACTTTACCTATCGAATTATGAGCTATAAATAAAATTTGATAGAGATGAAATTGGAAAAATCTTTTAGACAGGAAACATAAGATACGAGTGCATACTATTCGTTTTTTTTAGGTCTGCGTAACAAAAGGCCATCTATGAAGATATGATATGTTTGGACTCTCTGATCATCTTACTTTGGCTTGGAACATCTTCTGGATTACTCTGACCATTATGATGGGGTGCATGTTCATTTATAGTGTATATAACTTGTCTATGTTGCTAATTATTGGTTCTTAATGACAGTATTTGTTGTAGTTTGTTTCTTAATAAAATGAGAATTTATGAAACTGATAATTTTTTTAAATTTTATTCACAATAATGCTATAATGACTCTATTGAGTACCATTTTACGTGACACTTAGTATGTAAGAATCGCGTCCTATGTGGAACCCATTAGATGGTGCAACTAGTCTTATGTATAGTGTCACATTTTGTACTCAAAAAAGAATCACATCAAATAGTATTCAAATATTGTCACTATAACATACCAATATAAATCAACCACTAAAGATTACAGAACTCTAACAAAATGACGAATATCTCCATAATAAAGTTCTTTTGACAGTTGACTCCACATCTCCACGCCTTCAACTCTAGCTTTATTGTGTCACCTTTGATATATACTATTGTCGTGGCTTGACTAATATTTTAATTCCATCATATTCAGAATTTTCAGTTGTCTTCCTCATTAATCTCTCAAGTTTAGCATTCTAATTTCTAGAATGCATTCTACAAAAACTCAAAAAATTGAATCAATTTTTGAAAATCATTCTATTTTTTCTCCTACTTTGCCCCCCTCTGGTACAAATCCTAGCTCCGGCCCTGTGATTCCATTCCTTGTTTGCTTTCAACTTGAAATGGTTGTATGGTTGCAGGTGGTAAAGCCCTTTTTAGAGTCCAAGACAGCCAACAAAGTCAAGTTTGTTTACTCAGATGATCCTACTACCAAGAAAATAATGGAGGACCTATTTGACATGGACGAGCTTGAGTCTGCATTTGGTGGCAAAAGCAATGCAGGTTTTGACATAAATAAATATGCTGAGAGGATGAGAGAAGATGACAAAAGGATGCCACCTTTTTGGGAGACAGGTAATGCTTGTGAGGCGGCCCATCAGCCATCCCTCGCAACTGCTGCCTGCTTCAATCCCTCGAAGTCCGAATTGGATACGGATACCTCGGATGAGAAAGCAGATAGATCTTCATCTCATGAGGGTGATGCAGAGCCTGCCCAGATGACAATTTGCCAGTGACAAATAATAGCAGTATTGTCAATGCCAATGTGAAGCTGTGTGAAGGGACAACAAACTCAAAGGGTCAAATTAGGTAATCAAGTGTGGTGAGTCACTGGTGACCTTCATGAACTTAGCCTAACTGGGTGGCATATTAGAAGTTCTCAGTGCAAAACCTCATTGAACTCATTCAATAGTATTACAGACACTTGTTTTCTTTGTGATTAACAGGCATGAAGCAGAAGTTTTCATGTCTTAAACTTCTCTGTTCTCTCCTCTTTCTCATTATTTCCTCTCCTCTCACAAAGGAAAAAAAGTTTTGCCATATGCACAGATGTTTCACAAATCCAGATATACCCCTCACAAGGGGTGAGCTCCACTATTGCAGTGGGACTCACCTCTTGCGCGGGACTCACCTCTTGCGAGATGAGTGTGACAGGGATCCGTGAACAAATATATGCACCAAGTATTTTTTTTTTTAAAAAAAGCACGAAAGTGAGACCCTCATACATTAGATCTCATTTTGTTAAGTCGCTTTTCACTTTCTTAAAGGATGTTCCGGAAGCACACTATCAACACTGATTCAACGTTCGATTTTTTTACAACTACACACATATTAGCATTTAACAATTTAACATTGTACCCATTTACAACACAGAGTAATCTTAATCTAACTTATAAATTGTCCTTTTTTATGACTCCAACCACAAAACAGCAATCTATTTGATCTCATAATAAACTCATGCCCGGCATGATCATTGCTCTAATACCACGTGATATAAATTATCAAGGGAAACTCACTCTTAAAAATCAACTTACAAGAGAAGGGTGACCAAGAAGTTACGTATATATTCAGGACAATATCAGAACAGCAGATGGTGTGTTTCATGCACACAAACTGAAAACAAAGATCCCAGGAAAGGGTTTCTGCTGCTTAATTGCTTGGAACCGGCAAGTCAGAGGATGAATATGTATAGTTTGAAATCTTATTTTAAACACACATTCAATTTCTCTCGATACATTCAAAATACTATGCTTGGATAACCCATTTAAAGCTAAATCTCATAGCTGTTGCAAACTGTATCTTATAAATAGAAAACATTTAATACAACACTTTGGCCCAATAGGTCCAAACAACAAACTGCAGCCCTAACAAACATGCATAATTCGGGTGCGCTTAGTGAATGGCTCACTTCTTTCTTCTGTGCCTCCTTGATGGGAAACCTATAACGATGATGTCTTTGAAACACCAAGAGAGTCAAAAGTCCAAGATTAACATCGACTTATTTTGGTTTCTACAATGGGATTAAATTCCACAGACCTACGATAAACATCTGCCTACAAAGAAAAAGAATCTAGGCTGAATTAATGACACATACAAAAGTACGAAGCAGCAGTGGTCAGCTTTATGATCTACCGCTGAGAACTGAATCCAACTGCTCAGCTTCACGAAACCGATAGGTTTGTGTACATTGGAAATGCAAGAGAAGGCAAGACCCTACAAAAGCCACAAAAAGTGAGGCTAGATAGAGCATGAAGAGGGAAGTTAGAAGCAGAAGATAAAAATCAATAGTCCCAAGCTTTTTTTCCCGAAGAGAATGAAGGCATGTTTGTTCTGGGGGATCTGGGGGGGGGGGGAGGGCGCGGTGTAGAATTAGGAAGCAGCCGGGTGCACCGAAACAAATTTTCTCCTTGAAATATATAGTCTCAAAATTTGTATCACGGGACTTGGGCTAATAATCCGGTAAGTACTCAATAACAAACACAGGTTCCCTTAGTATTATTAGTATTAGGCTTCGAATTATTTTCTTTAAAAAAAAAAAAACCAAGCATAGCAGTCTCTACCTCTTTTGTTTATTTATTTATTTACCTTTCGTCCCTTTTAGTTATGAATAATTTCTCAACTTCATGACTGATATACTGAGGCGACAGGTCATTTTCATTGACTAAACAACATTTCAACAGCTACTTTTAAGCTACACCCACGAGACTATGAGAATAATGTAAATCTAAAGGATGCTGGGATCAAATGCAGATTCAAATACAACATGGAGCAAAGTTGCACACCTTAGTGTAAGCATAAACCCCTGCTTCAGTAGGTCCAACATGGCTTCCCATTCTTATGAACTTTCCTTCTTTGGAAATGTAAAGCATAGGTATACCAGTTGATAGTTCCAGGATAATAACCTGATTAAAATGCAATAAATAAACAAATAAAATTTGTTTTCCATAAACAAACCAGAAATTGACAGAGCAGGTTAATAACGATTAAAATCTCACTTCCTGGGGAGTTAATTTGTCGAGATACATAATGATAGACCTCAATGAGTTCCCGTGGGCAGCTATCATAATATTCTTTCCAGATAGAAGTTGGGGTTCAATCTGCAACAGTAATATCATCAATTGCCACCGAGTAACAAGAAAGCTTGGTTTGCGGGTGATTTCACATCTGGAGATTTACCCATTAGGGGTGGGGTGGGTCACAAGGGTCCTGCCTTGAGGTGCTCTTCCGTTAGAAAAAAGAAAGGAAAAAAAAGGCAAAAGACAAAAACACAAAACATGCTCACATATTCTTTAAAGTAAGCAACAGCCCTGTGAGCACACATTTCCAAACTCTCGCCATTAGTTGGAGGTACGTCATAACTACGGCGCCACTCATGAACTTTCTCCTTCCCATATCTATCTGATGTTTCCTGCTTGTTAAGACCTTGTAGATCCCCATCCCTGTAGAGAAGAAAGTTTGCGTGTCAGATGAAGAGACATGTGTAATTGGAATAGGAGGCAAGAGGAATAACCAGAAATGAGGAAATGGAGAAACAAATAACCAGAAACAAGGAAATGGAGAAACAATTACATTCTTTCATTCAGTTGCCAAGCCGTGACAACTGGGATACACTGCCTTTTGGTTTCCTCGCCGAAAATTTGACTCCATGACTTCACATGCTCACTCTCGTTATGTGTAACGATAGGCACCTGCAGGCAGGTTAATATAGTGGTTGAAGAAATTCTAGAATACAGGTATAGGTCTTCTGAGAAAATGAACCAATAGAGGCCCCACTTTTGTTTGAGGCCTCTAATTTTTTCGAGGTTCTAATTTTTTATCTTGTTTATTTTAGTTGAAAGCCCACCGAAAAAGCTTTCTTGTCCATGACTTTAAGTGCCCAACAATTTTATTTATTTATTAAAAAAAACTCATCTTATTCAAGGGCTTAACAAAAGAACTCAATTTTTTTGGAAAAGAATCCTTCTTCAAATGCCTAACAGAATAAAAAATATCTTCTAGAGGCCTCAGTTATAAATGGTTGAATAAATACACTCTTTGGTCAGAGGCCCGCCGCCACCAAAAACAAAACAAAAAACAAAACTTCCTTGACTAAAGTCTCAACAAAATGAAAACCATGTTTTGTCTAAAGGTCACAATGGTACAGTAGTAAAGGTGGAGAAACTCCTCTTCTTCTTCTTCTTTTTTTTTTGTGATAAGGAGAGAACCTCGTATTGATTACATGTTATGCAAGGAAAGTAGATTTAGATAAGAAATTATAATATTTAAGAAAAATGCCCCATTTAAGATTCTACCTAAGGTCCCCGAGAGAATTGGGCTCACCCCAACAAAATATTCTCTATACTAAATGAAACCTGAAACCTTGAATGGAGTGAAAATATGACAGTATGCATGGGCCAATTTCAAGGGACACATTTCCAATGGATGGTGTAGACATCAACTAGTGTAGACACTGCCATTATAAACTATAATATCAGCTATCCAAGACCTGAGATCTCCAGTAAAGAAGGGGGAAATAGTTTCAGTGCCAACAAGAATTTTTCAACAAATTACCTTCTTGCGATGGTGTTGCGTCATGGCAAGCATAGCAGTCATCTGTGCACGGATCAGCGCAGATGTATAGATTATGTTGACTGGTATGTTGCTGATTCTCTTACCAGCTTCAATTGCCTCTTCCACACCCTTCTTGGTTAATGGCACATCTACACAACCCGTAAACAAGTTCTTTTCATTCCATAAAGACTCGCCATGGCAAATCAGGATCAAAGCTGCTTCATCTGAAAAGAAAAGTAGGGAACAACCATTAGAAGAATTCATAAAAAGAACCACTTCACTCTCCAAGTAAAGATGTCATAATAGAAGGGGGGGAAATTTGACAGCTCTAACAACTTGGTTATCCCCGCTTCCTAGGAAGAAACAATTCAATTTATAAAGATGTGCAAGTTGAACGTAATGACTGCCGCTGTATGATCGGGCACAATCAGTACGTGTACGAATAGTAAAATTCAATTTGTAAAGATGTGCAATTTAAACATAATGACTGTTGTATGATCGGGCACAATCAGTACGTGCATGAATAGTATTTAATTCTGTGTTGGGCACAAATTTCTATTATTTTCTAATTGAAGTACTTAGACTAAAAAAATAGTACTTGATTTCGTTCGGGTAGAGATGAAACCGGGTTGAATACTGAAGTCTGGGAAATAGAGGACTGAGCAAGTACAAAATTCATCTTTCTAGAGCGATAACTCGCTTTACTCAACAGCCCAATGTCAACTATAAATCCGTTTGAGATCAATTGAAGTGATGCATTTCCATTCTCCAGCTGAAAGCCACAGTTCATGAAGTATCCACGGGATTGAAGAGTAATGACCTGGTGAAATGCAGTACTGGCCATTCTGAAATCCAGCAATAACTCTATTAATTATATATCCATACACGTTAAACCACTGGGTAGCAATTATTTTGCGAACACTACAAATTAAAGTCTATACAGAGACAATGGAAGGGCAAGGGATCGCCTATCCCAAAATTATATGTCCTTACCGTTAGATATGTTTTGAAATACCCGTCGAGATCTTCACATGATCCAATGGCAATCAATGCATTAGGACAGAAGGACATGTAATTTTTGGAACAGGTGATCCCTGCTAGGCACATTCCAGACGGTTCTTCAGTGCTTCAAAAGGAATATACAGAGAATTCAACTCGAACTGATATTCAATTAACATGTTTTTTTAGGTTTCCCATTGTCCAAACAGAAGAGGAAAAAGGGAAATAATCAAAAGAAAGAGGGGGGGGGGGGTGGTTGCGGCGTTGGAAAGAGAGGAAAAAGCAAGGAACTGAGAGTAATGCGAATTAAACAAGCTCACAAACACATAATTAGGGTTTCAAGCATTCTGAAACAAATCATGAAATGCCCACAAATCTTGAATGACACCCACAAAGTTAAATCTCATATAGAAATCAACCAGCTCATAGAATCTTAAAACCCACGTTTTCCCCTATAAAACCCATCATATCTATTATTGGGATTGTCAAAAAAAAAGGAGCAGGGGATGTGTATATAAGTTTGCTTAACAGAAAAATTAAGAAAAATAAATTAGATTCAAATCGAAGAACTACTGCTCTGTTCCCAACATTTATATACATCCATGAACTCGCATATAAATCACAGAAATACACGTGCATTTTCAGAAGCTGAAATGGAAAAAGCTTTATTAAACCCTCATACATAAGACGAAAAAATAAATTGAAAACATGAAATCATACATAAACAAGCGAATCAAAAGAATAAATGGCACGGTACAAGGAACCATTCTTACACAAAACAGTTGGGGGGATGGGATGGGGGAGAGAAAATCACATTAGAAAAAGGCGAAGAAACCGAGGCGGGAACGAAAATGTAGCTTGTGGGGGCGGAGTTTATTGCGAGAAAAGTTGGCGTAGATGATGAGATGATGATGATGATGATGCCAGTTACAGAAGTTACACGTCTCCATAGACAAAATTCGAGAGAGCTTTTTCTAGAAGAGATCGATCGTTGTTATCAATGTTTCAAAAATCAAACTATTGATCAAATCATAAAAGAGATTGGGCGAATTGGTCACCGATTAATATGTTATTGAATCAAAATTAAATTATAATTATAATTACGTTATTCATAAATTTATAATTAAAAAATAAAAATAATATTTAATATAGAATTTAAATAACAACATAAAGATGTTTTATATTCTAAGTATAATTTCAATTAAAAAATTACAACTTTCAAAAAAAATAATTAAAATTTAAAGTATTCCTAATTCTTATGTTAAATTATGATAAGC
>JAULJZ010000022.1:10692180-10697898 GCA_032270985.1 Heliamphora pulchella | reverse complement strand
AACAATTAATTTGATGGTGGGCACTTAATGCTTTATCAATAATGCGGAATTCTATGCTGGGGATTTTAATCACAATAATCCCACCCATGAGCCCTTAAATCACGCACAAGCCACACAAGAAGAAACGGGCAATAGAAACAATTACAGAAACACAACAAGCAAGATTTACGTGGTTTGACAATTGGTGCTTATATCAACGGACTCACAGTCACAGGTTTCACTATTCTTAAGAGAAAATAGGTTACAATATTGTATCTTTCATTCGTCTAGGGATTGGTACCCGTAGTAGTCCACCGTGCTTCGTCCGGACGAAAAACACGCTATTCCATTTCGTTTTGACGAAAACTATACTGTCTTGTTCCGTTCGAGCGCTCGTTCGGACGGGATTGCCCAGAAGGTTTTTTTTTTCACAATCTTCACAATCTTCCACTTGAAGTAAAACCATTTCAAGTCTTTCGATACCCGTAATCCGCCATTTCCTCAAGTCGAATTAGCAAACCCGTGTGAGCGTTCTCCCGTTTCTTAAGCTTGAAGACCAACTAAAGCTGAACAGTCCTTCAACTTCTCCACTGTTACCACCTTGGTGATCATATCCGTAGGATTTTCACTTGTGTGAACCTTCTCCAGATCAATTGCCCATCTTTCAACTGAGACCGGATGAAATGATACTTGATATCGATATGTTTGGTCCTTGAATGGAATGCCAAGTTCTTTGCCAGATGTATAGCACTTTGACTATCACTAAACAACTGACATTTGTCTTATTCTTTACCTAATTTCTTCAAGAAATCCTTTAGCCATATCAACTTCTTGTACGCCTCTATAGCTGCTACGTACTCCGCCTTTGTGGTTGAAATAGTCACAATTTTTTGCCATCTGGATACCCAGCTGATTGTGCCCAAAGTAAACACATATTCGGTAGTACTTTTTCTGCTGTCAATGTTACCTGCTAGGTCCACAAAACCTTGTAACTGAATTCCCGAGTCATCATAACACAAAGTATAATCCGTAGTATTTCTGAGATGCCTTAGAATTCACTTTATTGCTTCCAGTGCTTCTTGCCAAAATTGGACATAAACCTACTCAACTTCCACTGCATAGGTGATGTCTGGCCTTGTGCATGTTATGGTGTACATCAGGCTACCTACAGCTGACGCATAAGGTATCTTGGCCATACTTCTCTACTCTTTTTCACTGACTACTTCTTGATCTTTTGAAAGCCTGAAGTGGCTTGCTAAAGGTGTGCTAATTGGTTTAGCACTATCCATGTTGAACCGTTTTAGCACATTTTCAACATATTCTGCATGGGAGATCTTCTGCAATTGGTGTCTACATCTACGGGCTCACGAGTTTCACTATTCTTTAAAGAAAATATATTACAATATTATACCTTTTGTTCGTCTAGGGTTTGGTACAAAATCCCTTTATATATATATATATCAAAAAATAGAGATTAGGGTTAAAAATGCGCGGTAGTTCACCACGCTCCGTTCGAACAAAAAATACACTATCCCATTCCATCCGGACGCCTGTCCAGACAGAATACATACTGTCACGTTCCATCCGGATGCTCATCTGGACTTGATTGTCCAGAAGGTTTTTCTTTACAATCTTCACATCTTGGTCTTTTTCGATTGTTTGTTTTCAGGTGGTACAGTATGGTGGAAGCCCAAAGAAGGTCACTAATGGTGGGGGTAGGCCGTAGTAGTAATGGGCACATAAATGGAGCAATTCCATTAAGGTCACCTATTGCAGTATCAGTTGATGAGTTCTGTTATGCCCTTGGGGGGAAGAAGCCAACACATAGCATCTTAATAGCAAATAATGGAATGGCAGCCGTCAAGTTTATACGTAGTGTAAGGACATGGGCTTATGAAACGTTTGGTACAGAGAAGGCAATACTGTTGGTGGCCATGGCTACTCCGGAGGACATGAGAATCAATGCAGAGCACGTTAGAATTGCTGATCAGTTTGTAGAAGTTCCTGGTGGAACTAACAACAATAACTATGCTAATGTGCAGCTCATTGTGGAGGTTTGTAAATTCATTTCCATTTCGAATGTGCATTTTAAGTTTGTTACTTTGATTGTGAAAAAATCTTAATACTGACAGAATTTTAGTTCTTGGATACCTAGATGGCAGAGATAACACATGTTGATGCAGTATGGCCAGGTTGGGGTCATGCCTCTGAAATCCCTGAACTCCCAGATGCATTAAATGCCAAGGGAATCATATTTCTTGGGCCACCAGCTACATCTATGGCGGCACTGGGAGATAAAATTGGATCATCATTGATTGCCCAAGCGGCTGTTGTTCCCACCCTTCCATGGAGTGGCTCTCATGTAACCTTTTCTGCTCGCGAATTGTGCTCATTTTTTCTTTTGCAGAGCTCATATCCAATCTCATATATGAAACTGTCATTTTTAGGTAAATATTCCACCTGAAAGCTGTTTGGTTTCTATCCCGGAGGATATATATTGCAAAGCATGTGTTTACACAACAGAAGAAGCAATTGCTAGTTGTCAAGTAGTGGGTTATCCTGCAATGATTAAGGCATCTTGGGGTGGCGGTGGTAAAGGCATTCGAAAGGTTTGCTTCACATGCACTCCTGACCGTCAACGTATTTCCTTTTCAATAAATTAGCTTTGTCTTCTTACTGAATTATATATGATCTAGGTTCATAATGATGATGAAGTGAGGGCCTTATTCAAGCAAGTCCAGGGTGAAGTTCCTGGCTCGCCTATATTTATTATGAAGGTTGCTTCTCAGGTATGATCCTCTACTGCATTCTGACCTGAACAAAGTAGTTTTGAATTACTTACTTTCTACAACATGCAAGAGTCTGAATCATATTTTGACACGAGATTTGGTTTCCTGAAAGTAGAGCCGACATCTAGAAGTCCAGTTGCTTTGTGATCAATATGGAAATGTTGCCGCTTTGCATAGTCGCGACTGCAGCATTCAGAGACGACACCAAAAGGTAATTTCTGCCTTACTATATATATATTTTAAAATTTTTACAAGTTTTGCAGGTTTGGCCAAACGGGTTTCTTATTTGCATCTCACAGGCATACAGAAACAAGAGATTGGTGCTTTAAGGATTATTTTGAGACAATGCTTGGTTGCTTTATGTTGAATAATAAGCATTTCCCTGGAATTGTCTTTTATGATTGTTATCACCGACGTTATTCATCTATGTTAAACAGATAATTGAGGAAGGTCCAATTACAGTAGCTCCTCTGGAAACGGTGAAAAAGTTGGAGCAGGCAGCTAGAAGGTTAGCCAAGTGTGTGAATTATGTTGGAGTTGCTACTGTTGAGTATCTGTACAGTATGGATACTGGAGAGTACTATTTCTTAGAGCTCAACCCTCGGTTGCAGGTTTGTCATCCTGATTTCGACGTTGATGCTGGTTCATATTGTGTTTCACCTTGCCAATCTTGTTGTTTTGCCATCATATTATCTCCTTGAATTCTTTTTGGGAATTTGTTGCCACTGCAAATGGTGGAATTGCCCATTGGGTGGCTCTTCTAACTGGTTACTTTCTTGAGACAATTTGAGCACCTTAATTGTGATTACACCTATGTTTGTTGATGTGCTTACATTATAAGGATACGTAAATTTTGTATGGTTGCTATAGGTTTCAAGGTTTTGAAAACTGATCAGTCTTAACATAAACTCTTGCAAAATTAGCTTGATGTGATCAATTAAGCAGGCTTTCCAAAACACACATGAAATTCCTATGCATGCAGATAAATACATACAGTAACCCAGATATGGATAGGGTTGATTCAATTTTGATTTTATTTCTGATGCAAATGATTTATACATGGAAGGACCAATCCTTTGTTACGTTAATGCAATGTAATTTTGACAAATTTCTTGTCACTACTTTTTTAGGTGGAACACCCTGTAACGGAGTGGATAGCTGAAATAAATCTGCCAGCAGCACAGGTCGCAGTTGGGATGGGTATTCCTCTCTGGCAAATTCCTGGTATGATTTTACCAGTTTGTTTGTTTGTTCATTTTTTTGGTGACCCAGGAACCCGCCCCAGGCAGGGCTGCATTGGACCCACCTTGGAACGGTAAACCCAGGGGTGCGTGAACTCACCCATACGACCCGCGCACGGGGTAGATAGGGCATTTCCAGCGGGAATCAAACACTATACCTCTGAATTTACAGTTGGTCCAGTGACGATTTTAAACCGTTGTGCTTTCCTGGCGGGTCCAGATTTGACTTTATTACATTAAGCATGTATATTTTTATGTGAGTCATTTTAATATCTATACCTCTTTAACTAGAAATAAGGCGTTTTTATGGAATGGAACATGGTGGAGGGTATGATGCTTGGAGGAGAACATCTGTTGTAGCTACTCCATTTGACTTTGACAAAGCTGAATCTACAAGGCCAAAAGGTCATTGTGTAGCTGTGCGCGTAACAAGTGAAGATCCAGATGACGGTTTTAAGCCCACGAGTGGGAAAGTTCAGGTTAGATTTCCCAGGAAACTTAGCAATCTCGTTCGCTTTTATGTACTGATTCTTCCTTTTTTTTTCTTGATAAACAGTTACTAAGTCATTTGATTTTGTACAGGAGCTGAATTTTAAAAGCAAGCCAAATGTATGGGCATACTTCTCCGTTAAGGTATATAGTTCACCATAACGTTGTAGGCGGACAAACCTCATATTCCCACACTTTTTGAAAGTGATTATGACTGATTACACATGAATGATTTGCAGTCTGGGGGAGGCATTCATGAATTCTCAGATTCTCAATTTGGTAAGTTGCTGAGAAACCTAACATGCTGATTAAATCCGATGTTATTGATGCAACTTGATGAAAAACTGAAGCTTGCCTTTTGAGTTCTGTCAAGAACAATTATCAAAAGTGAACTAGTTCTAACTGGCTTCAAGACTCTGCTTGACAATCAAATCTCTGCTTAAACTGTATGTGGTCTGAATATGGCTTCGTGCTGGAAGAATTCTTAAGTCTATTACTTCTCAAGTTCTCATCTTTAAAATAGCTTAGGAATCATCAGGCATGCTTTATGACTTATCTAATATATCTGCCATATATTTTAGTGCAGTTGCATGTGAAAAACAGCACATGCATGCTCAATCTCCATGGGTTCTGTGCAAAGCATCACTTAATTATTTCTATAGTACCTTTCAGTTTTCATCTTAGTTCACACTGATCTGGTCCTTAGTTGCACGATCCTCATCTAGGGGTGACGAATCCACTTCTGAACCTCGTTGTTGCGCTCCAAAGTAAAAATCTTGTAAAAATCTCCTCCCATTGAGAAAGAACCTCGCTCCCCTATAGGGTGGAACCTCTCAAATATAAATTCCAAAGAACCAAAAGAAACGCTACGAAGTAATTAACTCAAATATATTCTAGAAACGCTACGAAGTAAGAGAAAATCTATACATCGCTATGATTATGAAATAAAATTAACTCAAATGTATTCTAGTACTTTATATTTATATAAGATGCACTTATATTTACAAAAATAATTTGCTTTTGACACTAATATACAATATTTATTCGTATTTTAACTTATAGATTACAACTATAAACAAATTAGAATATATAAACGCTCCCATAGGCGCTCCAAACCTTAAGACTTTTCTCTGTGTCCCCGCTCCCCCGCCCCTGATCCTGCTCTTGCTCTTGCTCTTGCCTCCGCTCCTGCTCCTGCTCTCGCCTCCGCTCCTGCTTCA
>JAULJZ010000022.1:10676177-10687170 GCA_032270985.1 Heliamphora pulchella | reverse complement strand
CAAAAAAAAAAAAAAAATTCATGTTAGATGTACCTGTTTTGGTTTATTTTCTTCTAGGATGGAATTGGCTCACTACACAACCATCATTTGATGAAAACATATTGCACCAGTTGTCCTCTTAAAGTGGCTTTAGCAATCGTATTTTCTTTAGGGTGGTACAGCAGCTGAAAGAATGATCCTATAGGTTGTTGTGCGTGGTTTATAAGCAGATAGTTTAGGCCTTTAGGGATCAAAATTGAGCATTTAGCATGATTCAAAATTTGATCCAAACTGTTGATTACGTGGGAGGAAACAATAACTGAGTTCCAATACTTCTATCTCTTAACTGATCATTAGCCAAACAACACAATTTTATGCCCATCCGTCGGATGATATGGCTGAGGATCTCACCATGTGTACCAAATGTGATTCTCATATATAATTAGTGAATAAAAGCTCACGTTATAGCCTCTTCATTAAACAGTATCATCCTCTGGCTTGTGCAGTGGTGATGAGGATCAGGCTCAAGAGAGAATCCACAAGTTAGCCAAAATACTTAGAGAGAAAGAAGTAGGATCCAGTCTTCGGACTGCAGGTGTTGGTGTTATTAGCTGCATCATACAGAGGGATGAAGGGCGGACCCCTATGAGGCACTCCTTTCATTGGTCAACAGAGAAGCTCCATTATGAGGAAGAGCCCCTACTACGCCACCTGGAACCACCTCTATCGATATATCTTGAATTGGTTTGTAGTTATTTAATAGTCTTAGTCTTGTACTTCTAAGAAGAAACTAGGGTATAAATAGATTTGTTATACACCTTCATTTGACATTAACTTCATCAACTTTTGTTCTAATCCAGGACAAGCTCAAGGGCTATGAGAATATAAAATACACTCCATCCCGGGACCGTCAATGGCACCTATACACTGTTGTAGACAAGCCATTACCAATCCAGAGGATGTTTCTCAGAACCCTAGTACGACAGCCAACCTCAAATGAAGGGTTGATGGGGCTGGACGTGGGAACATTCAGATCCCAATTGGCTATGTCCTTTACTTCAAGGAGCATTTTGAGGTCCTTAATGGCTGCAATGGAGGAGTTGGAACTGCATGTTCATAATGCTACTATCAAATCTGATTATGCTCATATGTATCTCTATATCTTACGGGAGCAACAAGTAGATGATCTTGTGCCATATTCCAAGTAATCAGATTTTTATTCTTGTTCCATAAGTTCTCTCTTCCAAAGTAAATTTGTGAAATTACGTTTATGCTGTCTTATGTTTGATATTTTTCCAGGAAAGTTGAAATAGATGTTGGGCAAGAAGAAGTTGCAGTTGAGACGATCTTGGAAGAGATGGTACGTGAAATTCATGAATCTATTGGAGTGAAAATGCATCGATTAGGTGTTTGTGAGTGGGAAGTAAAGCTCTCGATGGCATCCGCTGGACAAGCCAATGGTGCTTGGAGAGTTGTGGTTGAGAATGCGACTGGTCACACCTGCATTGTGCATGTAAGTGTTTATATTACTTCTATTGTTCTAGGGTGGTTTTCAACCAACCCAGCTTTCCATTGAGTGGCATTTGAAGGTTGGTTTTTGAAACTAGACTTTCGAGTAGCAAATAAAGGCATTAGCCCATATATTACATTTGAATGCTAGGTTAGAGGTATGATGGTTATGAATTTTCTGGTCCTCCAATAGATAAAGATCCGTGGTTGGCATTGGCTATTTTAATATTATGGTTTGGGTTGCCATGCTATCACCATTAAACGGTGCAGTTTAACCATTCCTCCATTTCTGTCTTTGTAAATACTTTCTGTTGCAACCCTAATATCCATACAGATGGAGGAGGTATGTTCTCATGATTAGTAATTTAAAATGCTAAAAAATTATGAATACTGGAAGATGATAATGTTGGCGGTCATAATGTTCAGATATATCGAGAAGTGGAGAATAGTAGCAAACAAAGAGTCGTCTACCATTCTACCTCTGTAGGTGGCCATCTACACGGGGTACCTGTGAGTTCGCAGTATCAGCCTTTGGGAGCTCTGGATCGGAAACGGCTTTTGGCCAGGAAAAGCAACACTACATACTGCTATGATTTCCCACTGGTGAATACCTTCAAATTCTTACTTATGTTGAATTATAGCTATAAAAGTTATATATTTGTATTCATGAGGAGGAATCAATCTTGGTTGCAGGCATTTGAAACAGCATTGGAAAAATCTTGGGTATCCCAATTCCCAGGTAGTGGCAAAGTCAAGGATACAGTTCTCAAAGTCACGGAGCTTGTATTTTCTGAGCAAAAAGGTGCCTGGGGTACTCCTCTTATTTCTGTGGAGCGCCTACCTGGGCTGAATGACATTGGCATGGTAGCCTGGACCATGGAAATGTCTACACCTGAGTTCCCTTCTGGGAGGACAATTTTGATAATAGCAAACGATGTGACCTTCAAAGCTGGGTCTTTTGGTCCAAGGGAGGATGCGTTTTTTCTCGCGGTAACAGATCTTGCTTGTGCTAAGAAGCTGCCTCTAATTTACTTGGCAGCAAACTCAGGGGCTCGTATTGGGGTTGCCGAGGAAGTAAAATCTTGCTTTAAAGTTGGTTGGTCTGATGAATCAAGCCCAGAGTGTGGTTTTCAGTACGTCTATTTGACTCCTGAAGATCATAGGCGCATTGGGTCATCAGTGATTGCACACGAGTTAAAGCTGTCAAGTGGAGAAACCCGATGGATAATAGATAGCATTGTAGGAAAGGAGGATGGCTTGGGGGTCGAGAACCTATCTGGGAGTGGAGCAATTGCTAGTGCATATTCAAGGGCATACAAGGAAACCTTCACCTTAACATATGTGACGGGGAGAACTGTTGGCATAGGTGCTTATCTTGCTCGTCTTGGTATGCGGTGCATACAGAGACTTGATCAGCCCATTATTCTTACTGGTTTCTCTGCACTAAATAAATTATTGGGCCGGGAGGTATACAGCTCTCACATGCAACTTGGTGGACCTAAAATCATGGCAACCAATGGGGTTGTTCACCTGTCGGTCTCCGATGATCTTGAAGGGGTTTCAGCTATTTTGAAGTGGCTAAGCTTTGTCCCACCCTACTCAGGTGGTCCACTTCCCATCTCGGCACCCTCAGATCCTCCAGAGAGGTTGGTTGAATACTTCCCTGAGAATGCTTGTGATCCCCGTGCAGCTATCTGTGGTGTTCTAGATGTTAGTGGAAACTGGCTGGGAGGTATGTTTGACAAGGATAGCTTTGTCGAGACACTGGAAGGCTGGGCGAGGACAGTTGTGACAGGAAGGGCAAAGCTTGGAGGAATCCCTGTAGGAATAGTTGCTGTTGAGACTCAGACTGTGATGCAAGTCATCCCTGCAGATCCTGGGCAGCTCGATTCTCATGAAAGGGTTGTCCCTCAAGCTGGGCAAGTATGGTTTCCCGATTCTGCAAATAAGACAGCTCAAGCATTGATGGATTTTAACAGGGAAGAGCTCCCTCTCTTCATTCTTGCTAATTGGAGAGGTTTTTCAGGTGGTCAAAGGGACCTTTTCGAAGGGATCCTTCAGGCTGGATCCACCATTGTGGAGAATCTCAGAACATACAAACAGCCAGTTTTTGTATATATCCCTATGATGGGTGAGCTCCGTGGTGGGGCGTGGGTGGTTGTGGATAGTAGGATCAATTCAGACCATATCGAAATGTATGCAGAACGGACGGCTAAGGGAAATGTCCTTGAACCAGAAGGGATGATTGAGATCAAATTCAGAACAAAAGAGCTGGTCGAGTGCATGGGCAGGCTCGATCAACATTTAATTAATCTGAAGGCAGAACTTCAGGAAGCCCGGGTTACGGGAGCTCATGCAACTTTGGAATCACTGCAGCAGCAGATTAAAGCACGGGAGAAACAACTTTTACCTGTTTACACTCAGATAGCTACAAAATTTGCAGAACTACATGATACTTCCCTAAGGATGGCAGCTAAAGGGGTAATCAGAGAAGTTGTGGACTGGGGTAATTCCCGGTCTTTCTTCTACAAAAGATTGCACAGGAGGGTTGTTGAGGGGTCATTTATCAAGACGGTGAGAGATGCTGCCGGAGACCAGCTATCTTACAAATCTGCAATGGATATGATCAAGAAGTGGTTTTTGGATTCCAAGATTGCACTAGGCAGAGAAGATGCTTGGATGGATGACGAAGCGTTCTACATGTGGAAGGATGACCTGGAAAACTACAAAGAAAAGCTACAGGAGTTGCGAATACAGAAAATATTGCTTCAATTATCAAAAGTTGGTGACTCGCCATTAGATCTACAAGCTCTACCTCAGGGTCTTGCTGCACTTTTACACCAGGTAACTCATTATATATTGCAAGTACTTTCTTTACAGTATAGTTTCATTATCTCTAGGAACTGAGTTAATTTCAATTTCAATGTAGGTGGAACCATCAAGTCGAGCACAATTGATTGATGAACTTCGGAAGGTGCTCAATTGATTAGATTGCCTGTAGCTTGCTGGCAAGTATGTGTGACCTTATTTCGCTGCGTGGATCATAGTTCCATTTTGATGACCAGATGTAGATGTTAATTATCTGCCTTTGATTCGCCGGTAGGCGAAGGAACTGGAGAGAGCTTTCTGGTGAGTTCTATTGTCCTCACGGAGTGTAAATATTGGTTAGCCTGAGTTTGTGTAGGATTATAGTCTTCCATTGTTTAAGAGGAAATCGACCAGCTTGGCAGACTCTGCATGTATTTCCCTGGTGGTTGATTAATTCTTCACTTGCATCTCATTCTTCATATTGTAGTCTACAGTTAAAAAAAAAAAAAAAAACACCACCAAATGTTTTATATAAGAGGCATCTTAGCATTCTATTCACTGTTTTTGTTTCCCACCCCCTTCTAATTAAGCTTCTACAAAAGCTCTTACTTTCAGGAAGTCAATATTTTTGTTTTGTTTTTTTTCCCAATTTTTGTTAATGGAGGCACCCTCTCAGGCTCTTGAGATCTACCTCTGAGGGGTAAACCTCGGGATACCTGCGTTACTTGAAACCACGAGGTTTACGGTTTGTCCTATTGATGACCATAAACTGTTGGGCTACCTTGCCATTCAACTCCATGGCAATGGATTCTTAATTTCCTACCCTTACCAGGTCATCAATGGTAGGTCATAAAGGGATGGCCCTGATTTATATTCAGCTCATTGAGAAATCTTAAACTTGAAATTCTCTATAATAATATTCTGCTCATACCTGACATTGCCAAAAAGAATACACGAATTCTCGCAATGTATCGCAGCTCTGGATCCAATCCGGCTTTTGCAGTGGCCATATTTGTAGAGAAAAAGAAGTAGAAGGGGGGCATGTGAATTGCATTCTGTAGCATGTTTTTCTTTCTTCATCTTGATTTTCTCCTTTTTCTTTCTTTCCTTCCGCTTTTGTTCTTCGCTTTTTTTGTTCTCTTCTCCTCTTCCTTCTCTTCTACCCTCTGCCTCCCCTCTTCTTCTTCCTTCCTCTCCGGATTCGTATTGACCATATCACCAGCATCGTATTGACTATATTGCCGGATTCAGAGAAGATGAAAATGATGTAACGAAAGCAATCTATTAATATGGCAAGGAGCATATCTGGGCTCTTCAGAGGTTGGACTGCCGTTGTTGTCCAGAAATGCTCAGATTTCTTTCATGTCATTGCTAAAATAGGAAGATCAATATTCACATAGCTTTTCTTTTCTAATAAGTTGGACATAATACAACGGCATCTAATGTATTAGCAAATTATTTGTGTCTAAAAGTATTTTTAACATAATATGGTTCAATTATCAATTTTGAGGAATAATTAAGAGGAAAATAATTAATATAAGAAAAAACTAACAAAATCTGAATTTGAAAAACTCATTAAGGTTGGGTTTAGTCAATTATGAGCTCGTTTGTTATTTTGAATGAGTTTGGATAAAATAGAACGGATAAGTAATATTGTAGATTTTATATTTTTTTAATATTAGAGGATTATGGAATAAATCGTGTATATAGTAAGAAATTTAGTTTATGTTTAGTTAAAGTAAAATAAAAAATGAAATATGAGCTATAAAGTTTTTTTAAGCGTTAGATAAAAAAAAATAATAATTTCGAATCTGGTACTAATAATACTAAAAGGATCTGACATATACCAAGAGTAAGAGATTAACCCTCCCTCATTCAACGGACAACTATTTCCAAATGGCAATACAAAGGTAGAATTATTTGTTCAGAAAAATAAAAACTAAAATGGTGGGTTTGAATATTTTTTAATTTAATCCCATGTCCTCTTGTCTGTCGATCTAAACATGCTTTAAAAGTTATAGAGTTCACTCACCCTAAAATTTAAAAAGAGCAAACCATATTCTATTTTTTGTTTCATTCTAACTTTTTCTATTTTCTCTTACTCCTTTCACTTTTCTTCCCAATTATTAGATTCGAGAATTTATCTTTTTAAATTGTTACATAAAGAAAATATTCTATCAACACTCTTATAAAATGTAATATAAATAGAGAAATGAAAACATCTTGAAATTGAGAATTCCATGAATGATGATATTTTTATTTGTTTCCATCAAAATGGGCTAAATCTTGCAATTTCCTAAGAAGCCAGAATAACACCCCAACAAAAGAGTTAAATTACTATTACATTAAGCAATAGCATTGGAGTGAGTGACCTAACACTACAGTGCAATTGGGTCATGTAAGGTCCACAGCGACTTCTATTTTGATGATTTAAACAATAATATTAGCATGATTAAACTAATCTATTAGATTAGGCTATGTTAGGTATAGGGAAATGAAGCTTGGAATGGAATTGTCTTTCTCAACCCCAACACCCTTATCTCTATACCTTAGATCCTCGACCCCCTCGAACCCCAACTTTGACCCTCGACCCCCACACCCTAACCTCTCGACTCTAACCCTCGAACCCTCGACCCCAAAACCTTAGAACTCTAAGTCCTGGCTTCAGACCTTCTAACCCCCTAAACCTTGGTCTTTGACCCCTAGACCTCAACCTCTAAACCTCAACACCTTGACCACCTAACCCTAACTGCTGACATCCCGACCTCTAAAACCTAACCTTAGACCCCAAAACCCTTAAAACCCAAAACCCCTAAACCCCAACCCTAGATTCCCGAACTCCAAAACTCCCGGTCTTTAAACGCAAGACCCTGACCCCTGGTGCCCGGCACTGGACCCCGACACCCCTACCCCTAGACCTTGGGCATTTGACCTCGGACCCCCAATACTCTAACTCTAGGACCTCAAGACCTGACCTCTGATCCCCAAAGTCCACACCCCTTGACAATTAACTCTTAACCCGTAATCTTGGCCCCCACCCATAGAACTTGGACCCAAGACCCCCAAGCCCCGTCCCCAACCCCAAACCCTAATCAATGACACCCGACCCTAAACCTTGAACTCATAATCTTGACCATTGGACTCCTAGGCCCCAAAATCGTTAGAATCTCGAATTACCAAATCCCAAAATCTTAAAACCCTAGAATCTCCAACCCTCCAACCCTTTGTTTTTAGACCCTTGAACCTAGAACCCCAGACTAGGAGTGCACAAGAAACTCGAGAAACTCAAGAAACTCAAAAATTGAACCAATTCGACCTCTATGAATTGGGTTGGTTCGATTTTTATAAGTAATTGGTTTGATCCTGAGTTTCAAAAAAACAAACTAATAATATTGGTTCAATTCCTAGATTAGTGGATTAATCCGAACCAACCTGAAACTGAATATATATATATATATATAACCATTAGATTACATATATAATTATTGTGAGATTCATATAAAAAAATAAAAAAATTTCTACCTTTATAAATTAGAAAAAATGAGTTATTACATTAGATATTTGTTATTTCTTTTATTAAATAGATTATAAAATAATTATTTAAATTTTTATTTTATATTTTTATTATAATGTATGAGTCTTAACTTTTATTTATTATTTATTTAAAAATTTTAAAACTTATAGATAGTGATTTTTTTTATGCACGCAAAGTAATTTTTAAAATTCATAGAATCATTGTTCCAAACCGAACAAACCCAATTTTTATTGGTTTGATTTTACAATATGATTTGATTGGTTATGGATCCAAAAAATTAGAATCAATAAAAATTAGTTCGATCATAAATTTAGTACGAAACCAAACCAAACCAACCCATATGCACTCCTACCCCAAATTCTTAACACCAAATCCCCAATCCCAATTCTTTCAACCACGCAACCCTACGATACTAAAACCCCCAACACTTGAACCCCAACCTGCAAACTCCCAAATCCAGACCTCTGGACCCTCGACCCTCAACTCTCAACTCCTCTACTCCTCTACTGTACTAAGCATGGGAATTAAAATAATAATTTCATTCTTAATTTTGATTACAACATTTGTACTAAACATTATAATAAGAACCATTGTTCCGACCTCATTATATTTCATATTCATTCTAATCTCAATTTTATTTTTATTGAAAATCATTCTAATTAATCAAATACTAATTTAATGTATGAAATGATATGAGGTAATTACAAGTATTGTTGGCCCCCTTCCCATCTGATTTGAGAGTGGTGTATCTTATTCGATGTCGAGATCTATACAGGAAGCACACCAAAATCTCAATATAGATCAAATTTATTTTTTTAAATGTAAAAAAATTAAATCATAAAATATTATATTTACTTTTTTTATTTCTCATCTCTAATTTAAATTTCTCATATTTTAAAAGTTAATCATTCATTAATAATAATTTTTTATTTCTTATATTATTTTTAACTTTCATAATTTTATTTTATTTTTTGTAAAATTTACAAACTATTTCTTATATATCTCTGCCTTTCCCCACCCAAGAAATTAGGGTAGGGTCTTGATCGACCAACTTAAGGGAACTGAAGTGATTTGCATCAACCACATAAGAACAAGAAAATAATTCAGCCTATGTTTGGCTTAGTTTCTTTTTAAAGGTTTTTTTTTTTTAAACTTTTTAAAAAGCACACTTGTTTGGTCTCCTACTGTAATTAATTGATTTTTTTACATCTTTTTATATTTACTTTTTTATTAAAAAAAAGCTAAAAAATCAAAAACAATTAAAAAAAGTTAGGCCAAATACAATACCAAATTCTAAAATGTAGAAAACCAGAGGATAAACGCCTGTCCAAAGTGAAACACCGGGGGTAAGAGAAAGGAAAAAAAAAACATTTGGAGTCGTCTGCAAACCATCGGCGGCGAACGGTCAAATATAGCAAGGCGCTGTAAACTTGAAAGTTGTCAAGATATATTATCGAGAGTTATGATACATGCACACCTACCTAATACAAATTCAAGTATATTATTTTCTAATATAGTGATTCTTATACAACTGTGGAACTCACTCTATTATGAGAAAAGTGTGTTCAAATTGTATACCTAGTATTTTTTCTATTGAATCCGTATTCAAGTTAAACCATCTACTTATCCGAGCTCATTTATGAACTTGACTTTTTAAGCTATGCTTTTTGTTTAAAGTAACTTTAAGTCAAATAAATAAATAAATTCGTGAATCTTCTGAACGGATTTAAAGCCAAAAAACTTTGGTTTAAGGATTATGCTATCCTCATCCCAATGGACCATGTTGATAATAAATAAAAAGTGTTTTGATATTTGTGAAAGTGGTAGACCACACTTTTAAAATTGTATTGATATTAGAAATTTTTTATCTCCATTTGCCTATTATTTACTGCCCAATTGACGGTAGTTACACATCTAAAAGTATATTGATATTAAATTTTTTTTGTCTCCAATAGCCTTTTATTCATTACCCAATGAACGGTGGTTAGCATGACTCTTGATTTAAAGTCATTCTAAACTAAAAAGCATAAGTTAATAAGCCAAAATATTTTAAGTCAAAAAAAAGTTGTTATAATTTTTTTAATTTATTTTTATATAATTTTATATGCAATATAGATTTTGTTGGATAGATCTCAATGAATAAATTTTTTAAAATATATTTTTTTATAAAAAAATAGATGTGTATAAAAAAGTTATGATATTTTAAAAAATATCTAAAAGTATTTTAAATTAATATGCAGAAAGGCAAAAAATTGAAGTTAAAAAACGAAACTTAAAGTTTATTTTTTGCTTTTAAGCCAAAAGACTTTAAACCCAACTTAAAATCGGTTAACAAACAAGTCCAAGTTGAATGGTGAAAAGAGTACACACACAGTGCATTGATCTCGTAACAAACTACTCACAATGAATGTTCAATTTATTGTGGATGTTCTATGGTTAAATTTTGAAAAATTCCATTGGTAGATTGATTTTTAATAATTGATTTTCTTAAATAAGTTAAATGATGCAAAAAAGCTTAAATCAAATAATCACACAAGTAAAAAATAAAATAACCACAATCCACACACGAGAAGACAATTTCTACGTGAAAAAATTCAAACTGGGTAAAAATTACGAGACCACACCGGATCTAGAAAATCAAACACTATAAATCGTTGGTTACAAGAGAATTTTACAAACCGACGTTGCACCTACAACCACATGTTTGAAAGCCTACTCTTGCTGAATTCACGTACACCAACTTCTGTGCTTGACTGCCGCTGGAACTTACCGCCAGACTTCTATGCTGACAGACTCCTCCACCAGATCTCAACACTTGAGAATCCTCTCAAGTAACTCCACGAATCTAAACTGATTGTTGAAACTTTGTTTGACTTGATGATTGGCTTGAATGAGCAGAAACTAACGAATAATCAAGTTGTTGTAGACTAACTTCCGAGTATGTAGACTAGCTTCAAAAGCTCTCGTGGCGACTAGAGCTTTTTAAAAAATAATAGGAGGCGCAACTAATAAGAAGCCCTAGCTGCTGTTGCTTTAAAATTCGTCTCGCCGCACATGACCGATCGATTGGTCTTTTGACTAATCGATCGGTCTCAACAACCTCGCAGTATTTTGTTGCAGAACTGAAGAGACTGAGAGCTGTTGAAGACCGCTCGATGGACC
>JAULJZ010000022.1:10664118-10676077 GCA_032270985.1 Heliamphora pulchella | reverse complement strand
ATCTTGTGTGACTCCACTAAATATAGCATTTATAGCTTTGCTATTCCAACCTGCTTTCTCAAAATTAACTATGTCCCATTTAGCCACGGGCTTAGGGACGGTTACGCCATCAACAACACTGGTGGGAGGCTTGTAACCCTAAACAATGGAAAGCCAAACACTTTCGTAAATAGATTTCAAAAAGGCTTTCATCCTAACTTTTTAAAAGGGGTAATTATGACCGTCAAGAAGGGGTGGTCTACCAATCGAAGCGCTTTCTCTAAGAAAATTCATTTATTGCAAATCAGTCAATGGATCTTACAAAAAAAATTTATAAAAAATTTTTGTGACCCGCTATGATACCAATTGAAAAAAATTCCGTTTACTGATTGATTTGCACTAATTAATTTTCTTAAATAAGCTAAACGCTGCAAAAAACTTACACCAAATAATCACACAAGCAGAAAATAAAAACAACCACAATCACACGTGAGACGACGATTTTAACGTGAAAAATCCCAAATCGGGTAAAAATCACAAGACCAGACCGGGTCTAGGAAATTAAACACTATATAATCGTTGGTTACAAGAGAATCTTACAAACCAACATTGCACCCACAATCAAATGTTTGAAAACCTACTCCTGCCGAATCTACGTATACCAACTCCTGTGCTTGACCGCCGCTGGAACTCATTACCAGACTTCAATGCTGACGGACTCTTCCACCAGACTTTAACACTTGAGAATCCTCTCAAGCGACTCCACGAATTCAAACTGATTGTTGAAACTTTGATTGATTTGATGATTGGCTTGAATGAGCGGAAGCTAATGAATCATCAAATTGTTGTAGACTAGCTTACGAGTTTGTAGACTAACTTCAAAGGCTCTCATGGCGACTAGGGCTTTTTAAAAAATAATAGGAGGCGCGACTAATAAGAAACTCTAGCTACCTATTTATATTAAACTATCAAACCTAGCTACTACTGCTTTAAAATTTGTCTTGCCGCATAGGACCGATCGATCGATCTCAACAACCTCGCAGTATTTTGTTGCAAAATTGAAGAAACCGAGAGCTGTTAAAGACCGCTCGATGAACTGATCGATCGGTCTATCGAGCGGTCTGACACTGCGTGTAGCTTTTCATCGTTTTTTCTACTTCTTTTCCGCTGCGCTGCAATATCAAACCATAATTCTAAGAAAACAAGTGTTAAAATATCAACGAATAAGATAAATAATATGAATAAATATTTGTCACAAATTTGCCAAATTACAAACGAATTAGACCGATACCAAAATCCGTAACAAATTTAAAACAATTAAAATAGCTTATTGACCCAATAACTTTAGCAAAAAGATTAATAACGCAGTTCAAAAATTTAAATTCAAGTTATTAATAGTATTTTATTTATACTAAACTAAACTTTTATTTTTCACTATTATGAGATAAGTATTACAATATTTTCTATTCAAATATGTCGTGCCAGTAGTATTTTACTTATTTTTATTTATATTAAACTAAACTTCTAATTTCAGATAGCGCTAGATGAAATATCTAATATTTTCTACTCCAATATGCGATGTCCTTGACTCGTGACTTATGTTTTTTCACTAATTTAAAATATGAATAGCAGTCCATCATCCCACACATAGTAGACCCATTAACGAATACATTATATACAACTCTATTGCTCTTTATAGGATCAGCGTTACACTAAGACCATTCGAAATTATTTAAGTGAATTACTCGCCCACAATAATTTAAATAAAAAGACTAATTGCTCAACTTACTTAGTTTTGTATATAACAAATTAATTTTTTCTCACTTAAAATAGGGTATCACAAAATTTGTGCATTTTGTATGTGCACATATCTTTAAAATAATCTTTTTTAGAGATCTAAAAAATGCAGACTTGGAGCTCTCTCCTTTTTCAGCCTTCATCTAAAAGCAACCACTGCAGCGATTCCTTTCACTGCGTAGTGTTGAAAAGGGCCCAGAGGGCAAGCCAACAAATCAGTCGTTTTGGGGCTTTTTTTTTTTTTGGGTTAAAATTTAAGGTTATATTTGGATTTAAATTTAATATAAATATATTAAAAATATGTTATGATGATTTTGAATGAATCACAAGTGATAGTTACTATAATTTGTATGTCTTTGGTTTCAAGTTTAAGTTTCTTTTACTTTTTTTTAGTTCTTTTTTTTTTGAAGTTGCAACAATCTCAATATTATTCTAAGCCATTAAAAATTTTAATTATTTAAAATGTTAAATAATAGAAATAGAATATAAAAATTAAAAATTACGATCAAAATATACTAATTAAGTCATAACTTTCTAATCTTAAATTGTTAATTCTTATTTTATCAATTGTAATTAAACACAAAATACTGAACAAAAATATTATTTTATTCTTAAAAAGCTTATAATATATAAGTTAAAAGCTTGATAAATAAGTGGTTTATGTTGCATTTAATTTTTTTTGTAAATTTAATTTTATTAAAAATGACAATAAACATATTTTGTCTACTTAAATTTTTATAATTAGTTTTGAAATTTATTTTAAAATTTATTAGAACCCCATTTCTCAAACTCGCTTTGAGCCCCGAGATGTTTAGGTAAAAAGTTTTAGGAATTCCAAAGCCCAAAGCTCAATAATCCAACTAGTTCATGTAATATCAAACCACTGGAGGTGGAGGTAGATGGAGATGGGCCCTTCATCATTTTTTTTATTATTATATAAGAATATTATATGTAATCTACTACTTATGGGGAAGGAAAAGTGAGTAACGGGTTAAAAATCCTCTGATCTAATACTTATTCAACACTCTCAGAACAAGTACAGTTGGTGTTTCAACTTTTCTAATTATTAGTGTACTTGGTAGCATTCATCACTTCTTATTTCAATAGGTAAAGTTGTATCTTTCAATAATTAAAGTAGAACATTGCTCTAAAATTATTGAATAATTGATCGGCTTGATGAGCACCTTTTGAAATACACTATATTGGGCGGTCGGGCCAGCATGTGGTGGAGTTTCACATCACCGCGGTCCTACTCTCAACTAAGTTTTA
The DNA here is from genome assembly GCA_032270985.1 of Heliamphora pulchella. NCBI lineage: Eukaryota > Viridiplantae > Streptophyta > Magnoliopsida > Ericales > Sarraceniaceae > Heliamphora > Heliamphora pulchella. The sequence goes on along the minus strand of JAULJZ010000022.1, from coordinate 10,673,032 downwards.
CATTTATGGATTCCAATTGTATATACCACTACAATGAGCACACCATCAATTTTGTTCTCTTTATCAATCCATTCAAGGCAGAGTTACTGGAAAGCTGATGCAAGTGTGCCCACAGCACCACCACCTCCATTTCTAGGGAGTTTATCTAAAGTCTAAACCAACAAAGCCATGGGGTTAATTAATCATATATTAATCAAAACTAAAAGATATATAATAAAGCTCGATGCACACCTTCAAGAACCAACAAGATGATGGTAAAGTAAAACATCAAAAACAAAAAAACAGTATGAATAGATCCTCAAAATTCTCACAATCTGAGAGCTAGGATAAACACAAAACTTATAACCCGACCAATACTACCTTCTACTTCTGCTTCTTGCACGGTTTTTAAGCACGATTTTTTGGATTTGTTAGAGACACAAAGCCATCTTTGTTAAAGAAGGGGAACAATCAGGGAGGAAAAAGTGGAAGATATGAAATATAAGTACTTCATGCTCTCCACTGATGTTATCTCATCTGTCATTATGCTATGCCCTTTTCTTGTGGATTAGTATCCCTGCACTCAACTTTAATAACTTTGTTACAAACCCCACCAGCCATTGCTCAAATGGGGCCAAGGCCTACTCTTCTTTTATATATATGTATGTCTATGCATCTATGCATTTGATTTCCGTTTTTTTTTGTCTACCATCACCGTCCCAGCTTCTTTAGTTTGGTTTTTTTCTCTTTCACTTCGCATGTCAAACATCTTCTACTGTTTTTGGAGCACAAGTCACAACGGCATCTGCTACCGTGAGGAAGATCTTGTCGTCGCCAATCACATTTGTGAATTTGGATGCATGAAGCTTGTCAATCACCACTTGCCCGGGATTCGCTAGAACAAGCTGTGCAACAGCAAGAGAGTGAATTGTTTTTAAGGTAACTTCCAGGAACATGCTATAGAGTATATTGTTACCAGAGGTGTAGATCATCTTGTTATATACAAATTTTAAGTGTGCGCACACACACACACACACACACATACTAGTCAGCATATGGAATAAATTTAATTCAATTACCTGAACATCTTTCTTTTGGAGGCTCTTGTGTAACTCTTCCAAGGCATGGATGCCACTGGTATCAATGTCAGTAACGGCTGAAATGAACACAAAACATCGCAAGAGTGAAATCAAATTGACCAAAATAATAAAAGGATGCTTGAGAATAGAAGTACAGTTTTTGAGGATTGAGTAAAAGAAAATACTTACGCGACATCTCAACGATCAAAAATTGGAATTTAGGTAGACATGCAGCTTTCAATAGCTCTTCCTCATCAGTCAACCATCTCAAAATCCTGTATGAGAGTTGAACTATTACACTAAAGCTACTACATTGAATGTATAATCAACTTGATTTCTTCCAACAAGTTTAGAGAACGAGAAACTGTCTGCATTATTGCATTATGGATGGAGAGGAATACTAGAATTTTCGAGGACAATTTCGAAGACACAGACGATTTGGGATAGGGTCTGCTATTTGTCATCTATTTGGGCTTCACTCTCTTTCCATTTTAGAGGGATTCCTTTATTTTTGATTACTAGCGATTGGAAAATGGTTTGTGGTTTGAAGTGATAGAAGCTCATATTTGTTTTTTTTATTTTCTTTGTTTTGTATGTCTTCTTAGGTTGACATCTTGTCCTCCTATGCATTGCACTCTTATATCATCTTAAAATAATATGTTGTTACTTATCAAACAAAAAAAACTTGCATTCAGGATGGAAACAAGGTGAAAAGAATCACCCATACCTTTCCTTGATATAGTTGGAGTTCGAAAAGTAGATAGCAGAATCAACTCTCACAATCAAAATACCCGGAACCTTAGTTGCTTCTGGATATTGCTGGATGTTCCTGTAAACATTTGTCCTGGGGATCCTCCCAAGAATTGCAGTTCGTGGCCTCGTGACTTGTAGGAGGATTTTTGCAAATGATATTGAGACCTATCATGACATGAACTGAAATCAATTGGGTGAACTACCTTTGGCTTTTTCAAAAAAGAATTTACAGTGATCAATCTATCAATCCTTACCGCGATTAAGAGCCCTATCTCAACAGACTTAAAAACCACACCAAAAAATGCTCCCATGCAAGCAACGAAGTCAAATTTATCAATCTTCCATATCAAAACTGCTGCCTCAATGTCAATTAGTCCAATGACTGCGGATATAATGATTGAAGAAAGAATGGCATTTGGGGTGTACTTAAAAAGGGGTGTGAGGAATTCCAAGGTTAGGAATACAACGCAAGACATTATGATGTTAGAAGCAGCAGTTTGGCAGCCAGCCATGTAATTGACAGCTGAGCGAGAGAAGGAACCTGCACCCATCACAATCACCTTAACATCATTTATATGCACTCCTGACAGACTTACCAACGAGGGGTTTTCATTAGAAATATAAAAACTATAGAATTCGTGGGCTTATTTTATTTCAATTTTCTATATTCATCAATTGATTGATAATGACTCCAGATGTGTTTTATTTTTCAGAAGTGTGCATTGCTTAATTTCTGTTCTTCCGTCCCACCTGTAGCAATGTAGCAAGAGGTCATTGAACCAACAACATTCATTGCTCCTAGTGCAACCATTTCTTTGTTTCCATCCAGTTGATAATCCTTCATGGCAGCAAATGTTCTTCCAATTGCTACAGCTTCCTGATCCCAACAAGAAAGGGAAAAAAATGAATATGGAGAAGTGAAACTCGAATTTCAATCGATAACAAAAGGTGACTGCAAATTTGGCTCACCGTTAATGCTATCATTCCGGCTATAACACCGATCCTAAAACCTTTATGAAGATAGTCACCGGTAAAATATATTTTATTCACAGAGGGAGGATTGATTCCTTTTTCTATATGCCTCACCTGAACACATCAAGACGAGCATTAATCTTGATGACGCAAAACTACTTGTTCAAGAGCTCATTATGCAAGAAAATGTTAAGTAACAAGATATAAATACTCACAATTTGAACACCTTCCTTCTCTGCGTGAGTTATATACACAAAAAAGGTGGCCAAGATAACAGAGATAAGCGGAGCGATTGCAGGTACCCAGAAAAGTTTCTTGTTCTTCTTCCCCTGTTCAGAAAATCATGAGAGAATCTAGAAGAAAAAAATATCCTACAAATTTTTTAGCAAATATGAAAAATTAGTTACTCTTACAATGTACTTGGCAAATAGAAGGATAGCCAAAAATGTTGCTCCAATGAGTATAGTCTGCCAATTCCACTGCAAACATTTTGAAAATAAGAGTTGGTAACTTAGTAGAAACAGAGTCCGGGAGAAGGGGGGGTGGGGTACGAGGGAAGGAAGAACTTACTCCGTGATGGACTGAACCGAAAACTGAGTGCATTACAGAAATAATATCAGTTTTCTTTGTGAAATTCTTAATGCCAAGAAACCCTTTTAGCTGTTGCAGAGCAATTGTAATGGCAGCTCCAGCCATAAAACCAACAACAGCAGCATGGGATAGGAAGTCAATTAAAAACCCCAATCTGATACAAAACCAAAACCATAGTCGTAACATGATAGATAGTGGCTCAAAAAGAAGCAACACCATCAAATGAACTAGAAACAAGAACACGAACATTAACAATCTAAAACTAAAATGAAGAACCATAGATGATAGAGGTTATGTCCAGAGACTTGTGGTATCTGAGGAGAGGAATGTCTTTATCACCTGAGAAGCCCAAGGGCGGCTTGGGTGATCCCCGCAAAAAAAGTAGCTGTAAATGCAAGCCGTAGATATTCAGCTGGATTTTTAGTAGGATCAATCTCATTCTGAAGCAAGGTCCCCAACAGGAGAGAAACGACAGCAACCGGTCCTATAGCAATATCCCTTGAACTACTCATACAAGCGTATACCAATGGTGGAACAAAGCTCGAGTCTGCAACAGTTTAGGGGTGAACAACAGAGAAAGAAAGAAATTAGAAATCTCACATTTATACCAAAACAAGTTATATGGCAAGGCAAGCAGGCTGCTGATGAGTATTAAGAACTTACATAACCCATACTGGGGACTCAAATTCGCAAGCTTTGCATACCCAATATCCTGTTTTGCAAGTTAAAAAAGAACTTTTAGAAATTGTCTAAATGTGAAAGTATTGGGAATCAAAAAAATCTTGTAGTGTCCAATCTACCTGAGGGATGCAGAGACTTGCAATGGTTAATCCAGCTATGAGATCCCCTTTAAATTTTGAGAAGTTGTAACCCTTCGCCCAATGGAGAATGGGGAAGATAGCTTGCAAGCCAAGTATGAATTTTTGAGACCTGGGTTGATCCTTGAAGGGACGTAGAGGATCATCTGAAAAGAATGTCTCCTTCACAATGCTTGTGAAATCCTTGAAAAGGTTTTGCTTTGGGGGAACTCCCACCTTGTGCATGTAGGGAACATTCTGAACCTGGCGCTGTGAGGACGAAAAGCTTCTAATGTCCATCTCTTTTGTTTCCAGCTCCTCATTGGTGTGATGAGCCATTGAAGAGGACTATTAGATTTACCTGTAATGCAGGAAAACAGAAAAGAAAAGAAAAGAAAATAGATGGTGTCAAACAAAGTGAGGAAGTGAAAGGAGGGTGGAGAACAAATGCTTCAGAAGTGCAATGCCTTCTTGAACACTAGAATAGCTTGGGAAACTATTATATAATTCTCAAGCAAGTTACAGGTCAAACCATCCAAGATGGAGAGAGGCCTAACAAGAGCAACTAACTAGGTATGAATGTGGAATACTTCCTTGTCACATACAGAGTTGACAAACATGGGCAGTTTTAAATGAAAATTTGAAAATTATTCAGCACTCCGGGAGCAAGCACCCTTGTCTCACACTAAAGGTGGGTCCCGCTGCAAATTCGAACCCCCTTCTATGCGAGAGGAGGCAAAACATTGCTTCCAGAGTACTGAATAGATACGCTGTTTTAAAGTTGTGGCCAATGGGCTCACGGATTATTCAATAAGCTATTGATTTAAGTATGTGCCTTTTGGTTTTTGCAGCTAAGCATATATAGTTTGAGGGGACATTGACTTGGGAGGACAGGTGGCAGCAGGTATAAAATTGAAGTATCTTAATTTATTGGATATCGTTTTTTTTTTATTGTTTTATGTTCTCAATTTTTGAGAAACACAATAAAAACTTGTTCGGATTCCAAAAGATGTTGTGAAAGCAACTTAGGTTTTTGGAAATGACATGAAAACCATGAGCGTTTTCGAACATTTCATTGTTTTTGTTTCGAAAAGCACAAGAAATGAAAAAAAAAACCCCTACCAAATAACCTTCAAATACTCCCTTCCCTTGTTATAGCGCTGCAACTTAATAATTATAAGTTAATAAAGTCGAAAAAGTCAGAAACAACTTCTGCTCACTATAATAAAATGCCATTAAAAAGGGTATTTTTCAGTTTTAATTGGTGTCTTCTGTAAAACATTAGGTCAAATCAAATGTAAAATGGTCCCATTTTGATGTTTTAAGTCTTTCTAGAGTAGGTTAAATTGCTTTTTATCTGAATTTATAATTTACATTGAATTCAAAGAAACCTTAATTAAAAAGAAACAAGAAAAAAGAAGAAAGATGTGAACTTCATGAGAAAGTGTGCGCGATAAGATTTTCTTGTTTTGTACAATGAAAGTCAAAATGCATCAACTTCACATCCTAGAAAAAAGTAAAGCGTAGCAAGCCTTAGAAATGAAGCTAGCTTTTGTGGAAGTGGGTCTCTATTACAATCTGCAAGTCCTTTTGTTGGGGAATAAAGGCCAAATAAGGCCTGTGTCTAATAGCTTACTTCTTTTCTAACCTTATGACCGCCATTGATAGTGGATACCACACAGTAACCCCCTCTAAGAAAGGTGTCACTTTTTCATGATTTTAACTATAGGTCATACATTGTGTGTAGAACATATACACATATGTGTATATATATTTATACTGTAATATGAAGCAAATACCTCATTTGGTATAAATGAAGTTAATTTACGTTTTTTTAACCGTTTCAAAACTTTTGTAACCGTCACAGTTTTTTTATTTTTGTTACAAAATCTGCAATCCCTTTCTATTTCCTAGCTATCTTTTTCCTAATTCAAATTTGTATAACCACTTAATTTTGTCAAAATTTCCACCTTATTTCTTTCTTCCCCCCTTCTGAAACTCAAATTTCAAGTATTTCATTCGGTTTAAATTATCCTTTCGATTCAACAATTTTCTTAAAAAATTCATCAATTGCACAGGACTAGTGTGTGTCAGGCACACTAGTATTGTAATATAAAGGGAACACATCACTTGATATGAACGAAGGCAACTCACACTTTTGTTACCGCTATAAAACTTTTGGTAAGTGCTACAGTTCTAATTTTTTTATAAAAAAAAATCTGCACTCCGTTAATATTTCCTATCTTTTTCTGTAACTCTAAAATCCTAATTCAATTTTATGTAACCATGCACTTCATTTTATAGTTTATGTAACCATGCACTTCATTTTCTCTCAAAATGTTCACCACACTTGGGATTAGTCTCCCAATAATTAGTGAAGGTGTGAGATTAGTCAAGGTATACGTAAGTTGACTCAATCACCCCTTAGATACAAAAATATATATATATATATATTTTATTTAACTCTCCTTTTTTAATTCAATACTTTTCTTGTAAACAATTAATGATTGCACATACATAGCGTTTGAGAGAAACACTAAGTAGATATTGCAATGTAAATATTTTATTTCGTATGAATGAAACTGAGCGCGCTGTCTAATTACTTTACTAAACTAGACTTCATGGCTATATGTATAAATACTAATCGAATTATAGATCCGTCATTTAATTTTGAGAACATGCTATATTAATTACTAGATAGTCAGAGGTCGTAGTCAAAATACTTTAAATTAGAGTTGCAAAGTTATAACAAAAAAAAAAAGGGAAAAAAGAAAAAAGAGAGAGAGAGAGAGAGAAAGAGAAAGTCATTGATAAAAGAAACATAGCGAGTTAGTGACAGAAATCATTCAAAAACTGAAAATGGAAATGGAAATCCAATCTGTTAACACACCTGATGGTCCTGGAGTTTTCTGGAATAAAATAATGGAGAAACCAATCCTTGAAGAATAAGAAGAAGAAGAGATCACAGAGATGAGGAAATTAAGGAAGCCAAATCCTGTCCAGGTTCAATGTTTTCTGAAAATTCTGAGCCACCTTTCTAGCTTGCTAGGATTAATGATCTTTCGAAACCATGATGACAAGAACGAAAAAGAGAAAAAGGGAAAATCTATTTGGGTTTCTCCAATGCATTCGTTGGTTGCCGAGAAAATTTTGTGAGAACTTTCTCGGTGTCCAATCAGCAGCGGGTAAGAGAAAAAAGAAGCAGACCCACGGAAAACCGAGAAAAATCTTAAAAAGGAAGACGATGGTGGTGACTTTTCACTCTCTCGGTGTTTTACCAACCACGTACGGTGAAATTGTTGATCCAATGCTCATATTTATCCAAAATGTATGCTAAGTACTAGTAAAATTTTCTCATAAAATTACTCATAATTTAAATTGAATAGTTTAATGAATAGTTTAGATTAAAAGTATTTGTAACGTGAATAGTAAGTGAAGTGAATTTAGGTTATTTATTTTTAAATTATGAATAATTTTGGTGTTATTTGAAAAAATTATTTATTATTTATTTTATTTTATTTTTAGTATTTTTGGACTTATCTCGAGACAAATAAGAAAATAAGAGAATTTGACTAAAATATTAAAATAGTTCAAAAAAGACAAGAATAAACTAAGTTTTATGTTACTTAATTTCATTTTTGGTGGACTTTTTTTTATCTCTTAATTAAGTTTTTTTAACTTTTTAGGTTCATTTAATCGAGACAATTCAAAAAAATAAAAAAATTTAGTGAAAAAATAAAAAAATAAAAAAAATATAAATAAACAAAATTTTCGACATTCAACCCAAACTAGGCGTTTATGAACAACATTTATGAATATGTAATTAACATTAATGCATATTTATGTTGGCATTTGTGGCGTGCATACTATGTTTTTAAAATACATTTATGAAGTTTAGTTTTTGAATTCCTTTAGTTTTTTGGTGGATTTTTAAATACTTCCTTAATATCAAAATCGTTTATATGCAAGAATTTTGTTAAGTAAGTTATTTATACAAAAAAATAAAATTAATTGAATATCAATAGTACATTGGTAGCGGTTGGCATTACTTTTCATAGTAGCTTTTAGTCTTTTATTATTGGTTTGAGCAATAAATTATTTTTTTATATATTTATAATTTTTATTACAAGTTATAATTATTATTTTTTTTATAAATAATTAGTTTAGTACTACCATCAACTATTGTTGCAAGTTATAATTATTATTTTTAGCTATAATATGTAATCAATTAATTTTAATAATGCAATACGTACACCACCATTGTGTGATTAAATTATATTTATCAAAAAAAATATATAGTAAAAAAGACATAGTTAAAAAAATATAGTCAGATTATATAATTATAGATATTTAATTAATTTATTTTTATATATAAATAATAAATTTAATAATACTACAAAATAAATAATTTGGATAATAAAGCATGTTTTGCTTTCAAGCATAAAAAATTAGAGTAAATTACACTGACCCCCTGAGGTTTCTGACAAAAACAGAAACGCTCCCTGTAGTTTTAAAAATTGCACTAACACTCCTTTAGATTTGATTTTAATATCAAAAAGACCCCACCGTTACAATTTCCATTCAATTTAACAGAAACCACCGTTCCACCCCAAAACCACCCTTAAAATTTCCATCAAAACTACCGTCTCCCCCAAAATCACCACCCCAAAACCACCACCCCACCCCCCGGTCCTCGTCGTCCTCGTCCCTCCCCCCACCCCCCACCCCCCGCTGCCCAAACCC
>JAULJZ010000022.1:10620183-10636193 GCA_032270985.1 Heliamphora pulchella | reverse complement strand
CTTATTTGGCAAACCAAACGACGTTGCTTATTTGGCTGCTTATAAGCCAAATAAGCCAATAAGCCATTTACCCAAACAGGGCCATAATGTATCATGTATGCATGTTGTAGGTAGGTAGTGTGCGGTAGTGTCTGGGATGGATGTCCTAGGAAGATGGTAGATAATTGATGGCTAAAGACTACCAAAGATGGAGAGAGCGGAAATAACCTTAGGAGAGAGCGGAAATAACCTTAGAATAGAGCTTTGAGTTAGAGAGAGTGATGGATGAACAGTAATCTGTGGATAAGAATCATTAACTCCCTCTTATAAGAGACAAATGGGCCTGGGTGCCATTATGAATCAGGTGGATCCTTTCTCTTGTAGTGACTACCTCAACGTATGGGAAGGAGGCCTCTGATGCCTAACAAAGTGAGAAAGCACATGTTATACCCATTGTCGAGTTTCATAGCGTCATATTCTTCATAGTGGTTAGTGTACTTGTTGTCTTATGAGGTAACACCCCCCTCTCTAAGATTAGTCGAAGTAGAGTCACCCGAAGGATGGTATGAGCTAATCAACTCTAACAGTTACTCAGCTAAAGCCCCCAAACCACTATCCTTAATAGGTTTCGAGTGAGATCTCCTAGGCCTGATTCCAACGTAGGTCCTATTATAGGGTCTTGTGCTTATCAAGTCTTGGAGAGATGTAATTGCAAAAGACCACTTTGAGCAATAAATGTTTTTTTTCAGATGATCAACAATTTACATTGGTTGAATAAACATATCATTTTGGCAATTTGATTGAAAGTCAAAGCAAAATAAGTTGGAATTAATCACTTGAATCTGGCCATCTGTTAGAGACCCTCAAAGGTCTACTCCACATCCTATTGTAGGTGTGGCCAGACTCTCTCTCTTCCCCTTGCTTTGTGTGGGTGTGTGAATTTGCATGCGCATCTACGCAAATGACTTTTTTTACCAAAAAAATTGTTAACATGAGTGATTTTAACACAATCTTCTTTAACCCAAATGATGGGGAACGATAAGGCATGAAATAAAGATATTTTAAGATTTATGAATCTAATGATTTTATTAATTATTATATTTTGATTTTATTGAGATATTTTATTTTTGTTAACGGTAATTAGGATTTTCTTGGGTTACAATATTTTAATTTTGGTAGCTTTAATTAGGATTTTTGCCATCATGGGATAGGATTATTCAGATTGTGATATTGAGTGAATACGATTAGTCTTGATATTGAGGTCATTTTTTTTTTATTTGTTTATAATCTTATTAGCTGGTTGGCATCAAGTGGTCTCAGAGCAAAATATCGATTCACCATTTTTTTCTCGATCTACTCCATCATGTTGCACCTTCAATTTCCGTTATTAATAAAGTATCTCCCGAAAAATCAAAAGCGAAAACAAGCACAAAAAGTGAGAGGAGGAGTTCCATTGCTCCTCTCGTTTTTTTCGGAATCTCTTCATTCAATTCCTTTAGGATCACGCTGAAGGGACTGAAATCCTAGAATACAATGACGTGCATATGAATCGAATCAAACACAACGCAAAATGATCAACAGGACAACAAAAAAACTGCACTGCGCAAAACCGTTCGGACGGACGAAAAACCGCCCAGACGGAAACTGAACGAAAAATCCCTAGATTTTCTGAACCCCCAAGAACTGAAACCCAGTACACCTACAAGGCGGAATAAGGATTATACCTGCGTGATCCCTCTTATTTGATCACATTTTAGCACTTGAACTTGAATCTGAATATCAACATGGCAAGCCGGCAATCTCGTCTCTACTCAGATCTTCTGTTGTATTCCCGAATACCAAAACATGAACTAAGTGTGGACTTAAATCCTTGATGTTCCAAACCCTATCTGGCTACTTGTCTTTTTTTCTGATTCTCACAACAAGTGGAAAACCTAAGAGATGATATAATCTGATGTATATGCATATTAGTGGCCAGGGTTATAACAGCGTATAAATAGGCTACAACAGAGGCCTAAGGAGTAAATAAGACACGAGCTTCTAATGTAATTAAAAAAATCTACTTCAACCTAGAAGTAATTTTCAAAAAACATAAATTACAAATCATACCACTAAAGAATTATAATTGTACTCTCGGTCTTATTCTCAAAATCAAACTTTCGAACTCTTATTATTAAATGTTTATTATTCTCCCCACGTTAAGATTACAGATATCTGTGGATTAAATTAAATCACTGACAATTATATTTAATTAACCTCTTCCATAATTCTTTAAGACATTCGACTTAACTTATTTAATATGCTGGATTATAAAATATACCTGCAAAGTTTGATATAATCAAAACTTATAAGTTTCTTTAAAGGGGTATCATCAATCCTTAGGCCGGGACGTAGATTCCATCAATAGTTAATAACCACCACATACGTAATGTCGTTATCTAACTCACCGGAATTATAGACCCGTAAAAGATCGCACACTCTAATGAATTAAAAAAATGAACACTAAATATACGTGTCTAATAATTATTTCAGAATTAAACGTATAAACACTCATAATAACTATGGGGTATAAATTATTTTATATAGTCAATATAAAATAATTACCCAAGTGCGGTCCTGTTCAATACACAAAGTATACTAGCACAATGAGTTGAAACTATAATTGAAATTATATAATTCCCCGTAATCAAGATAGATCTACTAAAACATTGTGCTACAGTCGTACCAATAGTGTGTCCAATTTCATCTAAAACTGTGAACAAAAAATTTATATTCTACAAGAACCGATAATCAGGTCTTCTGTGTGTAAACCGAACTCTACACACCAGATCAACTACTATATAGAATAAAAGACACTCATGCACAATATTTAATAAATAATGAAATGATGCATATATTATTCATATAGACTCTCATTAAAATGAAAAAATAGATTTAATTAAAACCAAATCAAATACCAAAAATCCAAAGCATGGTTTTCTAGCATACAACCCTAACACACTCTTCAATGCTTCTCTTTTTTATTTTGTTATGATTTGCATATCTCTTGGTTGGACAATGTGCATCACTTCTATTGCTGTGTTGCACTGCCTCTACTGACACCGCTTCGCACCATTGCTCTTGACACTGCTTCGAACCATCACCACCATCAGCGTCATGTCATCCTTGTCCTACAAGAACTTTTGTTGCCGCTAATCCATCTGTTCATCACCATCACTTGCGGAGCCATCCTCACGACAGCTAAAGGGGCTGTGAAAAATCAGACAGCCACATAACCGTGGAGAAGTACAATGCTTGACCGACCCATTAGGCAATTGACTCTCTTACCCTATGTTAACATATTATGTATTAATTATGTTATTTTGTGGGTATGCCCACATTATTTATTGTAATTTCTCAAGTTTAATATAAAATATGTCTACTACTATGAAGGAGTTTATGGTGGGGTCATGATATCTCTCATCAGACGTCTTGTCCCGATACCCCCGAACAGAATGGTGTGGCGGAATGCAAAAATAGGCATCTTTTGGAGACTGCCCGCGCTCTTCTGTTCCACATGCATGTCCCTCATCATTTTTGGACCGAGACAATTCTCACGGCATGTTATCTTATTAATCGCATGCCTTCTCATGTGTTAGGAGGTGTTTCTCCGATGTCATTTTTGGCTCCTACTTCGTCTGTGTCCCCCCTACATCTTAAAATCTTTGGTTGTGTGTGTTATGTGCGTGACACCCACCCGCAGGTGACCAAGCTCGATGCCTGTGCCTTGAAATGTATCTTTCTTGGTTATCCTCACTCCCAGAAGGGGTATCGATGCTACTATCCTGAGTTGCGTCGCTTTGTTGTGTCTCAGGATGTTACCTTCCTTGAGTCCACTCCCTTCTACTCTGCGTCCCCTCCTCTCTCTTCTCCATGTCGTGCATCTCCTCCCTCTCCACCGTTTGATGATCTTCTTGTCTATCGTGTATCTACTGAAGCTCCTGCTGTCACTCCTTCGTCGCCCCCAGTGCCACCTCTTGCAGCACCACGCTTGCCTGATCCGACTCCTGCTGGGTTAGTTCTCCCGTTGGTTGATCCGTCTGTCCCACCGGTAAGTGAGCTTCCTCTTGCTGTTCGTCGCCCCCATCGCACTTATCGGGATCACCCGCTTTTATTTTGCTTCCTATAAGGGCTTGTCTGGGTCGCTACGTGCTGTTATGTCCACTGTTGATACTACTGATGTGCCTCATAGTGTTTCAGAGGCCCCCTCTCGTTCAGGTTGGCGCGGTGCTATGTTGAAAGAAATGGTTGCCCTTGATAATAATGTCACTTGAGAACTTATTCCTCTTCCTACAGGGAAGAAAGCAGTTGGCTGCAAGTTGGCCTACACTGTTAAAGTTAATCCTGATGGTTCTTTAGCTCGCTTGAAGACTCGACTTGTTGCAAAAGATTATGCCCAAACCTATGGAGTCGACTATTTTGAGACCTTCTCTCCGGTCTCCAAGATGACTTCTATTCGTCTTTTCCTTTCTCTTGCCGCGGCACGGGCCTGGCCGCTTCACCAGTTGGATGTCAAGAATGCTTTCCTCCATGGCGATCTTCAGGAGGACGTTTATATGGAGCAACCTCCGAATTTCGTTGTTCAGGGGGGTCTGATATGGTTCGTCGCCTCCGCCGTTCTTTATATGGATTAAGATAGTCTCCCCGAGCCTAGTTTGGCCGCTTTAGCATGGTGGAGCAACAGTTTGGATTGCAACAGTCAAAAAAAGATCATACAGTGTTCTTTCGCCGAGCCTCTTCGGGGTGTATTCTTCTGGTTGTCTATGTTGACGATATTGTCATCACTGGCGATGACAGAACTGGTATTAGTGATCTGAAGACCTTTCTGCAGACGAAGTTCCAAACTAAGATCTTGGGCGCTTGCGGTACTTTCTAAGGATCGAGGTGGCTAGAAAAAAGCGGCGAATATTTATCCCCCAAAGGAAATATGTAGTGGACATTTTGCAGAACGCGGGTCTTCTAAATGCAAAGAGTGTAGAGTCCCCAATGGATCCGAGTGTAAAACTCCTTCCAGGAGACGGTGATGTATTTCCTGACCCCGAGAGATATCGCTGGATGGTAGGTAAACTCAATTATTTGACCACGATAATCAGACCAGATATTGCGTATCCAATTAGTGTAATGAGTCAGTTTATGACATATCCTCGAGTCCCACATTGGAATGCAGTGATCCGTATCCTACAGTATCTCCATTCTAATCCTGGGAAGGGCCTACAGTTCTGTGATCGAGGTCACTTCCGAATTGAAGGTTATTTAGATGCGGACTGGGCAGGGTGTCTAATTGATAGGAGATCCATATCAGGATTTTCAATTTTTGTTGGTGGGAACCTGGTATCGTGAAAAAGCAAGAAGCAAGATGTGATATCAAGGTCTAGTGTTGAGGCAGAGTATAGATCCATGGCATTGGCAACGTCAAAAATTATGTGGATTCGACAGATTCTCATTGAGTTAGAAAAATCACCTACGGGTCCTACCAAGTTGGGGTGTGATAGTAAGTCTACTGTCTATATTGCTACCAATCCAGTGTTTCATGAGCGAACAAAACATATTGAGATTGACTGTCATTTTATTAGGCACGAGTACAAGAAAAGTACTATCGATTTTGGTTTTGTTCGATCTGGTGAGCAGCTAGCTGATTTGTTCACTAAAGCTTTACCTGGACCTCGCGTTCAATACATCTGTATCAAGTTGGGTATGATTGATATTTATACTCCAACTTGAGAAGGGTGTTAACATATTATGTATTAACTATGTTATGCTGTGGGTATGCCCACAGTATCTATTGTAATCCATTAAGTTTAATATAAAATAATGTGTGCGCCTCCCGAGGGATCACACGCTTCCATTAGCCTATCTCATATTCTAACAGTCTAATTCTTAACCCATCAACACTAATTATCCAACCCAATCCAGCACCTTAAATTTTCACAAAACCCAACCCAAATCAGCCACTTAAACCCAAATTCTCTCAATCAAAAAACTAAAAAAAAAAAAACAGCCCACATCAACCCATTCGAACCTTACAGCCACAGACCAAGTCATACCCAACCAAAAAGAATAGAGTTCCAGTCAAAACAAAAAAAAGAAATGCAGGAAAAAAAAAAGAGAGAGAGAGAAGAGTGCAACACTGCAGAGCTTGATTCCAACATTTTAGGATCTGCTCTCATGCATTGCAGCATCAACATACAACTGGGGATCAACTTCGATCTTGGAAAGGTACTATTCTCCATTTCAAACTTGAGACTGATATTTTTATTCATTTGAGAGATAGTTAAATTTGTTAAAGGGTCCATAATTTTGTGAATTCTTTTTTTTTTTTTATAATAAAGGAGTTGCATTGAAGATAACATCAACACCATTTAAGCCCTCATGAACACCTTTCGAAGTAACATGAATGCCCTTGAGAAATCAATCATACCAATGTATAGCAACTAATATTTTGCTACAAACTCATACAACAATATTGTAGTCACTTATTACTTTGTCAAGTTAGAAAATCTATTCAAATTGTCATACACTAGTAGGGACCTATGTAATGTAATGTTGTTAATTAACATCTTTTTGACTTACGATAAAAAACTCAAAATAAGATGTTATCCTCTTACATCAACTTAAAAGATGCCTATGAGGACGCTTTAACGTTTGGTGTATATGAATATCTAGAGGATGAAGAAGCTTTGCATTCTAAGCCCATTCCTTCACCACTTGTTCCGACATTTGATGCACAACTTGAGCTTGTTAATTAAGGGTCAATTGATTTTAGTATTGATCATTCTCCTGCTCAATCCATTGATTGTATTACTTTGCCTATTCATATGCCTGATATTACTTTGCTTGATATTAACACCACCTTAGATGATATTCTCGATTATTTTCAACATTAAGACATTGTTGTCATTTTGGTGGCTCATCTATCAAGCCCAATCAAATATTTTACGTTGGCATTTTTTGAACATGTTTTAGCCATTCTTGAATATGGGCCACATGCACATTTTACTTTCTTGAATGTGAACCACATGCACATTGTACTCATTTTTCTTTGAATTTAAATATTAGTGCAATGTTTCATATGGAGGATGAGATACTTGATTAGGACACTTCGAAGCTTCTTGCTTTATTTGATGGTGTTTATAGAGACATGACTACATTCCCACTTCTAGTTCATGTGTTTCCCTCGAATCAATTATTTCATAGAGCTTCTTGGTACCATATGGCAGATGGACTTCTTCTCTAGTCACATGCTATCATAGTTGAGGAAGTATTTCGCCAATACAAGCTCTATTTCATTTCATGAAATACTTTTATTTCTATAACTCTCCGGATGAGAGTTCTTCTTGACCGAGGAGAAATAATGGTAAACGGGAAGGCATAGGATAAAAATATTTTAAGATTTATAAATCTAGTAATTTTAGCAACATCTTATTTTTTTGATTTTATTGAGATCTTATATTTTTAGTAATGATAATTAGGATTTTCTTCGAATTTAATATTTTATTTTTGGTAGTTTTAATAAGGGTTTTACTAGATCCTTATAAATAAGCCATTATGTAATAGGATTATTCAGACTACGATATTGCGTGAATACGTTTAGTCTTGATATTGAGATTAAGGGTTTTTCTTATCTTTTAAGTGTGTGACGTTTATTTTATTTTATTTCTTTTATTTGGATTTTTTTCTTTTATTTGTTTACAATTTAGCCGGCCTTCTAGTATCACAAATACACACCCTTTTGTCCTTATTAGATAAGGTTACACAAATGCCCTTACATTTAATCATAAGAAAAATGATTATAAAATATAAAGAAATTTGTGTAATTTTACCTAATAAGGATAAAAAAGGAAGTGCATTTGAATAAAAAGGAGTGTTCCAAAATACTAGTCAAAACATTAGTAGAGTCTTACAATAACATCTCCAAAGTGAACTAATATTGTCTTCTTTTTTTTATAAAAAAGAAAGTTTAAAAAAGAGATAGAAAAGTACAACAAGGAGAGGATAAGAAGTCCACCAGTCAAAGAAACAACAAAGAAAGAAAAGACCACAATCACACACCGCTCTCCAATCTCTAAAATTAAGAAAGGTGGAATCCCCTTAAATCGTGGAGACACTGATGCCCAGAAAGATGAAAAATGACACACTTTATCCTCCACCTCTTGAATTCAAGTATTTTGATCATCAGTCTAGACTTAACATAACTAGGAAGCAAGAACTTTCGCCAGGTAACTAAGACAATCAAGATTTTACTTGCATTCCAAATAATGTGCAATATGTCGAGTATAAACGCTAATGTAATCAAATATCATAATTTTATTTCAATGGATCGTTTTGGTTAGCTTGGAGCCGAAAACATTTTGAAAACTTTTTAGAAACACGATGGAAATGGAGAGAAAATCAAGAACATAAAAAAATAGTTAGAAATATGAACCGACGTATATTTTTATGTGTTTTTAAGACTAGAAAATCGATTATTGAACATGATTAAGGGGTACATATTATAGATTATAAAAAACTACAATCCAATTGAATTAGTGTTAATACTAAATACGCAAAAAGTAAAAATAATGTCAAATATCTCATTGTTACATCAAACCATGTTGGGATTAAAAGGAAACTAACATAATAAAATGAAAATTTCTAGCAACAATAGTGGAGATTATAAGGAAACAAAAAAAAAATATCCGGTGGCAATTATTATAGAAAGAGTACTTTGTCGTAACAAAGATAAAGAATAGTTCTTTTCACTATTTTTCCTATTCTATATTTTCTAATGCTCATTCTCTAATAAATTTAAGATTTCTCTCTCTCTCTCTCTCTCTCTCTATCTATTTTCACAATTAAAAAAAAAGGTAAATAGATACAAATATTGCTAGATATTCCTAATAAGGGTTGAAACAAATCATAGTTTTGGTGTGTTTCGGTCCGTTTCGATGTGGTTTGATGGACACGTTAGAATTTCAATATTAGAAATGTTTCGTTTTGGTTTTCTAGAAAACAGAAATGCTTCTGTCATTTCAATGGAAATGAAACGAAATTTCGTTCCTTGAATGTAATAAACCTCATAGTCTAAACACAAATCACATTGTCTAAACTAGTATTTATGAATGCATGATTAAAATTTTCTTTTACAAAAATAGTTTTATGATTGAAGAATTGTATTGAACTTCAAAAGTTCTTTATTTACTTCTTTTCAGCAGCGTTCCAACAATGTCTTAATTTTATTGAGTTATAATTTGAAATTTATGACTATTTATCTCAAAATTCAACAACCTGCATTATTACAGCTAAGTAAGCATCACATAAAGCCTTGTTCTCTTGTTTAAACACATTCTGTATTTAATTTAAATACCAGAAACTGTGTACTAACTAAAATTCTTTCAGGCTCCCCTGTTAGAGAAATCTTTGTACTAATTTAAATTTCTCTTCAGGCTCCACTGCTGTTAGCAAAATCTCAAAATCTTTGTCCTTGTCATGCTGACCTACTTTTCGTCCTTCCCAGTGCCAGCCTTTTCCCCTTTGAGCAATCATTGGTCAAAAGATTGATAGGCCAAGAGTTACTGTGACAAAAAAAAGAAAAAAAACTGCTTGCAACTGCCTAACATGTAAAACGAATAAAACATGAATATCAACCAAATCCAACCCCCAGGAGTATATGGAAAAGATGAAGATATAAGTAGTCAACCGAATACTTCTTATTTTGGGATCCGTGAATAGTAGATAACATTGTGTAATCTAAAATCAAAAGTGGGCAAGCAATGCAGCGCCCATGTAAAAATTGTACAAGAACAAATTAAAACAGCAAACCAAGTTCCAGAGCACGAAATCAAATAGCTTACAAGTACTGTAAATTCTTCAGCAGGCCAAGCTGCGGGACCAACTGACCAGATAAAGCTGCATTGCCAAGATCACTGGGAAATAAGAGGCAGAAAGGGTCATGCACGGTAACATTCGCAAAACTGTCTCATCATCTCGCTTTGAAAATTTAAACATAAGCATAAACTGAATATGGTTAGTTGCTTACACTCTTATAACACTATTATCATTGTTGCAAGTAACATGAAACCAGGTGCAGGGGTTGACAAGGGTAGGATCCCAACTCTGTAGCACATTGTTAGGATCTTCCAAGTTGATTCTTAAGCTATGCAAAGCATCACCTGCTTGTAGATGCAAGCAAAAGCAATCAGACAAGAGCACAGGCAGATTATGAGGGTACTCATAAATTATAGCTGAAAATATGTGATTATTGACTTTATGTAGAAGTTGTAGGTATTGGTTAAAGTTGTAAACTCATATAACTTCAAGTAGTACAATTTGTATTCATTGATTTAGAATCAGAAGCTTCAACCAAAGAGCAATAACCACACTTATTTGGATATTCCTAACTTTTTGTTGAGCTATAAGCTAGAAGCTAAATTAAGCTGAAACAAACACCCACATAACAAGAATCCCTAGTACGCAAATCAAACACAGTAATGCCTCCTCCAATTGCCACCGAGATTTTCTTTTGTAATTAAGATACGAAACATAAGTTTGTATATACCATCATGAAGCAGGAAGCAGTTTAATTCACTACTTTCGACAAAGTGGGCAAATCCCAAATTTATTTATGGGCATTTCAGAAAGAAAACTTAAATAGTGAGGAATTATAGCGGGTGACTAGTTTAATCTCCGAGTACCATCCATTTCGTGCATATGGGGAGGCCAGTTACAAATGAGAATGTTATTGAAATCGTATATCTGAAGACCATTCTACACAGACATTAGAATCTATTAAAATAAGCAAAGATCAAACTGAAAGAAAAAATATATATCCTTTACATGACTGAGCATACCAAACTGAAATGCCCATTTGTACAAAGAAATGGCGAAAAAAAAAAAGAAAAAGAAGGAAAGAACAGCTGAAAATCAAAGCATGAAAACCTGCGCACCTTCCATGTTTGCAGAAATGAACCTGAGAGGATGAACCACCATGATCAACCACAGCAAACACGATTTCATCACCACTTCTCTCTCCATCGCTATTTTTACATTACCAACGTACGTAGATACATATTTCTACACGTATCTCTGTCTCACTAGATTCCCTACCAACTTCTCAGTTGTAATCCTCCAAGATCCAAATACCCAACAACACCCAGAAACAGCATTACAAATCCCACAAAACCCTAGCTCTCAATTGCCCAAATCTCCACCATAATTGCCCCCAAAAGGACCAAACAGTCGACGAAACCAGAATCGAAGCCCGATCTCATCACTGAACAACGGATAAGGAAGCAAGAACAGAAAAAAAGTGAGAGAAAACTATTCAAAATTTAATTCCTAACACCCTTTTTCTATCCGTAACAATAGAAGCTCCTTTTTCGTTCTGCTTTTATTTCTCTGCGAGAAACCTTTTTACACCGCTGTTCACCTTTTTCTCTGTCAAGAACTCTTTCTCTCTCTCTCTCTCTCTCTCTACTCAGTTCAGTGTGCGTCTGCATTTCTCTCTCCCTTTTGGGTGCGGGCAGTGCTGTTTGCTGCCCTTAACGGTGGAGGGGCTGCCCGGGCTGCCCGAACTCAGTCAAACGGCATCGTACAGACATATAAATGCTTGCATTTATGAGTAGTGTTTAAAAACTTTAAGGTCTAGTTTGTATTTTTCTGAAAAAACAAAGGTTATAATTTTTAAATAAACTTTTGAAAAATAATTTAAAATATTTGATTTGGTTTTTGAAATTGTTAATTTTAGTTTTTTGATATATTTAAATAAATAATTATTATTTTAATTTAATATATTTAATTATCCAATAACGGATCTTTTATTTTGAAGAATTAAACAAAATATTGGATTAAAATGATTTTATCAAAAAAATTTATTACAAAAATTTAACCGAACGTATAATTTTTTCAGTGGTTTAATTTTTACAAAATAAAAATAGAGAAATTAAATTATTTAGAATAATCTTTTACTTATATTAAAATATTTAAGATATTTTTACTTTTGGGTAAATTACACTGACCTCCCCTCTATTTTTGACAAAAACAAAAACTACTCATGTGGTTTTTGAAATATCACAAGCCACCTCTCAGATTTAATTTGTACATCAAATTAGTCCAAAAATTAAAATTTTCGTTTATACTTAACGGAAACCACTCAAATCACTCCAAAACCAATGTCTCATTCTAAAATCGCCCTCAAAACCAACGTCCTCCCTCCCAAAATCACCACTCAAACCTCCCTCTCTCCCCCCCCCCAAAACCACCACCCCCCCACCAAAACCCACTACCCAAAACCACCGTCCCTCGCCCTCAAAATCACCGTACCCTCCAAACCACCATTGGCTCCAAAAACCACCCTGAAAACCACTATCTCCAAACCGCCATCCAAAATCACCGCCCCAAAACCACCGAAAACCACCGAAAGAGATGGAGAGAGGAGAGATAGCGAGATAGCAAAGGGAGAGAGAGAGAGGGAACCATGGAGCCGGATCGGTTGGGGTAGTGGTGAGGGTACGAGTGGTAATGGTAGGAAGAGCTGTTGAGGTTGTCGTCGAGGGATTCGAGCTCAGTGGGGCGTCGGCATAGCAGTGAAGCTTGGTGAGGGCGAGGTCGTTGAAGGAGAGGGAGGTGAGGTGCTCGTGGGGCTTGGAGAGGAAGGAAAGCTTGCGCGCTCGAGTGACCTGGTTTTCCGATGAGTCGATGGCGTCCATTTCGGGCAGTGGAGGAGGAGGCTATTCCGCGGGGGTGGTGGCGTCGCCGGAATCGCAGCCACTCGACCCCCAACCCGTCACCGTCGCACGCCACCAAACGACACAACCATCTCTCTCTCTCTCCTCTCTGTCATCTCTCTCTGCTCTCTCCCTTTGCTATCTCGCTCTCTCCTTTTGCTATCTCGCTCTCTCTCCTCTCTCCTCTCTCCTCTCTCTGCTCTCTCTCGGTGGGTTTGGGGCGGTGGTTTTAAATGGCAATGCGTTTGGGGTTTAGGGGATGGTGGTTTTTGGAGGCAATGGTGGTTTAGGAGGGAACGGTAGTTTTGAGGGTGGGGGACGATGGATTTGGGCAGTGGGTTTGGGTGAGGGGGGACGGTGGGTGAAGGGTGAAGGGTGGTAGTTTAGGAGGGGGGGCGGAGACGGTGGTTTTGAGGGCGATTTTGGGATGGGACAGTGGTTTTGGAGTGATTTGGGTGGTTTCCATTAAATTTAAACAAAAATTTTAACTTTTAGACTAATTTGATGTACAAATTAAACTTGAAGGGTGATTTGTGATATTTCAAAAACCACAGAAGTTGTTTCTATTTTTGTCAGAAACCAGAGAGTAAGTCAGTATAATTTACCCTTTACTTTTTAGTGTTTACGAATAGTTTTACATTTTTCTACTTTTTAAGAATATTGTTGTCATTTTATACACTAAAAAATTAAATTATTAGATATATAAATATATTGTTGTCTAAAAATATAAAAAAATAATGAATTTTCTAGACACCACACAATGTCTTTAAAATTTATGGGAGTATTTTGCAAAAAATTTTGTTGTAGTTTTTAATTTCTGTTATTAATTTTAGTTATAAGTTATAATTTATTTCAAACACCTACAAATTCTGTTATAAATTATAATTATTTAGTCTTTTACTACAGCTATAAGCTATAATTTTCACTAAGCACTCACAATTTCTACTACAAGTTATAATCTATAAATTACTAATTTTAGCAATACTAACGCCATTTATGTTTATATTAAAAGTTAAACTTTTTAGTGATCCCAAATAAGCACATAGCTTCTTTTTTTTTCTTTTTAAATTTTTAAAAGTTTCTTTATTTTAGTCGGTCTTGATAAAAAAATTAAAAAATAATAAAAAATCAAATGAAGACAAAAAATAAGTTAAAAAGTTCCTTTTTTTAACTTATTATTTTTTATTATTTCTATTCTTCTAAGACGTATCAAAATATAAAAGTTTCTATTCAAACAATCAAAATAAATTATATAAACTAAATCAAAATAAATTATATAAACTAAGTAGAATATTTTTTATATATATATTTTTTGCTTTTAATGTTTTTTAGTTAACCAAAACAAATATGATTTTTTTAAAAAATAATTAATAAATAGAATTTTTAGATGAGACAAAATAATTAGTACTTCAAGAATTTTATTAAAAAATTCGCCTTTAATAACTTTTTCAACTTTAATTTAAACCATCATATTATTAAAACTCATTCCATCACAACAAATCAGTATATATATTAGAAATGAGAAATAACGATAAAACGAAAAAAACATAGCGTGTGTTTGACGTAATTTTTTTATGTTGTTTTTTTTAATGAATTTTTTTATTATTAACCTAAATAAATGTATTTTTTAGATTACTCTCTCCATCAGTAAGCAGAAAAGTAAATTTTTTTAATCAAAATCCAAAAAAAAAATTCATATAAGATAAAAAAGAAGTCAACTTAACATAATTTTTGATTTTTTTCTAATTATTTTGTCTTTAAGAATTTTTTCAGATTTGACCCGAATGAATATACCTTTTGGATTTTTCTCATTACAAGAAACCAAAAAAATTAAAAAAATTAAACTAAAATATAAAAAAATCAGAGAAAATAAAAAAAAAAAGCTGTAAAAAAAACCGTTAAACTTTATAGTCTAATATAGGCTTAAGAAAGCTTGCCCAAAATATATATGAATCATTATTCTAAATCAGCCTATATGTGTAACAACGGCCTCGTTTGGCAATCGGCTTTAAATTAATTTTTTTTTTTTACCTTTTTTCTTAAAATCAAAAAATTAAAAAAAATATATCATTTTGCAATCCGATGGCTTTTAGTCTTTTGCTTTTTACATAATTTTTTTTATTTTTTATTAAAAATATTATAACTTTTATTATACATATTTATTTTTTGTAAAAATTATATTTTTAAAATTTACTCGTTAAAATTTATTAAATAATATCTATATTGAATTTAAAGTTATGTAAAATAAATTTTAAAAAATTATAATAATTTTAAACCAAATTTTTTACTTTTTAATTTAAAGTTATTTTAAGTCAAGTCTTTTGACTTATTACCTTTTGAGTTAAAATCATTCTTATAAATTATTAAAAATACTTTTTACTTATTTAACTTAAAATAATTTTAAAGTCTGGTGGTCAAACGGGCCCATATAAAATGGAAAGTGAGAGGACTGTACAACCCCGTTTGGAGCAACGTGGGACCAAATCCTACTTGATGTTCCGTTTTGAGGAAACCACGGAACGGGCCGTTCCATTCTAAATTAAAAGACCACTTTTTAAGGATTTGAGACCCCTCCAACTCCAAATTGTTTTTGTTTGTTTTGTTCCTCTTTGGTTGTTGTCTTTAAGATTTGCTGGCTTCACTGCAACCCCACATCTACATCATTGCTTTCAATACCGTTTCTTCAGGTTTTCCTTTTCTTTTTCAAAATAAATAAGATTTTCACTATAATTGTTCATAAGTAGATAATATAAGCTCTGTCTGGGGCTAAATTTCAAGAATCTTGATTATTTTTTTGTCTTTTTTGAGTGTTTTTTCGTCTTTTGATTGAACTTTTTTACTTTTCGAATCGTCTTGATAAGATGAACCGAAAAAATAAAAAAAATATTAATCAAAAAATGAAAAAGGTTCATTAAAGACGAAAATAAGTAAAATAAAATTTAGCTTATTAATTTATTTTATATTTTGTAGGGGTTCTTTTGGAAAGATTAATCAAAGAATAACTAAAAAGATGAAATATACAAAGTGATCAGAAATACATAACGCAGGGAGACAAGGTTGGGTGAAGGAGAAGGCTAATTGAGGATTGACTATTGGCAGTATGAACGAGGTAGCTGGCTATCAAAATCTGATCATCCCGGAAGCATCACTATCCCTTCTATTTATAACACTCAGATGAGTTATGTTAGAATTTGGATAGGATTCTTTAAGAGATATAATTAGATCATGAAAGGTAATCTCGGAAAATCAAGGGATTCTATCCGACAATCGACCAGGTAGTATTTTACTCCA
>JAULJZ010000022.1:10587350-10600584 GCA_032270985.1 Heliamphora pulchella | reverse complement strand
CAGGACTCGGTTTGCAAATTCCATTTCATTATTCTTGTTATTTCATTCTCTGTAATTTCAATTTATTGTAAATTGTTGAAAGTTTAATAAAGATGTATTTTCTGGATCCCCGAGCATGTATTTTATGTCGGCGTTGGAAATTCTCCCAACACCTAGGAACTGGGAACACAAATCCCTGAACCCATGGGACCTCAAAATCCTGAGACCTCTAGATCCTTGGGATTCTGGGACCCCAAACCTCTGGAATTTGGATACCCTAGACCCTCGAGATCCTAAAACCCTTGACTCATAGCCCTCAGAACCCCGGACCCATAGACCCTCGAGACCCCGAGATCTCGGGACCCTAAAACCCTGTACCACCAAGACCCTGGAGCCTGGGATACCCGGACCCTAGTACCCTGGGATGCAAGACCCCTAGGATCCTAGGAACTCAAAATCTCGGGACCCCAGACCCCAAACCTTAAACCCTCGAGACCCTCCTAGGACCCTTAGATCCCTAGACCCCCGGACCGTAAACCCTCGAGACCCTAGATCTCCAAGACCCCGGGACCTGACGACCCCCAAACTCGGCAACCTCCGAACGCTGAGACCCTTTGACTCTCGAACCTTTTAACCCCCGATGGTAAGGGTGAAAAATATTTTATGCCATAAAAAAATAGAAAACGTTTAGCATCAAAATCAATCAACTTATTTTCCTTTGACTTTGAAAATGTTTTCCACTGACTGTTAATTTTCGTCGTACTAAAAATCAAAAAATACAAAAAATATTTTTAAAAAATATTTTCTATCAAAACAAACTGAGCCTAAGTTATGTTTGGTCACAAAACCTTGAGACTCTTAACCTTCATGGATAGATGAGTTGATGAGAGATTATACCAAAGAAAGTAGAGGTATTGATTCGACTTCTTTTTATCATTTTGAGGTAATTTACACAATACAACTATGCTTCTTATGAATTTTGATTTTTTTTGATATATGTGTGCGGTGGAACGTATATTTTATGATTTTTTGTCCAAAAATTCCTCGTTATCAATTTTTTTTTAAAAAAAAATTGTGACAATTCCTATATAATTCAACTCAAAACTTCAAAAAAAAAATTGTGTTAATTAATTATTAGTTCAATTTGAAAGATTTGTATAAGTATTGGTTTAAAATTTTTAAAGATAAAGTTCTATTTTTAAATTTAAAAATTAATCATAGAAGATTTGTCCTTATTTATGGACAGAGATCATTTCCTAAAACTTTTGCTTTTATCTAAACTTTAAGATTCTATAATTTTTAATGTTTAGATTCATTTTTAATAAAATTAATATTTTTGCAACCTACTTATTGAGACCTATAAAATAAGATATATATTAAATATGTAGTCATATAAAAATAATAAAATCTAGGAATTGATAAATTGCTTATTTTTTTAAAGCTAAGAAATTTCTCAATTTTTTTGAACACAAAAAATTTCCCTATTTTTATTCTTCAATTATAAAACCAATTTCTCATTTTCAAAATGAAAAAAAATTTATTAATTTAAAATTCTCAATTTTAAAACTAATTTCTTATTTTCAAAATCGGAAAATTTCTCAATTTTAAAGTTTTCAATTGTCAATCTAAATTCATCAGTTTTAAACAGAGATGCTTATCAATTAATACAATTATTTCTATTTATAAAGAAGCAATGACTATTTCTGTTTTCTTAAAAAAAAAAATCAAACATAACTAAAACTTATACAATTAATGTTAACTACTTTAATAAAATTGGAGGTATATTACGTAAATGAAAAAATAATAGGATCCATTTTTTTTTTTAAAGGCAGAGACATAAATATAAAACTCCCCTCAAAAAGTCCCAATAATATTTAGTGTTTCTGGCGCATGTCTCAACATTCCCTTATAATTATATATTATTGTGTATGCCTGCCACCAAGTAAATGGAATCCCTACAAATTTGTGACAATTTAAGGGCATGCTAGGACATGCCCCAAAAGAACTGGACAATTTCTCCAAAA
Organism: Heliamphora pulchella; assembly: GCA_032270985.1. NCBI lineage: Eukaryota > Viridiplantae > Streptophyta > Magnoliopsida > Ericales > Sarraceniaceae > Heliamphora > Heliamphora pulchella. Next base: position 10,598,581 of record JAULJZ010000022.1, on the reverse strand, counting down.
CTTTTCTATAATTTTCAAGTATTTTTTAATCGGCAAATATATACACATACAAAAATTAACATTTTGTACTTAATAAGATTTGAATTATTCATTTTTTATTTAAGAACATAACACTCATGATACTGAACCAAATGCTTTTTACGGGGTATTTGTCGTTACTGTTTAAATCATAACTTTTAGTTTGTATACGCAGTTCATTAAAAGGTTAATAAAAATTCAAATTTCTAAATTAACAAATACAGATTTTACTATTTTGATTTATAAATTTATAATTTTAACAAATATTTTTAATTTTTACTTAGAATTATTATTTTATTTTTTTAATTATAATATATAAATTTATAATTTCAAGTATAACAAGTAAAATTTACCCCACAGTGCCAATGAGAAAAGTTTATGCCTGTTGGGAATGCTTTCAGGTCAAAATCAGTTTTGGGTGCACTAATCATTATCAAGTTCCATACTTGTTAGACAAAATCATGCCATTAGTGTTCAAGTGGTTTTGCCTCTGACCCTCTTTCAAATTAATTCACCTTTTTTGACTTCCTTTATGTGTATACACTGCCTATATCTATATGCTCCACTAAGATTAGAACCATAATTAAACAACCCAACACCCCACCCCACCCCACCCCACCCCAACCAAAAAAAAAAAAAAATAGAGCCAAACCAATTAAAGCTAATTAAGGTTCTGTTTGGTTTAGATTTTTTGTGACTTCTTTTTTGTCTTTCATGATTTTTTTTATTTTTTGGACTAATTTTTTTTATTTTTCCTATTTATCATAATAAAACAAATATAAAAGTATAATCGTTTTTAAAAAAGTTAAAAAAAATTCGCTAAAGACGAAAAAAAATTCACATAAAAGCCTTAAATTGGTTTTTTTCGTCTTATTTGAACTTTTTTAATTTTTTGGTCAATTTTTTTTACTTTTTTGATTTCTTATAATGAGAGAGATATAAAAAATATCATCGTTTGAACTAATATAAAAAATTTCACTAAAAAACAAAAAGAAATCATGTAAAAAAAGCTATCCCATACAGTGCCTTAGTCCCGATTTGGAATGTCCAAAAAGTTAACTTTTAATAAGAAGTTTAGTTTTGTAAGAAAAAAATTTAAAAAGTTTAATTATTTGGGATAAATTTTTATAATAGTTTTTTTGTTTTTTTATTTTTTATTTAAATGTCTAATATACTATTACTTTTTACTTTTAAGTTATAGTATTTAAAATATTGGCACGATTTTTTTTTGTTTTTGCAAACATAATTGATTTTTTTAATTGTGAGTATTATAGTAATTTTACTTAAAAAAAGTTGATGTTTGGGATATGTATAAGCTTTTTTTTTTGTAAAAAAAGATGAAAAAAGAAAAAAGAGCCGGGGTGACATTGGGATCGAGCTCTAAAGCCGGGGTGACATTGAGATAGAGAAGCGAGCGTCCCAAACTCGAAAGATCGACATTGCTTCTGCCGCCTCCAATGGAAAGAGGTAATTTGTCAATTGAAAACAGAATAAAATCTAGAAAATCTACAAAGAAAACAAAGTATTTATGGAGCATTCCCCGAAAATAGCGAAGGCGTTTAACTCTCTTCTCTTAGCAAAGTAGGCTCAAGTCACACTTTTAGCTTGCTACAAGTTGGGCTCAGCGATTACAGTTAGCTGCTTCCCCTATAGTCGTTAGCTCGTGTCGTGAGACAGTTCGGTTCAGCTACTCTCCCATCTTTCAGGAATAAAGAAGTTTCGAATAAGGCTTTTAAGCCTGGGCACTTCCCTTTTAATAACCATGACCCCAACAAGGAGTTTACAAAAGGGTCGCTCGTCTCGACCCACTCCACTCTTACTTCAGTGAAATCGTTGATTGAAAATGGCTTACTATTGCTAGTAAGAAATAATGAAATTCCTACCATAGCCTATCAACAAGATGGATTGCCTGGTTCTCACTCAATCTTTACACTAGTTGCTTTGACACCATTTTTCGAAATGGGTGTGCTTTGTCGCCTCGCCACAGCACGTGGGTTGCATCATCTGTCGTCGTCGGGGAGCTCTTGGCAAGGAGACCTTATGATAAGTTGCTAAAACAAATGGGAGGGGAGGATCGACTCGTTCAGTAGAGGTTGAGGCCAAAGAGGTAGACATAAAATGGATTAAAAGTTGTGTGGTGGGTATTGTTAAAGATCGCAACAACATAGCTATGATTCATGAGGCAATGAAAAAGTTGTGTGGTGGGTATTGTTAAAGATCGCAACAGCATAGCTATGATTCATGAGGCAATGAAAGCTGAAGGAGTATTCAGAATCAAGATTAAACCAATGGGTGGATCTAAAGTCCTTCATTTTGAGGCCCCAGAGGTGAAAAAATCCTTCATGGAGGATGTTAGAGACTAGCTGGGGCAATGGTTTGATGTTGTCCATGAATAGAGTTATAGAGTTACAAATTTAACTAGGAGAGTTTAGATCTATGTAGAAGGTGTTCCTCTTCATGCATAGATTTATGACACTTTTGAGAGGATTGGGGCCATTTAGGGTGAGGTATTAGAGATTGACAATATGACTAGTAGGAGCCTTGACATTGAGATTGGCAGGGTTCTTATAAATACTTAGGAGAAATAAGCCATTAATAAGTCTTGTGTGCCTAAGGTTGGTGACTTTTGTTACTCTATTAGGCTTAGAGCAGGATTTTCAAAAACAATTTGTGTAGGGTGAAAACTTTGTTCCATGTCCTAACCAGAAGGGTGCGAAACTTTCTTCGTCTTCTCCCTCTATGAGTAAACAGAGTGAGGCAGATGGTGTAAACCAGGCTCACCAAGCCTTGAAAATCACGAACCCAAAAGAGCATGTCCAAATTGAAGAGGAGGAGAAGGTCTTTAGGGAAGTGGAACTAATCAGTATGGTGGAAGAGTCTGCTTTAGTAGTGGAGTTCGAGAATTCAAAAGTTTGCACTAATGAGGTGAAACCCTTGGGAAGTGGTTAAATCGAAAGTGTAGAAGGCCTTCATTGGGATGTGCCAATCAGACCTATACAGCATACGGAACGAAGCCTCAGTGATTAGACTAGAAACTACAGCGGGGAGCTGAGGAGAGAGGAGTTGGTCTGTGATGTTGAGGAATCTAGTTATAGGTCTGAGATAGAAGCCCAAAATTGCCGTGACAAAGTTGACATATCATCAAAGGTATTTACCCAGCTACCTGTAAAAGGAGGGAGAAGCTTAAAGAAGAAATAGATTAGGGAATTAGGGCTTAAATGAGTTAAGTATAGCCAGCGTAGGGGTAAAAAGTCAAAAGGAAAAAGGGCTCTTGTTCACCAGCAAACCCACCTCTCGCAGGAGTAGTCTTCCCTCTCAACCCAGAATTTTGTTAACAGAAATAACATTCTCATGAGGGTGGCAGAACTAGTTTTGGAAACCAAAAAGCTTATGGGTTTGAATTTTGAAGGTAATGAAGAGGAAATTTTTACTACAGTTATGGCTGTGGAAGATGCAGATTTGAGATTGAAGGAGGGGTGGTCTATGTTAAGAAGAATGGGAAATCGTACCTTAATGGGTAGGCGAGCTCTTATTTATAATAAACTTAGAGAACACTATTACAATCATATACCTACACACGCCGGATAATAATAACATAATAATAAGCTACTAACAGTCTAAGTCCCTTAACATATGAAGATCCTATCCTGGGATGTCAGAGGTTTGGTAGGCGTGAGAAAATGAGGATGTCAGAGGTTTGAGTGGATAGAGGCAGTTGATGAAGCCAAAGTGAAGACAACTTTTTGGTCCAGTGCGTGTGTTGATACGGGAGCTTTTTTAGTGGAAGATTTCATTTATTATTTTGAGGCTGTCAATTGCTCTATTTCAGTAAAGGGATGCTATAGTTTGTTGTTGTGGGTTGATCGTTGTGTAGTGGAGTGAGGCTTCTTGTGTGTCTGGCTTACTGCAATGTTGCTACTAGGAAGGGTAGTTGGTGCTGAAGTATTGTTTTGCTATGCTGTCATGTAGCTTTTTGATTAGAGTTGTGTGAGAGCTTATGCTTGCCTGTTTATGAGTGTTCTTTCATAGTTTAATTGTTTGGTTGGCTTCTTTCCATCTATTGGGTTATTGCTAGCGGATGTTTGCCACGCATCTTTTCTATGTATTTCCTGTGTTCCTTTGTCATGGGTGTTTAGTATAGCATGTATGTAGCTTTTGGTTCTGCGTTTTGCACTCCAGAAGCCTTTCATGCTATTCTCATCCATTTGGCTTTGTTATAATATACGTTTCTTTTGCTGATAAAAAAAAAGATGACTGGTCAATGCCCACTGTTGTGCCTTGCTTTCTCTTCTTGGTTTATTTTTTCGTTTTGGTGCATCTGTCTCTGACCTTCATACATCCCATGCATCTCCACTAACAGCTTCTTCCTTTTTCTTCTTGCAGAAATTAGAAGAATGAAATTAGAGAAGAGGTTAAGCTGAGCCCCAAGGAGCTCCGTTGTTCTCTGGATTAAATGTTCAAGCTTTTTGGGTCTGTTGGTTGGTTGGTTTTGCTGAGAATTATTGGTAGGGTGTGATACGGATAAGTTTTAGCTTTTATGCATTGGTTACTGCTTTTTGCTGAGAATTGTTGCTAGCCTTGGGTATTACTGCTAAGTTTTGTTACATGTGCTGCTCTGGGTGCTGTCCCTGCTTATTTGGCTCTTCTTATGCTAGGTTGATAATTCATATGCTTGCTGAGGTTGGCTTACCTATGATATGCTTGTTGCATTAGTTGGTTGCCTTTTGTTGATTAGGGCTTTGTTATTGCTGCTGCTGGTTTTGTTAGTTTGCTCACTATCTTGCTATTGGGGTTTTGCTGCTGGTTTTTGTGATTTTTGTGGCTAATGGCCTATGCTGGTCATTGGCTATGTTGGGTGAATATGATGGTTTTTGTGGCTGATGGCTTATGTGTGCCTATGTTGGGGTGTCTTTTCTTTTGCTTTTCTCATGGTTGGTCTCTTGCCAACCTTTAGGGCTCTTTGTTTCATTTTAAAGAAGTTTGACGCATATTTGATCGAGAGTTTTTTCCCATTAGATACTATTCATTCTCTTTTTTACATCTATAATACTTTCTTTTTTGCTAATAAAAAAAATGTCTGACCCTAGCCTAGTCTTATAGCTTATATTACCATTTTGTTGTAAGCTACTAAAAGGTGCCTCCTCTATGGTGCCTGACCTCAAAATGGGTTCTGGGCTGGTTCTTGCGGAGCTCAATGCACCGGCCAACCTCTTTATTGTTCCGTGAACTTTTGAATTCAAATTCACCAAGTTATCCATGTTATCTTCTTCAACTATAGGATCTGCCCTCTCTAGTACCCTTGCAATTGCTAACTTACTAGCCCCAATCTCGAGACCCTTGGTTGGAACTTTCTTTTGCAGATTAAGACCAATGACCCTTTCTTGTTCTTTTGTACTTTGCACCACTTCAGCTTGACTACTAAGCTCCGAAGTACACACTAGAGCTGATTCGTCCACTTAGTTTAGAATTGCGAGATTATCCAACTCACCCTGCTCTGCCATCTCCTTGTTGTATAAGCTTTTGCTTGTTTGCAAAGGATTGTGCATTTCATCTTCATCGTGATCCTCTTCTCTGTCGTCACTACCTTCTAATTCAGGGGACTTCTTACACCAAACATTCCAGATGTAATTGATTTATAACTTGTACCTGTATAAAGAATTTTAGCTTTCGAAACACCTGTATCAGGATCTTAACCCGTTTAGGTGAAACGTTGTTTGGATTTGCACTCCATAGGAATAACTTTTGGAAGCCATTTTTCACAGCATCGGATTGGATATATTGTTTGGGCAACTTTAAGTTTACAAAACTGGTTGTTCATGTCCCTACAATCTGTGGAGATTAGAACTCTCCCTATGATAACCCATCCTACATCGATGGGAGATAGAAACTCAGTCTGATATATAAAGAAACTTATGGGCTACTGCTAATAACTTGACTTAAATATTTTGGGTCGCATTGTTATGCTTTTTATTCAACTTTGTCACTTCCCGAAAACATAACAATAAAACCCGCAAGATAGATATGAAAGAAACCTAAATCCGAGAATTTAAAACAAAATAGCGTCAAAATTTATTAGAGGAAATCAAACTTTATTTAGATTAAAACTAAAACGTTTCATTTTTCTGTAAAAGATTAAGTAAAAGAAAGTGTTTTACTTGTAAAATAATTCTTCAAATAAGTCAATATAAGCTTAAAATGATTTCCCAAGAAAACCAAACAAAACCCTTTTTAAACAAATTTCTCAATAAATCTAACGTAGTGAAGACCAATGCAAAATGCTGAAAATTTTTCTAAGTGTTGAAAAATCGTCAATTTTTCTCATACATTAAATATGATTTTTAATAGGCAAAAACTTGAAATTAAAATATTCATTTAACATTGAAATAGCTCGAATCTTTTCAAAAACTTGAAACTCAACAATTTAAATCATAAAGTTCATAAAAAAATCAAAGGATAAACCCGAAACAACAACTCAACGCTCTCACATACATACAAATTATGAGTACCTGGTCTTATGGCCTTACAAAACGGGTCCACTAACCCAAATACATCTTTCAAATGTGGTAATAAGAATTACATTTACAATATATGATTCTCACAAGATCCTTCCATGACCATAGGTAATCCAAAACAAAACAACTTAAAAAGGTCACCACGACCGTTCTTCTCACCTAGCCACTTTTTTTTGTTGTCACCTAAAATTGTTTATACAACATAAGTTGAGACTCGTTAAAAATAGACTAAAGATGAATAATGCATGACATGTGAGGATAGATATGTGAAATACACAATAATGTTTTATTCAAAACCAACTCCATTTTCAAACGCATTTTCATTTACATAACCGAATTTTCACATACCGAACCACAGTTTTAGTTTTTTACTTCCTTATAATTTTCAAACCAATGCAAAGGTTTTCACATTTCTAATCTCATCCCACATTACGACAATTCAAAGATTTCCAAACTTATAATTATTTTCAATCGTTTAACCAATATTTTACAATCCCAATTTAATTCATGTACTCTTTACGATCTTTTACCGCAAGATGAGTATATAATCCAATTTGTACTCTTTACGGTCTTTCACTGTAGGATAAGTACCTAGCCCAATTCAATTCATGATTTAATTAAATACTAAAATTCGGATGGTGCTTATAGACCTAAGCGTAATAATCACAACCGGGGCACACGAGGACCAATGAATAAATACTTATTCAATAGCCCGACACAAAAAGCACATATTTTTTATTTCTCTCAAAAACATTGATGGGTGGGCCGCACAAAGCACTCTTTTACGGGGGTTAACCCGATGGAACTATACATGCGCAAGTTTTTGATCTTTTATCGAAGAGCTACTCGAGCACAAGTTAATTATCTAATCGATTCATACGGTATCTTAATTAGATCATACACATGAATATCAGCACGAGGCCAACGATCAAATCCAGTTTCTCTCGTCAAACCCAACACAATTAGGATTATCATCATTAACAATTTCTAATTTTCATCTTTCACACATTCGAGTTAAATTAGTTTAAAAACTCCAACCAATCACCTCGCGATTTTCACATTTCATCAGAACACATACAATTTATACATGAATAGGTTAACACAATCTTCAATTTACCAAAATTTAAGTTAATTGCACATTTGAGTTCATCAACCCAAAAACCACAATTTGTTCAAGGTTTAACCCAATTAAAACCCTAATTTCTCATTTCACAATTTAATGTATCTCCACCACCACCAACAACAAGGTAAATTTAACATAAATTATGCTTAAACCTTTTAACTATCATACTTTAACATCAAACCCTAACCTAGGGTTCCAAAAAATATGCATATTCGTACTTTTATGTAAATGCAACAAGGTATACAATCCATATCCATACAATGATAAAAGTTAGTCTTAGATTCTGCCTCTTAGATGACAAAACCATAAAAATCAAGTGCTAACAAGCTCCAACGATGAACACCTCTAACTGATGGATGAAAATGGAGCTTCCAACGTATATAACAATCTCCCAACGGCGTATAGACAAGAGGAGACTAAGAGAAAGTCTCCAATGGGGTAAGAGGAGCTCAAGGAGGCTTCAAATTTGCATCCAAGGCTTAGGGTTCCAGTTTTAGAGAGAGAAGAGAAGAGGAAATGAGAGAAATAAGCTCAACCCGTGACTTTCAAATGCCTTTGTCGACACACTGCTCGAGCGAATCTATGACCGCTTGAATGGTCCTCGCTGTAGCCAACCCGAATAAATAAATATATATGGTTCGAATTTTAAATCAAACACCTCAAAACTCATCCAAACAACTCACAATGATCTTTCTCATCCATTACCAAGCATACAATTATCATCATAAATCATTATCATGATCAAATTTCAATTCTTTCATAAAATTAAACACTTTTCAACTTTTCACCAAAAATCCCATAATAGGTTTTAATTAATTATCAAAAATAGAAAGAGACTGGGTCCTTATAAAGTCATTGGGCTAGTAGTCCACTTGCGTTATTTCAAATGATATCAAAGTCAATCCTAGTTCCCATGACGGGCTCCGTGGTGGTATGGATAGAGGAATAAAGGCTCCGGAGAGAGGTAGAGACCCGAGGTTGTATACCTTGTGCTTGCTAATGGGTTACTCTGTGTCTGCTAATGGGCTATTATCTACATCCCAACTAGGAAAAGAACTTGAGCCATGCGATTAGGGCGTCGCGTATTTGAGTGGGGAATATTGTGATAACTCATAACATATCGATGAGAGATAGAAATTAAGTCTGATACATAAAGAAATTTGTGAATTACTACTAATAACTTGGCTTAAGTATTTTGTATCGCGTTATTTAGGCTCTTTATTCAGGTTATTGGGTTAGTAGTCTACTTGGATGGTTACACTCCCAAACTCTAGATCTTTCCTCATTGAAGTTCTTTCATCCACACTAATTATAGAGCCTTATTGTTCGCCTAATATGATAAAATTACATTCATTCCATGTGTGGAGGGGAACACCCTCTATATTTAGCCAAACCCTTTTTGTTAGATTAGTCTCTCTTGTGCTTTATTCATAAACCATGTCGAACCATGTCTCTAACCAATGCCTGGCATCTTGGAGAATCCTTTTCTTCTCTGCAAGGAAATTACAGTAGATCACTTATCTAATAGCTACAAGGAAGTCTCATGGATTAGGCCAACATAGTGTGGAGATCTTCTGATAACATTATCTCCTCAAATGGCCAAAAATTTAGAAGCTAAATTTTCTAATACAAAAGTCATGAAGGCTATCAAATCTTGCAATAGCAATAAAGCCCTAGGCCTTAATGGCTTTAATTTCAAGTTCATTAAGAAGTTTTGGTCCATTCTTAGGAAGGATATCCTCACCTTTCTAGAGGAGTTTCAAGTCAATGGTATCCGCTTAAAAGCATTGAATATCTATGTCATTGTTTTAATACTCAAAGTTGAGTGCCCTCAATTGTTATGTGAATACAGACTAATTAATCTGGTCGGGGCTATGTATAAAATCTTGGCCAAAATTTTGGCAATCCGTTTGAAACAGGCTATGAAGACTTTAATAGATGAAAAGCAATTAGCCTTTGTTGAAGGTAAACAAATACTGGATGGAATACTCATTGTGAATGAAATCATAAATGGTTGGGGCTATTTGTTAACCATGATGCATAAGATGGGCTTTGGGAAAGTTTGGTGCTGTAGATCCAAAATGACATGCAATCTGCCTCTTTATCGATTTTAGTGAATGGCTCAATATCTCAAGAGTGTAGAATGGAAAGGAACCTTAGACAAGTAGATCTTCTCTCTCTCCCTATCTTTTCAATATTATTGCTAAATGACTAAATATCATGCTTGCAAACGCCAGACAACAAGGCTTAGTTCAAGGAATTAGCATTAGCCTTGAAGGGTTAATCATCTCTCATCTCCAGTTTGTTGATGATACGGTGCTATTTTGCACAAATAACGTAGAGGAACTGAAAAGCATTAAGAGGATTCTATAGGCCTTCGAATCGATCTCTAGGCTTAAGATCAATTTTTACAGAAATGTCATATGTGAGGAGGGCATTTCGAATAGATAAATGCAAGCCTATGCATCCATTCTCAAGTGCATGACAAGTGCATTGTCTCTAAAATATTTGGGACTACCAATTGGTATTATAATCCCAGATTGTCAAAGTGTTGGAACCCCTTCTAGCCAAGTTTCACAAAAATTAAAAGCCTTGAAAGAGAAGATGGCTATCAATGGCTAGAAGACTTCAGTTGGTAAAGGCCGTCTTATCTAGCCTCACTTTTTACTATATATCTTTATATAAGATGCCCAAGAACATAACCACGACCATAAACAGGATCCAAAGTAAATTATGAGGGGGGGAGGGTAATTTCAGAGCAAAGAAGGTTACACTTGGTTAAATGGGTAAAAGTCTCTGCTCCTAAGGATTTAGGTGGCCTTAGAGTGGCTAATTTGGGGCTGACAAATTTAGTCTTCCTTTTGAAATGGTGGTGGAGGTTTGGATTAGAAAATGACAGCCTTCGGAAGAATGTCATCTATCACAAATATGAAGGGATCTATTCTGATTGTTGTTATAAGAATATGGTGAATTCCATGCTCTCAATTATCTGAAAAGCAATAATATATGAAGAGAACTTCATAATCATCTAAAACTTTATTTTTGCTGAAAATTGTAAGTTGATAGTTAGCTCTAGATCTTCAATCAAGTTTTGAAAAGATTGTTGGTTATTCCCAAACTTCTTTAAGTATAAATTTTTCAGACTATTTCTTTTATCCACCCAGAAACAGGCCACCTTACATGATATCTATCAAGGATCACAGCAGGTCTGCCAATGGTCCTTGACCTTTCGAAGAAGTCTGTTTGAATGGAAAAATGAGACCTTATCTCAATTACTTTCAGATTTAAGGGTTGTGGTCATTGATCTTTCCAAGAGGAACTATATAAAGTAGTCAGCTGAAAAGAATGACACTTATTCAATTAGATCCTTATACAGGCTAATCAACCAAGTAGCAGGGTTGGCTAACCCCATCCCCTCATGATTTGGTAAGGGTGTTGCCCCCATCTCCTCCCCCTCCCCCTCCCCCAAAAAACCCACGTTTTTTGTATGGCTAGCAGCGTATGAGAGAATCACCAACAAAGATCTGCTACTGAAAATGGGCATATTGTCTACCAATAGTCCCTCCCTCTACAATATT
>JAULJZ010000022.1:10538701-10587340 GCA_032270985.1 Heliamphora pulchella | reverse complement strand
TTTGTGGTGTGGTTTTGGAGTCAAGTTCTCATATTTTGTTGACCTATCACAAATCCTAGGGGGTGTGGTGCATTGTCATGTGCTGGTGGGGCATCCAATAGGTAAGTCCTGGTTCTATTATAGATCTAATATCTTGGTGGATAATACATGGTGGGAAAGGCCTAGCTAGCAAGATTTGGACAGTCTTGCTATACGCAATTATATGGTTCATTGGTTGGTCAGAAATGAAATGACCTTCAACAAAAAAGAGGTGATGTGGGAGGACATCAGGGAGCTGATCAAAGTGAGAGCTAGGCTTTGGGCGATAGCTTCATTGAACGGGACATCTCTCTCTCTGGACGACTTTTTATATCTATCAAGGTTGTTTGGTCCCGTCCCTTATGGTAGTCGCTTCAGTTGGCTCTTAGCCAATGGACAGTGCGCATTCTGTTTTGTATGTAGGCCATTTCCTAGTTGGTCCCTTGCCAACTATTTTCATCTTGTTCTTTGCATCACGTAACTTTCGAATACTGTAGATAGTATGCATGAAGCATATGTTACTAGCACCTTATGCTTCACAGATGCCTTTTATGCTCTCAATTGCACCCCTCATATCAATAATTTTTTTTTACTGATCAAAAAATAATAATAATATTTTTCTCCAAGAAAAATGGTATACATATATCACCTATTCCCCTCTATATCTTTACACGAATACTTGTGATTAGTTCATTGTTTAAATATAATTAATAAAAATAATAATATATAAAAAAGAATAATAACAGGTTTTATAAACAAAGGTCGTACGGCCTGATTAATTATTTCCATGAGGGTTTGAAAAAAGAAAAGTAAAGAAAAAAGAAAAAATAAAAAATAAAAAAATAAAAAAAGGCAAGCATTAATTCGATCTGGAACCTGATTGATTACGTTGCTTTGTTGGTTTCAAAACCTAAAATTCTAATGGTGGCTTCAGATTGACAGCAAAAGATTCTCATGAAGACATCGACTATTCGGAGAAATAACATTCATGGATGCAAGTACTGCTGTGAATTTTTGTTCTTTGGTGAGTACATGTAAGGTTTTTGAGAGAGATGGTTCAGGGGAAAAATACAAGGCATAAAATGAAACTCAACACTGTTGGATGTCTAAGATTATTAAATTACTAATTATCAACTCATTTAAAATTTTAAATTATTAAAAAGAGAAATAATTTTATTATTTATATTTTCAATATGTCTCCTCACATGTGGACCGACTATCACCTCGGTAAGTTGGCTAAACACGTGTAAATATTTTTTTAATTAATTATCTGGTAGCTAGACAGTGAGACTTGAATACTGAATTTATTTGTTTATTTATTTTTTGATCGGCAAAGAGAAAATTTTATATATACGAAGAGAAAAAATAACATATAAAGGGAATGAACTCTCTTACAAAGATGCGTCAAACTTCCTCAAGAAAAACTAAAAACCCCAAGATTGAACATGAATTTATTGTCTCGTTTGATACCATATTAAATTGTTATTGTTACTAACTCGTCTACTAGTCTAAGCTGTCAGAGAGAGCGATAACTTATTATTTATAAAGATATTCACCTGGTGGACGAATTTTGAAAGGTTTATTTAGAAATAAAACATTGATTTGTTAATTTCTAATATAACTACCTTTAAGGAGTAGTTGAGTTGGTAAGAGATCATATTTAAGGAAATGAAAGTCCTAGGTTTAACTCTTCTTACCTTTTTAAGGCCTTTTGGTATGGATCTTTAGTTTTGCCGATCTATGTGTGGAGGGCATACATCAGTGGAAGATCCAAGAATTCTACTTAGGGATTACTTATTTTCTACTCTTGGCTCGTTTGACTTGTGATCTAAAATTAATTTAGTTTTTTATTTAAAATTTTTTTCTAAAAAAAATAATAGTAAAAGATCACATTTTATTTTTGTACTGGCAGCTTAAAGCCAACTTTTAACGAAATGAGCTATTTGTTTATCTAGGTTAAAGTCAAGAAAAATAAATCTATTTTTTAAAAAATAAAATATTAATTTATAACTGTGTTTTTTTAAAGTATTTCTCTATATTAGTTTAAAATAAATCCAAGAAAAGCATTTCTCATTGTCGCGGCAGCTGATTCAACTATTGTTTCTCATCATCGTGTAACTGTCATCACGAGACCCTCGTCTCGCCTCGACTCTTCGATGTATTTTAGAAAGCTCTAGATTTTGGACTATCTTTTTTCCTCATACTTTGTTATACGATTTGTTATTTATGAAAGAATAAATTAAACATATCTTAAGAGAAGTTGTAACTGCACACAGTTAAATATGTTTTAAGAGAACTTATAAATGCACAAACTCATTAATTTAGTACACTCACATGTACAAGTATTTATACTACAAGTTCTCGATGTATCTAGTAGTGTACTGAACAAAAAGTATGTATATTTTCCCTTTAAAAGTATGAGCATTTGGAATAATAGGTGGTGTCTTTTAACAAATGTGTTGGGCACTAACTAATTTTATTAACGTTGTATTTGAAAATATTCTTATCTTTTATAAATAAAAGTGAGAATATCGAATTTTAATGGGAGCTAGTGCTCCCTAAACCTTCATTGCATCCGCCACTAGTATACATAAATTTGGAATTTTTTTGCAAGAGATTCCTTTTCATAAAAACAAAAATAATTGGTTTCTATATATGGTGAATGTTCAAATCTTGGCATGGAGCTTAATTTGAGATATTATTGGAGGCCTGAAAGTGATGGAAGAACAAAGGCAGGTGGAGGGATAGAGACAAATTCGACAGATTGTTTCTATGGAGAATGCAAAGATCTGGTTGAAGAATGCAAGGAGTTTTGATAATTAATATTTAAGGTGAGAACTAATGTTTCATAAACAAAAATTCTATTGTACTAAACTACTAATAAAAATTGTCAAAAATTTTATCTTGAGTTTAAAGTTGATGGTTCAAATTTAATTGTGTGTTATGTAGGCAATAGTACTCCAAGTAGATATGAACGCTTAGTTTTGAATTTTGAATTATATCCTGAGTTTAAAATTACTAGTTCAAATTTAACTATGTGTTATGTAAGTATCACCGCAATTGGATCCGAACTCTTAGTTTTGAATTCTAAAAATTAATACTTCAATATTAACTGTGTGTTGTGTATGACACATTGCAGGTAAATCTAAACTCTTAATTTTAAATTTAGAATAAGTTAATGAATAAGTTTTCTAGGTATGTAGTATTACTGTTTGATAAAACACATGTTGATCAAAGAGATATGTGCACTGTGAGCCTTTGCTGCTGACTTAGCTGGAATAGCCATTTAAGAGAATTTTGCTCTTATATGTTTTTTTTGTTTAAAAAAGTTTTTATTTGTAAGGTGCACAGTTCTTTTTTTATAAAAAAATATATTCAAATTTTAAATAGTTTAGCTTAAAAGCAATATTACTACTTGCAATGAAAAAGTTACTTTCTTCTTAAAAAGCAAATGAAAAAAGAAATGATATCAAATAATCTTAAAAGCAAAAAAATAAACGGGATGAAATATTAGGCATTTAATAAAAAGCAAAAAGCAAAGGACCATCCCAAATGGCGTTAATAGTTAAAAATGCACCTTATGTCAGATAATTTAACTAAAAAAACATAACTTTTTCCCCTTCAAAAAAGAAAATAAAAAACATGACTTTTTAGAAAATCCAAGTGAGGCCTCAGTCTCTTTTATCCTGTTTCTTTTGTTTTCTTGTTGAGTTATTTATTTATTTATTTATTTATGTTATACAATAAATAAAAAAAGGTTATTGAGGGAGACAACTACTAACAATTAGTTGAAAAGATAAAGGGTTGGTTTTCTAGTTCTTAATTCTCATAGCCAAGAACCTATTTTGATGATTTTATCCCCTGTTGACTGATGTGTGGACATCCATGCATGCATGAATATAAATACACACACACACACATATATATATATATATATATATATATGAGAGCAAAATTGAGTGCTAGTCATGGTTTTAAATTGCGTTACTTGAATGCGTATTGATATTAATAGTACCGTCATGTATCAATCAATATTGTACAGTATTAATCGATTTTAAGTAAATATCAGTATTGAATGTTTTAAATTCTGTTATGTATTGACCAATATTTAAGACCATGATACTAGATGAGAGTTGAAGGGAATTAGGTAACAAAAGTAATATAAAATATAAGCATATGGATTATTCTAAGGTTTAGGAAAGAAGGTTTTGATTGTGAAACTTTGTTCCTCTAAAAGTTAAAGAAAAGAAAGAAAAGAGAAAAAGTAAGAGCGGTGGTGGTGGAGGAAAAAGAAAAAGAAGATAAATAATGGTTTTGTTCTTTTTCTTTCCTTTTTTTTAAAAAAAAAATTGCTTTATTTATTTTATTCAACTGAGAAGAGAGATGATCAGGAATCCATAGTCTTCCAAACACTCCCAGACAAACCAGCTCCAGAAGAGAAAAGCAACCTTTTGCTTTACGACCCAGAAAAAGGAGATTTCAAACACCTCAAGGGCGAGCTTAGGAAATTGCGTTTCTCAGTAACCCTAACCCTCTCTCTCTCTCTCTCTCTCTTTGCGAGTCTATATGTAGTGGCGAAGTGGGGAGTTAAACCCCAACCCCACAACTTAGCTCTTTTCCCTCTCAGAGAAAAAACATAAAAACCCCACCAAATTTCAGCAGAAACCATGGCTGCTTTAAATCCAGCTATGCTACTTTTGTGCCAATTCAAATGGGTTTTTGGTTTCTTTTGAGGAAAGAGAAGAAGCCTATAGGGTTTATCTTATGCCCTCATTTTGATTTTGGACCCAGTTTGATCCTCCATAGATCTCTCTTTCTCTCCTTCCCTCACCTGAATAAAGAAAGACCAAGAATCTCTTCACTTTTTTCCTCTCTTCCCCCAGCTCCTCCATTTATATACCTTTTTTCTTGACCCAAGATGTGAACTTTCGAAGCTTAGTTCGCCTCTTCCATGGCGATTCTCTTTATATTCTCTTCACCAGTTCACCATGTTCCTTTTTCGTCGTCCTCGTGTATGGAGATCACAAATTATAGGTTTGGGAACTAACTGTTTTCTCCTATATATTGCATCTGAGTTTTAAATCGCGATACCAAAAAACGTATTGGTATTAATGATATGGTTTATGTATCGATTAGTATTAGAAATTATTAGCAGATATACTAATAAATATTGATATTGAAAGCCTTTAGATATTTAAAATCATGTATTGCATATATGCATTCACTAGCATCTATCTACATGATAGACATGGCACATATATAGATAAATATATATATATACATAGGTATATATATATGCCTGGCTCCCTGTATGCCATTTGCAGAACCCACCGGCGCATCGATGGCCTCCGTGGATGGCGTATGAGGAGCCAAGCATACTTCATGCTGTGGTATATACGGCAGTATTGATTTGAATTCCTTCACCATTAGCAAATGGCAAGGGTATTATGGTCATTCTGCATGAGAAAAACCACCTTACTGGGGCAGCATCATAATTTTGTGCAAAGATATGAGCATATGGCAAGTCAGGTAAATTATCTATCTGCTTCATCGCAAGCATCTCTCTAGGGTTTCTAATCTCTCTCTAGATTTTTTTTTAAAAAGAAAATAACTAAATTTGTTCACTCTTAGGAGAATAGTACTCATTCTTTTAAGTTTTATTGTTAAATTTGCGATGAATTTTATTATTTAAATTAATTAAAAAATAAATATTTACCCAAATTATTAAAGGAATGAATAAAATAAGAATCAATTTCTAGGTTCTTTTGTGTGGGTTATCTTCGCAGAGTTGTTGCAGAGGGATAATGATAATATGCTTCTGGGAAAATGATACCATCACCTCGGTTATCAGCAAAAATAATTCGATACTTCTCAAGTATTATATGTTATTATTTATTATTTATGTAAATATTTGTGACTAAAAAAATATATGATTTAAATTAAGTAGGTTATTTTTCTCTTTAACATATTCAATAAAAGTAAATTAATATTATTTTATGTGAATATTTTTAATTACATAATTAAATAAAAATACTACAAAAATAATGACACGTGATATTTTAGAACTACTGAAGAATTACTCTGGTTATCATCTTTTTTCCAATGAGACTAACATCACGTTTGTCCACGTGTAATCAGTGGTTTGAGCAGTCTGTGTAACCTTTGTTCCATTGGAACTCTGAAACTGCACAATGACTAACATAGAAGTTACAACCTAAAGATTACCCAATCAGCTGGTTACATGCATGCCCAATATTTAAAAGACCCATCTGAAGATTCTGAACATCAATCACATACTACATAGTTAACAAGTGACTGGGTGGAAGGGAAGACAAATTTTACCAGAAAAAATTCTCTTCTCCCATAAAATATGCATGATGTGATTTTAGAATGTTAGAAACATAAATTTGGAAACATATCTGTTAGGTATATGATGTGATTGGAATATTGAAAAATAAATTTTGAAACATAATTGTATGACTATTAATATATTAGAACAGATCAATCGATAAACATATTTAACGGCCCATTCTACCTCCTTTAAGTTTTTGATTTCATCTTTGTTTCAGTAGAGTTTTTAAGTAGTTCTTCTCTTATTTCAATCCTATTAAAGAGTTTCAGATCTAATTCTATAGTACATACGATATTCCATTTTGGCCCTCATCTCTTTTCTCGATGCGGTAAGTTGAGATCGTTGAATTAGATATCATGTCAATTTATCTACCAGACAATGAGGCTTTTATATTGTGACAAAGAGGATATTATGTCAAGATTGTGAAATCTAATCGTTACTGGACTTGATTTCAATACAATTGTACCTTGTTGATATAAACTTTAAATTATATATATTGTGAGTTTATGTAGCCATTGTTATTGTTTAATACTTTTTACTAACAATATGGTTAAACTTGGTGTAAGTCGTTAGTATAGGCATTTTTAACATTCTTCTCACTGTAAGTGGTGAATATAAGCATTGTTATCATACTTCTCGCTATTGTGCATGTATTTGAATATTTTCTAACATCTTGTACATCTTGTGTGTGGGGTGATTACATATATCCTAATATCTTGTACTTTCAAATTGGAACACCGGTTTTTTTTTTTCCTTCTAGCTACTAAGATGTTTCAATTCATCTGGTTACGTCTTGTTTGCCCATAGATTCAGCAGCAGTTCAAATGGTTGACCTATATTCGAACTCAAAATTTAACTTCTTAAACACCTTTATTCTCTTTGACAGCTTAGTAATTCTCCAATATCATCAAACAAAAAAAGTAGAGTCTCAAAAGTCTGAAATCAAACATGTTAAAACATCTCCATTCTCACCATACTAACCTAACCCTTGATGTCACCCCTTGTCATGAGAGGTTAGTATTTACTGATTGATTTTGGTGTTTGTTGGGGGGGGGGGGGGGGGGGGGGTATGGCTATTTGGAAAGAGGTTAGTTTTAGGTTGGGGGCTCAAGCATATTTATATTCCACACTTTCTAATCTATAAAGATTTATATTTCACACTTTTTAATCTATAAAGTTTGTTTTATTTTACAGCCCTGCTAATCATATATAGCTTATTGGACAATGAATAATATATCAATACTTTATAAGTTTTATATCCAATTTAAAAGTTTAAGTTATTAGACAGAGAAATCCTAATATTATATTAACTGATCGCTCATTTCATATCCAAATAATGTGAGTTTGAATACTCTAATATCCTCACATGTCAAGCTATTTTTCTTTATCTGTCAAGTGTAGTTTATTTTCTCATCTAATAGTGTGTAATTTTTTTAGGTCTGGTGAGGTGTGTGTGTGTGGTTAAAGTAAATGGAATCACCCCTACGTAGAAATTATGTATTTAACCTAAAAGTTTAAGTTATTAGGTGGAAATGTCTCAATATGATATAGAGTAATCATTATTCTATACCCAAGTAATATGGTATTGAATACTCTAATATCTTCCCTCATGTTCAGTTGGCTTTTAATATTTGTCACGCGTAGTTTTTTATTTAGTTATCATCGAGCAATGTGTTTTTAAAGTAAGTGGAATCAATTCCGCTATGGTATGTACCATATAATATTTTTTTTGTATATAACATAAAAACTCAAGTTATTAGGTATAAAAGTTCTAACATTATATTTATTGATCACTCGTTTAATACCTAGAAAATGTGGGATTGAATATACTAATATCCTTCTTATGTGTAGTTGTGTTTTAAATTTGTTGCTGTTGAGAAAAAATTAAAGCAAACAAAGAAAATGAAGGCTTTGAAGAGTATCTAAAGATACTTTCTTTATAACGTAATTTGTCCCCACTTCAAAGAGTTTCTCAATGATGAGTCAAGGAAAATCGTTTCATCAAAGTCTACTTCTAATGAAAAATTGCAATCAGAAAACTTGAAAATCTTCCTTTGAAATCTTTTCTAGTTCAATTGTTATTTTTGGATGCAGAAAGATACTTTTAGGATGATTTAAAAAGGTAAACAGGGTTAATTTTTTAAACAACAAAGTGTCTTTTCCAAAACAACGCACATGTTAATATTGTCTTTTCAAAACAATTTTTATGGAGTTAATTAACTTATTTTGGGTTTTAAATATAAATTCGTTCATTTATTCAAAACAATCGTTAACCATTTTAAATTGTATCGCTAATTGGGTACAAAATAAAAAGACCATGTTGCCCAAATAATGTGGTGTATGTGTGTTTTAAAGTAAGTGGTATTAGTTCTGCTAGTATGAAGAAACTATGTATTTAATTTAAAATTAAGCTTAAGATATTACGTAGAAAATTCTAAATATTATTTTAATTGATTACTCATTTTATACCCAAATAATGTGGGGTTGAATATTTTAACAAGTAAAGGAAAAAACCAAAATATTAATATATTTTTAGATGTAAGATTTATTATTTTTATATATATTAATATATTTTACACATATATCTATATATTATTAAGTGATATATTTTTTTTTGAACAGCAAAACCAAGATCTATAAATAAGAGAATAAAAGACATCTAAAGGGAAAGAGCTTCCTTAAAAAGATGCAACATATAAACATCCTCAAAGAGCACAAAAAGCCCGTGGTTGGCAAGAAACCAACCACAGGAGAGAAAAAAACAAAATACAAAAACATCAACTCCCAAACAAAACCAAAACAAAAACTAACAAATCGATCCCCAATCAGCAACAAAAACACGCATTTGGGGTAATAGCTGCATCACAAGAAAGAAAGTTACAACACCCAAAGAAGCTGTTGCTACAAAAAGCTGATGCTGCAAAATGTCCAAGTGGATGACCCCCTGACGGCGCATTACTAGCTGCTGCTACAAATTGCTTCTCTTTGCAACTGTACCGCTTCTTCTCTTAGGTCGTCATCTTCTTCTTCCTCCTTTGCCTAAAATTCATAACCCTCACCTCTTGAAGTTTATACATAATCTGATCTATGGAAACCTCTTTCAAACTGAACTTTGTTTTGACCCAGAAATTTGTCCTCAGTTTAATTAGATCCATCATGGCTGCCCAATCGCTATGAGAATTAGTAAAAAGGATTTTGTTTCTTTCCAACCAAATCGACCAGATTGTTGCGAAGAACAGAGCGCTCCACAATTGTTTTTCAACCTTCTTGAAAAAGATGTCGAACCATCATAATTGCAGGCCAACTAGAGAGTTTTGTACTACTCATTGAATTTTCCTCCAACTCAGGACACCACAGCAGGTCTTCCAAGCAAAATGGCATGAGATTAAGAGATGATCCACCAATTCTTCCTCTCCTTCACATAAAACGCATCTTAGGTTTTCTGCATGTGTTATGATCCTACGTCTTGCTAGGATATCTTTGGTGGCAATTCTCCCTAAAAGAGCTCTCCAGCAAAATATTTTACACTTTGGAGGCACCGGATGTTTCCAGATAGCATAGGCATTTTTAAGAATCAAAACTCTACCTCTTTCCAGTTAATTGAGAAATGATTTTATTACGAAATTTCCTTCATTTTCTTCTTTCCACACCAATTTATCATCTTTGATTGGACACACACCTTGATTGATCACACGGTTAAGAATTGGTTGCCATAATACCTTTTCTGATTCAAAAAGAGCTCTCCTAAAAATTCCTCCCCTGCCAGCATCACTTGATCTATCCTGCTCCTCCATAGAGATAACTGAGTGGGCAGTTATACATTTTTGTGAGGCAATGTTAAAAAGCTTACCACAGGAATCTTTTAGAGCTTTATCGCCAGCCCAAGAATCAAGCCAGAATCTAATCTGTTTTCCATTGCCCACTTTCAATTGTAAATTTTCCTAAAGAATAACCCGTGATGCATTATTTTTGGGTTCACCCAAGTCTACAATTGCCTTCCAAATTGTAGAGGTTTGCGATCTTCTTTTTAAGCAAGGAAGCCATTCACCCATACTCAAACCATATTTAGAACAAATCATCACACGCCTCTATAGTGCCTCCCTCTCTGTACCAAACCTCCACCACCATTTAGACAGTAGAGCTGAGTTCTTTGATTGAAGAGGAGCCACTCCCAGACCTCCTTTCCTAATGCATGGGTGTTTGGATCTTGACCCACCCAATGAGATAAAGTTTCTTTTCTCCCACCTCCTCACCCTATAAAAACCTCATTTGAATCCTTTCCAACTTGAAGCTGATCTTCTTTGGCATTCTAAAAGGAGATAGATAGAAGATAGGGAGATTTGGTAAGGTGGATTTGATAAGAGTCAATCTACCTACAAAAGAGAGATACTTTCTTTTTCAATTTCTCAATTTCTTTTTGAAGGCTTCAATAACAGGCTCCCATGTAGACATTCTGCTTAGTGAGGCACCCAGGGGTAGACCTAAATACTTGAAAGGTATATTACCTTTTTTGCAGTATAGATCTTCAGCTATATTGCTTGTTCGATCTTTGTCAACTCCTATTCCACAGATCAAACTCTTGTGATAATTCACCTTTAAGCTAGACACCAACTCAAAACACTTAAGAATTCTTTTGAAGTTCCTCCGCTCCCTTAGGTCATCTTAACAAAAGAAAATAGTATCATCAGCGAATTGCAAAAGAGATATGTTCATACTATTATTGCCAAAACTCATTCTCTTTATAAGCCCAACCTCCTTGGCTTGTTTAATTAGGATATTAACGCCTTCTGCAGCTATATCAAACTAGAAAGGGGATAAGGGATCCCCTTGCCTAATACCTTTATCCATGGAAAAGTCCTTAGTTACCCCTCCATTAACTAAAACAAAGAGGGTTGCCAATGATATACACCATTTGATCAAATTATTCCATTTTCTCCCAAAACCAAAGCCATCCATCATGTCCCGTATAAAATTCCAATTGAGGCTGTCATAGGCTTTATAAAAATCCACCTTCAGAACAAAAATTGATTTCTTCTGTTTTCTCCAATAATCAATTATCTCATTGGCAATGACAATTCCATCTATAATCTGCCTCCCTTTAACAAAGGTTGTTTGACTCTCATCAATGATTTCATGGAGAACCTGCTTCAGTCTTCCTGCAAGAGTTTTGGCCAGAATTTTATACAAAGAGGTCACCAAACTTATGCGTCTGTAGTCATTGAGGTTATGAGGGTTGTCATTCTTGAAAATGAGAGCAAGAAATATAGCATTCATCCCTTTAGTTAATCTATCATTCAGATAAAACTCCTTCATGAAACTCAAAATCTCAATTTTGAGCATACCTTAGAATCTTTTAATAAATATGAGATTGAAATCATCAAGTCCTGATGCTTTTCCTCCTGCACAACTGCCAATTGCCGGACAAATCTCCTCTTTTGTAAAAGTCTTTTCCAAAAACTCAGCCCTTGTCACTAATAGTTTTTTGCCCAAGTCCCCTTGGATGTTTGGACTGGGACTACTAGATTCTCTAAACAGGTTTGAGAAGTGATTTGCAATTTCTTCTTTTACTTCCTCTGGCTTAGTGATGATTCGATCACCCACTACTAGTTGGCTGATATGATTTCTCAAGAATCTTTTTTTAGCACTCAGATGAAAGAAACTGGTATTTGAGTCGCCTCCATTTAGCCAGGAAATCCTGGCCTTTTGGCGCCAATTTGCCTTCTCTTTTTCTGAAATTTCTCAAACCTTCCTTTTCAAAGTAGTTCTTTGTGTTCTTTCGAATTCTATAAGTGGTCTCCCCTCTGTAATGCTATCTAATCTTTCAAGCTCAGCAGCCAAAGATTTAATAGACTCCTTTTGATTTTGAATATCCTCTTCCTTCCTCCACTGTTTTATGCCCTGCCTAATATCTCTCAGCTTGAGCATCAGAGTATGGCAATCCCATCCTTGATGAACATTTCTACTCCAAGCTTCTTTGATCACTTTGCTTGAGTTTGGTTGATTAAGCCAAGAGTCAAAGAACTGAAATGGAGAAGAGTCCCAATTCAATTTGTCTGGTCCTAGAAATATGGGACAGTGATCCGATAGAAATCTGGGCAATCCCCAATGTTTCCACCCAAATTTCGATAATAACTCTCTAAAAACTAAGAACCTATCCAACCTGCTTTGTTTCTCTTCCACTTGAAAGTTGGACCATGTGAATTTCTTTCCTATCATACGGATATCCATAACTACCATTTCCTCGACAAACTTTTTGAATAGAGCAATACCCCTTGAAGCTCTAGATTCTCCATCTCTTTCCCTTATCCTCAGAATTTTATTGAAATCACCTTCAATGCACCAAGGGATTGTTGAGCCCCTTTTGATGACTAGAATACCTTCCCATATCTCCTCTCCCAACTTGCCAAACAACAAAATGTAGTTCTTGTGGGTGATACTCCTTTGTAATGAAAAGGCACTTTTTTCCCAAATAGTCAGGAGGTATACCACCTGAAGCTCCTTCTGCAGCCATCTCAGACCAATCATAGTCGCCACTCCCTGCCCAAATAGATTTTAGTCCCTTTAGGTCTCACTCCCTTCTCTTGGTTTCTTGTAGCAACAGAAAATTGATTGCATTGGATTTTACCACTTTTCTCACCATTCTTCTTTTAGGATTTCTGCCCAACCCTCTAATATTCCATGATAATATCGTGATATTCATTGACAAGAATAATACACCATTTGGTGGCCACTGGTTTATTGCTGTTGTCCCCTCTCTTAATTGTTTTCTCATTCCTTTTACCCCATATCCGATAGAATCTCTATCATTTCAGCCTCAAAACCTTGGAAGTTAAAACCCAGCTGCTTACCTACTTCTACCACTTGGCCTGCCTCTTTGATAATCATCAAATTCTGGTTCTGAATATCCCCTGTGGAAATGGTATTTTGGGATATACCCTTGGAGATCATGTTCTTAATGCCTTTATGTTGTTTTCGAGCTCTCATCTTGCCAACTTTGTCTATCAAGGGGACCCCAAGTTCTGAGAGAGTCTTTCTTCTCTTTGCCTTTCACATCAGTTTCATTTATTTTGTCTGTTTCACCTCTATAACTACTCTTTCCAATGCGACCTTACTTGCTTCAGGCTCCTTGTCCGCAACAACTTGACAGTGCATTGGGCTTGCCTGCGAAGAATTGGGGGCTAAACCCACCGCAATGGGCAAACTTTCCTCATTGACTTCATTGGCCCAAGCTTCCTGCAGGCCTTCCAGGCCTTACAGGCTCTCTAAACATTCGCTAGTGTAAAGATAGGCTTCAGCTACTTCAGCTTCGGCTTTGAAACAGCTTTGAGGAGACTCAAGTATGTCAGCTTTTCCTGATTTCTCATTACCCAAAAAACTGAGCACCTTTTCTGTTGTGCCATTTCTAATCGTAGGTCCCTCAGAAGCTTGCTTACTGTGCCTCTGACCCTAGGCTATAAATTCCTCTTTGTTGCCACTGTTTGTCGCCCTTGGCAAGGATGACTTATTCACTAACTTTTGTCCTTCTTTTTCAGATTGAGTCTCCTCGACGTGCGCGAGAAGATCCATGTCATCGTCTCCCTCCTTCGCCTGAGAGGTCTACAACTCGTGAGCTAGGTCCTTACTGCCATTGATGCTAACTTCATAGCTCCAGTCATACTCCTCTTTACCAGAAGACTCACTTGACAATTCTGGGATTGGAGAGTCTGGTTTGGATTTCATCAATGGCCAGCCTAAAAAAGGAATTTCAACAACCCTGATCTCATAGGAAAATCTATCCACCTGAAGATGACACCAACTGTCTATTTGATGCCTCTCCTCAGTTTGTATCAACACTTTACCTTTCTCTAAGTCCTTCGTCAAAACTGTGCTTGTCTCAATAAAGAGTACTTCGCCATACAGACCACCTATTGATCTAAAAGTGGTCTCGTTCCATGCATTCAAGGGCACTCCCTCAATACTTACCCAAATATTCCTGGTCTGATTTGTTTCCCTGTAACTCCATTCATAAAGAATTTCAAACCAAGTTCTCATACATTCTTTAGCTCCCTTACAGTATGAATGCTTGTCATTCTCCGATGCAAACTGTACTAGGACCTTCTTTCCATCCATAGGTGTTATAGAAATATCGTATATTCTTTCACTCTTCGTAGCTTCTCCAATGGAATGAAGTTGCCTCTAGTCTTTTGTAATGCCCACCCTGCAATTTTTGAGCCATTCTGCATCCACCATCCGTTTAGTTGATTTACTGTAACTCCTGTCTACTGCGGATTGAATCTTGGCTGTGTCTTGATTCACCACTTCTGCATACGATCTTGAGTCTCTTGTGGCATTCCTACTAATCCTATACACCATTTCCTTTGGGATAATCCCCTTATCTTTAGGCTTATGTTCCATTCTTCTGTTATGTCCATAGATGGCCTTTTCCACCCGCAGCCTATTCTTACCCAACCATGCCCCATCATACAGCTTTATTACTTTCATAGCTGTGATGTGGTTATCAGATCTCACAAAGCCAAATCTAGTTTTAGTTTTTCTCCTCCATTTGTTCAGGACAAAGGCATCCTTCATCTTACCACATTTGCTAAAAATACCTCTTAACCAGTTGTTGTGAATTTCATTGGGTAAGTTATCCACAAAGATGGTATAGGTCTATTCTTCATTGCTCTATTTACCACCAGCTTCGACCCTTGCCGCTTCATGAGTTTCTCCAGCCTCCATCCCTGTCGCGAACTGAGTCCCAGTAGCTTTTCTCCTTGCCATCTTCTTTTTGTTCCCCCTCAACGGCAGTGGATCGTAGTTACAACCTGATCCTGAATCAAGAACCTCCAAATGTTCCAAAAATAGAATCCAAATCAAATCCATGCCAATCAACCAAGCAAAACCCCAACGGATCCGAATACTCAAAGAACACTACACGCGAAATACCCTTCACTCTACGTCTCGACGATTTCTCCGATGGCACACCCTGACGGCATGCTCCGATGGTGGCGACGGGATCCGGCAGCAAATGAACTTGCACGAATAACGCCGGCCAACCTTACACGCCGTAATTTCAGCGAAGCAGCTAGCGATCTTTGAGAAGCTCGCGGTAGAGGAAACGAGATTACCATAGCTATGTTTTGAGCTCATGCTGAACTGAGCTGGGCTGTTGCTAGGCTGATGGTAGCAATTGCAAGCTATGAATTGCAGCAAAGTGAAGCTGAATGGTTGCAAACATCTTAGCTTCTTATGAAGAGCAACGAGTAGCAGCAGTCCTGATGTGCAAAGAGTAGCAGAGGGTAATAGCATCAGCTGCAATGAGTAGTAGCAGCCTTGGTATTAGCATCTGGTTTGGCTTATTATATTGCATTGTGCTTGCAACAATAGCAATTGGTTGCAAGGAGTTGCAGATGCCTTGACTTGAGGAGTTGTTTTGGTTTTTTTTTTTAATTTTGTTAATGCTTAGTTTATATTTTTCCTTTGTCCTATGTTGATGCCTTACCGACTTTTCGGAAGGGGGGTGTAATCTTGGCTTGTAATTCTATTTTTTTGGAGTAATATATTAGTTTTTGCTATTCAAGAAAAAATGATTTTATAAGACTGTTAACTAAAGAGAAATTTAATTTAATAGGCCTTGTTAACTAAATAAAAATCTAGTTACAAGTACAGAAAATGATCAGTTTGAAAAAGGTAAAATAATGAGTTTGAAAAAAATGATAAAAAGTGCATTTGAAAAAAAAGTAAAAGTATACAAACAAAAAAAAAGGACAAAAATAAATAACTCATCTTTATTGACTGAAGATAAAAAGGGACAACAATTTGATTGGGACACATAAATGCAACTATACATGGTTGTCCTCACTTTTAATATAGATTTTAGTTTATTTTTATTATTTTGTATTTTTTTACATTTTGATAAAAAAAAATAATTTTTCAACTTATCTAAATAAGATTAGAGTTGAAAAGCTATAATAATTTAGGCGAAGGAAAAAAAAAATTTACTAACTAAAAAAATCATTATAATATAATAAAATAAGCAATAGATCATTATTCCAAACAAAATCTTAATAATTAGAGCTAGGATCCTCACTTCGTTGTTGAGAGAGAGATCTTGACATTGGGGCCTATTTTGCACTAGGTGTGCTTCTAAATTTTTAGCATAGATTTTTTAGTTCAAAAATAACATGTTTTTCTGTTATAATTTATTGGAAGTCATTAAATTATATGGTCAATCTTGATGTATGAGAATCTCAAGATATATTTATTATCAACTGAATATTCTATTGACCAATAACTTAAATAATGAATTTAACAAACGATTTAAAATAATTAAATCCAAGTTATTAATAATATTCTACTTGATTCGATATATATCATACTAATTTTATATTTCTTACTGATGTGAAATATGGTATAATATTCACTACTCAAATAAGCAATATTCTCATTGCATGGTTTAAATTCTTTTTTTTGTTGGTGTTATAGATAGCAGCCATTAGCAGAAATAGAACAGTTCATTAGCTGCACAATGTATGTAATTTCAGGAACTCTCCCCCTCTTCAGAGTCTGTATTCTTTTACCCACACCACCACAAAACCCATCACGTGACTATGGTTGGATCGGATATCATTTGTAACAACCCAAGCAGATTATTAGCCCAATAACTTAAATAAAAAGCCTAGCAACATGGTTTAAAATGTTTAAACCTAAATTATTAGTAGTATTTTACTTAATTTTATATATATCAAACTAATTTTTATCTCCCATCAATGTAAAATGAAGTATCTCAATATTCAATGGCATTCAATGCATTAGAGTAGACAAACATGTAGTTTTTCAGATAAATAATCCCTTATCCTGATTATTTGTACATGGTTCTAAGTAATCTGGGCCTTTTTGCCTTTAATATCTCAAAAACAAGAGAGTTCAAGGTACAACCTAAGCTATTGTCAAAACTCACAAAAAAAATCCTTGTTCCATTCATATTTTGATTCTATTATACCATAATTAATAAGGTAAATTACACTTAGACCCTTTGTATTCTTAACATATAACATCACTGTCTATCTTTTTATTTTTAAAAATTACATTGTACTTTTTTACTTTACAAAAATATATAACACTTCAATTCATCCGTTATTCAACTGTTAGTTGACTTAACAGAAAAATATGACATCACCTAAAAATTAATACAAAATTCCAACTTTACCCTTATTCCTTCCCGAACTCAAAAATCCAAACTCTCTCTTACCCTCAAATCATGTACTTGTGTTAATTTCTGCAAGTGAAAGAAAATCTTTCCGATGATCTATAATTCACCATCATAACTCGATTCACTTTTCAAACATGATTTTAAGAGCCCAAGCGATTATATATTTTGTTGTATGTATAGTTCTGTCAATTGTCGCCGCTCAAACACCCCCCAAATGCAACCGGTCATGTGGCGTTGGTCGGGCATAACACCTTTAACGGGTGTGTTCTTTAATGGGTGCTTGTATTTCACAACCCCAGATTTTCGATCGTGGGTTTTGATTTGGAAAGTAGGGAGTTAGGGGGGCGCCGACGACGGTGGAGTTGCTGTCGTTGGCAGCAGAGCTTACATTTGCAATCCTCAAACCTCAAATCGATGTGTAAACACATACATGAATATATAAATATATATATATATATACACACACACACACACACACACACACACACACATCGCAACCTCCAAACAGAAATACCAGGGAGAACGATGACATTCACGAGATTACGGCAACGAACTAGTGGCTCTCGCGGTCGATTCAGAGCGAGAATGACGACGTTCACGAGATTGCGACATCGATGAATCAGGAGAAGGAGGCGAGTCGAGAAAGAGAGAGCAATTTCGATGAGCAAACCAACCTGTGATTACCGTCGGCCTCTCTTTCTCTTGTTCGAAGGAGCTGTCGATTTGGGGAAAACAGGAAATCATAAATGTTCAGGCATCGGCAGATTCGAGAGCTCGATCTGACGATGCCAACCCAAGAAATAGTATAATTTTTGATTCCTTGACTGCTTTTGTGAAATTGACGAATTAATTTAGTAGAGAGAGAGAATGGGCGGAAGAGATATTTTGGAGCTGGTTTGGTGAGTGGCCACTTTGGATGAGTTAGCTAGCTTCCACTAATCATTGATGGCAACCTTTCAGTTTTAATTAGGAACGGATGCACAAATATGAAAGTTTCAATGACAGGTTTTCCACGAGAGGAAGCAAAACGAAAATTGATGCTTCTATCAATAAATTATTCCCCCATTTCTCTCATCTCTCCTCTGGTTTTGGATGCTTCTATGTGGGTTGAAGAGGAGTTAGGTGGAGGAGAGGGCAGGGGTGAGGGTGGGATGGGGCCTGTAATGTTGGGATGGGGAAGAAGGCTTTAATGGTGGCGTCTCAGATGGGGACGACGGAGAAAGAATTGGTAGTGTCTCAGATGGGAGCGACAGATAAGGGCAGCCTGTTTAGGATTGTTTGGTTAGAAAATTGAGATAAAAGATAAGGGTAATATAGACATTTTGTCTGCGCGGGTTATCAATTAGGGGGTGTAGTGTAATTTCTAAGGTAAAAAATAATCAATTATATATGTTAAGAATGCAGGAGGTCTAAGTATAATTTACCCTAATTAATAATAACGTATACAAGGGTGTAGATTCTAAATACCAAATGGGCCTAATTTTTGAAAGAATGATACTTTTATGAGAGAATTTTCTCAAAAGTGTACGTTCTTCTTAAAACCTAGTACATTATGTCAATTAATGCTTCAGATTCAAGATACATTTTTTTGATGAAGTATTGATGGGAGCACTAGCAGTGGAGTGGTAATGGTAGAGATTGCAACAATGGCGGTAGTAGTAAAGATTGTGGTGGTAGAGTGTTTGTGATGATGGGATAAGATAAGGTAATAGTTGTGGCGATAGTAGTAGCGGGATAATAGTAGTAGTAGTAGTGAAGTAGTAGTAGTAGTGATTGATTTAAATATGTATATTTAAATTTATTATGTTTTATCAATATATTTATAATATAAAAAATTAAAAGAATAAATGGTAGATAAGTTGGTAATCTAACATATTTAAAGAACTGACGGTCTTGGATTTAATTCTCTTGATATCTTTTAGTTACCTTGTTTGTGAGATAGAAGTGT
The DNA here is from genome assembly GCA_032270985.1 of Heliamphora pulchella. Classification (NCBI taxonomy): domain Eukaryota; kingdom Viridiplantae; phylum Streptophyta; class Magnoliopsida; order Ericales; family Sarraceniaceae; genus Heliamphora; species Heliamphora pulchella. The sequence goes on along the minus strand of JAULJZ010000022.1, from coordinate 10,567,831 downwards.
ACGTGCACCTGATGCTAGATTGGGTGACAATAAAATTTGTCACTAAATTTTTAAATAATTTGTGACAAAAAAATTATTTTCACAATGTACAGAAGTTCAGTGACAACTTTAATCATCACGAAAATAATCAGTTTGGTGGTGATTGAATTCGTTGCAAAATTTCTCAAATAATTTTTAACAAATCTTTAATATCACAAAAGCATTTTGTTAATTATTAAAAAATTTAAATTTTAGTGACAATTATGTATATTAGTGACATTTATTGAGTGCTTTAAGTGACAAACAAAAGTGTCACAAAAACTCTACAACTAATGACGAAATTCTCTTGTTGATATTTTTATATTTCGTCACTACAAATACTTTTAGTGTCACAAAAGGATTTTGTTAATTGTAAAAAAATTAAATTTTAGTGACAATATACATATGAGTGACACTTATTTAATACTTTAAGTGACAACCAAAAGTGTCACAGAAACTCTACAACTAAGGCATTTTGTTAATTGTATAAAATTTAAGTTTTTGTGACAATTATGCATATTAGTGACACTTATTGAATACTCTAAGTGATTAAAAAGTGTCTAACCAGTGACGAAATTCTCGTTGTTGAAGGTGATATGTTTTTGTGATAATTTTCATATTTCATCACTAACTACTTTTAGTGACGGACAGTTAGTGACAATCTTGTGGTGACATTTTATTTGTCACTAATTTTTTTTTCTTTTCTTTTTTGATCGGCAATAAAAATTTTTATTTATTGCCACCACCCAAGCAAGAACAATTTTAGATTTACACATCAGAGGAGTAAAGATAAAGTCCAAACAAGATACAATTAACAAAAATCCAACCCAACAGAGTAGAGAGCAGCTAGAGAGAAAACTTGATTAGGAGGAATGAACTCAAAAAATGCAAAGCTAATTGTAATATATGTACAACCATTTAGCTCATTGTCATGTTCTGTATTGCTTCTTAAAATAATTAGTTTAGGCTTGACCAACAAATATATTAATTTTAAAAACTAGATGGCCTAGAGTTGTATGAAATCTCTCAATTTTTAGTAGGCTAATGTTTGATTTATGCTTTGATATTGAGTGTAAGTCGTGCGTACCTTGGTATGTGTCTCTATTTTGACATATGTGGAGCAATGACTGTGTTTCTAATCTTTATTTTAACATTTTATTTTTAAAAATAAACTTACCGCTTACCTTTCAAAAAAAGTTGGTATGAAATGCTTCCAGTTTAAGAGAGTAAATGGTGGGAAGAATTTTATTGGTGAAGTTCTTGTCAGTCAACTAATCTCATTCATTTGGGGGGAAAGGTATTCTGAGTCATTACCAAACCGAATGAAATTAATATATTGTGGTTCCAATTAATTTGCATATCTCACACCTAGATTTTCTTACCAACCAAACAGAACACAAATAATTGTTTAATGATTCACTAAATTCCATCAATCATGTTGCTATCAACTTTAGAAATAAATAACATTTCCACTTTACATTATGTTATAAGGTAGTAGGTAAAAAATGTGGGTGTAGGGGCCCATATCTAGTAATTTAATTAAGAAAAACTCATGATGCCAAATATGACTAGCATATTTAGGACAAAAGATACTAGGTAGGTAATGTGTTTGATTAATTACATTCATATAATGTTTCAAAAAGGAAAAAGAAGAATGTTTTTTTTTTGGATGAGTAATTGATTAACATTATTCCAAAAAAGAGATTTTACAATAAAGATAAAAAACACACCTTAGCCAACAAACAAAAAAAAACTCTCACAAGTTGAGAGGATATGAAAGATAAAAAAAGACACAAAAGCTAAGAAGAGCCAAAAGACACAAGAGTAACAGGTAACAACAACTTAAACTCTACTCAAAATTACCAAAGATCTTTTTTCCAAGTAATAGAGAGATTTCTAATCTTCTCCTCAAGTTTCCTCTTGTTCTCATCCCTAGATGATGAGTTTAATTTACCATTTCCTTTTGATTTTACCTCATCAACTTCCTCGCAGTCATGTTCTTTCCTGAGCTCACAAAAAGAAAGGATGTCAAAGGCATTTGATAATTTTGGAATATGAGAAGTGAAAACTTCAACAAGCTTTCTAGACGACTGATCGCCAAGCCCCCTTTTAGAAACTTGATTAACATTTTCTTCCCATTGAGAAAGCTTGATTATCCTTATCCTTCACTTTCTTTACATCGACCCATTCCTCAATAGAGTTCTTGTTGTCATTTTCTTTTTTTCTCCTCCAAACTTGTTTAAAAATCTTCATACCCTCTTGTGCATTCAAATAACTCTTGAGATTGCGCCCAAATGTATTACATTTAGTACATCATAAAAGAATCCAAAAAATTTCAGCCCAAAAAACATAAGGTTCTCCATATCCTAAATTTATAGGAAAGGATCTCGAAATCTCCTTATTAGCTTGTACCTCGATGCAAACTCGGGTAAAAGTTAGTCTACTCCTTGAGTGTATTGGTTCATCCACATACAAAGGTTTACCCAGAATACTTACCAAATATCTTATTCCCTCTTCCGTCCACAATTCAAGTGGTACATTATATAAATTTGCCCACAATGGCACACTTGAAAATCCTCTTTTGGAGAGTGACATACTCGGTTCCCATTTTTTCAGAACAACATATCTCCATCCACAATGGTATGGACCATTCTCAAGAATCTCATCAAGTACCTCTTCATTCTTAAACTTAAAAATAAAGTATCCATTCTCAATTGATATAACATCTTCAACAGTATCTTTCATATTCTTTTGGCCTAAGCTTTTACATAATAGAATGACACCCTCTTCTCAAAAAATAACCGACTAAAGCATGGTCTCAATAAGGAAGACCAAGCTTGGAAATATCTGAAGGAATAGCATACATGCCCTCCACCAATGGGTCTACATCATACTTCTTGATTTTATGTCTTGATTTAGCGATTGATCTTTTTTCGCAAGCAATAGATTTTCAAGAGGATGGTATAGTTTTCATACCCACATTTGTGCCATTCTTGTTGAGTTCTTTTGGGAAAAAGTTTGACGGAATACAACTCAAATTTTGACCTGCCTTCACACCCATATTATGACAAGTTGTTCCTCCATTCTTCTCAATGTCACTATTATCTATCAACACTTCACTAGCATTAAGACCAAGCAAGCGAATATGTCTCTCTTGGTCTAGGGAAAAGAGCTTAGAAAAGGGAACAAAAAGGCTCTCTTTTCCTAATAACTTGTCCACCATAAGCCTATTCGTAGCAACTTTATTACTAGTTCCCAAAACTGGTCATTCCTCCACATTCATCAAAATTCTAATATGAGAATTCCAAGCATTAGGTTTCCCTCTGACTATAGAAAATTGTGAGTGAATAAAAATTTTCCATGAACAATTATCCTCACAAACACAATTTTTTTCAGCATCAACCCCATTCGGCTCGCTTAGGCACTCTGGTGCCATACTTTTGTCAAAATCACTAATGAAATTTGGTTTAAGCCATGAAAGCAGTTTAATATCTCAATAGGGCAAAAAATTCAACAAAAAAGCAATTTATGCTATCAAGTTGTAGAGCAATATAGCCTAAACTAGATCCTCACCGATTTAATTTTCCCAAAACCCTAGCAAACCAACCGATTTCAAAAAACCTCCAAATCCAGGATTGAAGGTTCTGCAAAAAACCCTTAGCCCGTTGTCGGAGGATTCCTCTTGAAATCAGTTGCCCTGAGGGAGGAGATACCTAGACGGAGGGGATGCATTGAATCAGACCATCAGAAAATTGAGTGGGAAGCGATGTTGGCGGCGGCGGCGGTGCCCGGTGGATAGTGGAGTGGTGGAGGGGTTGGCAACGCAACTAATCAACCTCAGACAGCGGCGGCGACTCGCCTCTAGGCCTCTGCTCTCACGCCGCACGGCAACATAATAGCTTGGGTTCCAATTGTTCCAGTTGTTTGCATCTTCTTCCACATTTTCCTGTTCGCTCAAGTATGCTCATTTTAGCTCTCTCTCTCTCTCTCACTCTCTCTCCGTGTTGAAATTTGAACACTAATCTCTGAACGCGAACGGAAGCAAAATCACGCACAAAAAAGTAAAAAATAATTAACACTGAGGATTTACGTGGTTCGACCCACACCAACCTACGTCCACGACCGAGAGAGAAAATTTTCACTATGTCGTATATGAAAGAGTATAGCACCCGTCTCTCTTCTCTCTACCAGCTAACCTCTCAATTTTCTGACTCACAACCTTAAACCCTGAGGCTCTACTAGTTTCATATTTATAGACACACACGTAGAAACCCTAAAGAATTCTAGTAAGCCCATATTATTATAAATCCTATACATAAAGAATTCTAGTAGACTCTTAATTCCACCCCAACTCAATTACATATAGACCAAAAATAATATAATGAAATACGGGTCCAGTATAATACAAGACACCGCCCAACAATCTCTACCTTGGCTTGAATTCTGCAAACTATCTTGAAGATAGCCAGTGTTAATGTCGTTTCTGACATCGTCGTCGTCGAATTGCCGTCGAACTACCACACCCAAACAGCATGACCCACACCTCCATACTGAGGTGCCCGCACCCCAACCAAGGTGTCCTACAAAGCTCACTACTTTGTAAAAGAATGTAGCCCCATCTGTCCCCCTTTGTGTACATAACTGGAAATATCCGACCACTAACTAAATCAATAGCAAATGAGACTCGCTTCTGGCGAAATGTGCACCTGTCCATCACGTCTATCGTTTTAGTCTCGTTGCTCGACGCTTTTCTGTGAACATCCAACAACCGTTACTCTTGCATCTTGCCAGCATCCTACACACCATTTGATTTGCTCACATGCGCACTTATACTACCTCGTCGCTTCCGTGTAGCCCTGCTCTTATTCCGTGTGTTTTTTCGCAACAGCTGTTCAACCTAATCACCCTTACACTTTTTCTATGTATGTCGTCGACCTATACTACTCATCTGATGTCTAGCAATCGCTTCATTTGTCATAACATTCTCCACGAGCCTGTATAGGTTGTCAATCATCTGTCCTTCTAGTACATCCTTATTTTCCTTTGAAATCCAAAGAACTCAAACTCCGGATGAGAACCCACAACCTCTCAAATCCAATATCCCTAGAGAAATCAAGTTCTTCCTTAGATTCGGCACATGTCTAATCCCAGTCAAGATCAAAACGGTCCCATCAATCTTGCAAAACTGTACTATTTTTATACCGACAACTTTGCTCACTACATTGTTAGTCATCTTGACAGTACCCCCATCGCATGCCTGATACGTATCAAAATACTCTTTGACTGCACACATATAAAACGAATATCAAGAATCTAATATCCAATCAGATTTGCTCATACCTGAAGTAACTGTGAGCACCTCTGATTTTTCATAATCGGAGCCCTCTATAACTACTGTCTCTGATGATTGTTTTTTTTTTTGTCCGCCTTATACTTCAAATAATTTCTCTTCAGATTACCTTGCTTGTCACAATAGTAGCACTTCCCTTTGTAACAACTTGACTTGGAATGACCTTTCTTCTTAAACCCCTCCTGCTTCACTATCGCCCTACCTCTAACTTCTCTACTAACTGATGCAACCATGATGCCCTCTCCCTGTGATATGTTACTCTCCATTTTTTCAACATCTCATGAGATATGAGAGCAGCAACAACCTCATCTAACCCAAGGGTATCTTTCTCAAACATTAGTGTAGTTCTCAGATGCTCGTATGATGAAGGTAAGAAAACCAACATGAAAATTATTTTATCCTCGTCTTCAATCTTCGTGCCAATAGAATTCAATTTCGTCAGTATTCTGTTAAACTTGTCCAAGTGCTCCATAAAGTTCGTTTCCTCTGTCATCTGAAGTGCATATAACTGTTTCTTTAAAGACAATCAATGTGAGACCTTGGCCCATTTTTGTTTTTAGGCGTTTTCGAACGTGCGTTATGTGTTTCCGTTGCAGCATGTTTTACTGCTTTTGATGCATGATCGGGCTTAGATATGCATGCGAGGTAAGTTCTCAGGGCTGTGGGCCGTTGTGGCGCGATTCTAAAAAAAATTTTAAAAAAGATATTTTGGAGACCTATAAATATCTGGAGTTAGACATTTTCATAAAAATATTTTTCAAAACTTCTCTAGTAAGTGTTTTGTTTTCTCTCTACCTTCTCTCTAAGTTCTCGGGGACCCGGGGATTGATTTTCAGCGATCCAACAGCGGATCCTCACTTTTGGCGTCGTGGGCTATGTAACCATCCGATCAGATTTCAATTCCGGAGAAGCTCAATTTTGCACGTGGTTCGAGGCGTCGAGTTTTAAACTCACCGAGGTAGGATTCTAGACCCTACTGCTGTATAAGAGTGCAATGGGTAAACATGTGTGTTTTTAATGGGTAGATCTCTGTAGATCTAATTTTGTATCAAAGTTGGTTTTTGAGTTAAAATCGGGTTTTTGTTGGTTCCGGTGGATGGAATCGGGTGTCGAGAGTTTCTGTGGTGGTTTTAGTGTTAAGCCTGGGTGTACGTATGTTTGAGGATGTTAGAAGGGAGTTTCGAGGCTTCGATTTGAGGTTTGGAGGTTGAACCCGTAGGTTAGAACCGTTTCTGGGTTGGGTTCAGTCGACTAAACCTATGAGTTCAGTCGACTGGATCATATGTTCTTAGGTTCAGTCGACTAGATCTCGAGGGTCAGTCGACTGGACAGTGCTCCTGGGCGTTTGGTGGTTTTCCAGTGCATTTTTCAGTCGACTGGGGGTTGGGTCCAGTCGACTGAAGTTGTGGGCTAGTGGTTTGTGATTTTGGGTTGGTTCCTTGGTTTTCGATAGGTATCCTATGGTATTCAATCGATTAATTTATGGGAATTACTTAATTTAAATACCAGTAGATCCCTTTTGGGATTTGGTTGATCGTGTCGTGGTTTCGATGTTTGTTTAGGTGTTGTCCTCGGGGACGACAGGTATGGTAGATGTGGGTCGTGGGGGCACGGCTGAGTGCGTTGTGGTTGCATGCGGAGCATGTTAGGGCCCTTGATCCTTGAGAGAAAAATGGGGTGTTTGTTACCTTGTGCTTTGAGGGGTTTAGCGTGGACCTTCGGGTTAGACTTGGTTTTGGTAGGTTGTTGGTTATCCCTGTGAGTGGTTGTCGGGTTATATGGCGGATGACGTCATGATGTATTGTTATACATAGTTATGTGCATTTATAACTGTTTATTTATGTACGATTTATGTAAGTGGATTACATGATTTGATGTCGTTACGTGCTACGTGATTTATGCTTTAAAACTCAAGGTTTATAGATATTGATGTAGGCTCTCAAGAGCGGATGCATGTGGTGCATGAAGTGTGAGTCACGTGTGTAGCATGTGACGTGGCTTTATGCTTTAATTCATGGTTTAGCTTTGCATATGTATAAGGAATGCGATAGACGAACTTGTGGTTTCGTGAAATGCATGGGTACGTGTGTGTGTGTGTGTGGTGCACTCTGTTGGCTGAAACGAGGTCCTACCAAGGCATCTCTGTGTGCGTGCGCTCTGTCGGCTGAAACGAGGTCCTAACGAGGCACGGGTGTGCCTGCGCTCTGTCGGCTGAAACAAGGTCCTGACGAGGCATGGGTGTGTGTATACGTTATCTGAAAGCTGAGACGAGATTCTGAAGAGACACGTGGGCATGTATTGCATGTATTGCATATTGGGACGGATATACCAATTTTCTTGAAAATGTATTATCGGCCTACGGGAGTCGAAATACTGTATTAACGGTCTACGGGAATCGTAATACTTGAATCGTTTTCAAGGTTCTGATGAGTCAACAAATGATTTTTATCCTCGCTTTCCCTTGCATCATAATTTTCTGGCTCTGGTGAGTCGTGGTCTAAAATCTTTTTCAAATTATTTTCTTAGTTTGTAAGAGAGTCGAAAACTGCACTTGGTTTATCTAGCATGTTTAGCTTATACTGCATGTGTTGTTTAGAATCTGCTGAGCCCTGGCTCACGATGTGGGATTTGCTTTTCTTCAGATACCGATCACGCTGGTTGATCAGGAGGGGCTAGAGAGGTGGAAGAGCTGTAGTCTTCCTTTTTTGTCGTTTTGTTACATGTATGCTTATAACATGTCTTCGGGCGTTGGAGCCGTGTAATGTTACCGTTTGGCGTTTATATACAATACATATATGATTTTATTTGAGAGTATATACTCGGGTTGAGTATCATGTTTGGTTGTCTATGAGTATTTAACATGGCCCGGAGTTTGGGGCGTGACAACTTGGTATCAGAGCTCTGGATTCGAATACCTATGAGCCATGGAAAGAGGTTGCATCACCATGTGAGGTTGATTGCATGTGCTTAACTGCATGTGTTTAGATGTTTTGATAACATGAACGTGATAGCATGCAAGTCTTACGAGAACGATATGTATATGTGAGCATAGGGGTTGAATCTTAGGAGTGATAGTCTTGCCTTTGGGCGTTTGGGTTAACAAACTTGGGAGCTAAGTTAGAAACACGCTTAGCTGACGTGATTTCTATCAGGGAATCTAAGTAGGTTATCCAAATTGATATGTCATTCTTGTTGGTTCTCCTCGGTATATGTAGAATTGTTTAGCATGAACCTATGTGGCTATGTGATAGCATGCATAGTGTTTAGCATTTATGTTCATGCCATGTGACGCATCTTATATGTTGTTTTGCTTTCATATAGACGCGATGTAGGCGAGGAAAGGGCGAGGCCATGGTCGAGGCTGTGGCCGTGCTGGCCAAGGGGATATTCCTATCCCTGATGTTGGGGATGCTAATGCTCCCCATGGACCGATGGACGCGACGGAGCTGTTACGTGTGCTGGTTGGTTCTATCCAGCAACTGGTTTCTAGGGGTGAGCATGTTAGGGAGAGGGTGCCTGAGGCGAGGGCTACAGTTGCGATGCGAGAGTTCAGGCGCATGGATCCGCCTACCTTTGCAGGAGATCCTGACCCTCTTCTGGCGACAGAGTGGTTGGAGTTGACGACTCGAATTCTGGACACATTGCAGATTGTGGAGGATGAGTTGCGAGTTTCTTTCGTCACCTTTCAGCTGAGAGGTGATGCTCATCAGTGGTGGAGATATGCCAGGAATACAGTAGGGGCCACATGGGAAGCTTTTACATGGGTTTTTCTAGAGAGATATTTCCCAACTTCGAGGAGGGACTTATGCAGGGAGGAGTTCTATTCTCTTACCCAAGGGACCATGGACATCATGCAATACGAGACCAGGTTTACGAGCTTGTCTCGATTTGCACCGGAGATGGAATGCACAGATGATTTGCTTTCGATGAGGTTTGAGCGGGGCTTGAGGCCGGCGATCAAGGAGCGAGTGGCTGTGATGGGATATCGTGTGTTCAGACAGCTGGTGGAGGCGGCAGCGAGGGTTGAGAACGCTTTAGCTGAGACTCGAGCATCGAGGGAGGCCAGGACATCACAGGGTGGGACGGAGGCACAGACAGCTGGGCACTCCAGCAAGAGGCAGAAGTCCTCTGGCCCTAGCTTTTACCCATCTGGATCACAGCAGTTTTCAGCACCATCACCATCTGTGTCTTTGTCTGGGAGGACGGAGCAGAGGGAGTTGACCTGTTTTCGATGCAAACAGCTGAGGCATCGTGCGGCGAATTGTTTACAGCCGAGACCATCCCAGAGTTTGGCTCCAGTGCAGCCACAAGTGAGGGAACCATCAGCTTGTTATGAGTGTGGACAATCTCGACATATTCGTAGGAATTGTCCTCAGAGGGGCAGTGCGCTGAGTAGGGAGGATACACAAGTGGGTTCGTATGCGTAGGGTCGACAGCAGCCTTTCGCAGTACAGACTTCCTAGATGGCAGATGGGAGTACATCAGTTTAGTCGACGCGGCAACCGACAGCGCCGGGTTATGGGGGACAGGACAGGGTGGGGTTGCCCTGAGTGTATTCTCTTGCAGCTCGCAGTTCATCTAGGGCTCCAGTCTTGCCGGAGGACACTGATATGCCTTCAGCGAGCAGAGGTACTTTATGAGTATGCAGGTTATGGGTCAGATTCTTCATTGCATCTGTTTGGGGTTGGTTATGGATCCCGTGGATGGTGTGCTGTGTTGAGGCAGCGGTTAGTGAGGATGTGAGCTTGGAATGGGTTGTAGATCCCCTGTCTTTGAGATAGTTGGCCGTTGTCTAGGACGGCTGACCTTGTTTGACTATATCCTAGGAATGGTTTGTCTATACATCTCGTGTGCCTGTGTCGGTTACGATCGACGGTTTGTTATTTTGGCCTTATGTTGAATTTCGGGGGCAAAATTTCTTTAAGGGGGTAGAGTTGTGAAACCCTGACCTATTTTTTTTTCGGCATTTTCGGACGTGCGTTATGTGTTTTCGTTCTAGCATGTTTTACTGCTTTTGATGCATCATCGGGCTTAGATATGCATGCGGGGTAAGTTTTCGGGGCCGTGGGCCGTTGCGGCGTAATTCTCGAAAATTTTCAAAAAAAGATATTTTGAAAACCTATAAATATCAAGAGTTTGATATTTTCAAAACTTCTCCAGTAAGTTTTTCATTTTCTCTCTGCCTTCTCTTTAAGTTCTCAGGGGTCCGGGGCTCGATTTTCATTGATCCAACAACGGATCTTTACTTTTGGCGTCGTGGGCTACGCAACCATCCGATCAAATTTCAATTCTGGTGAAGCCCGATTTTATGCTTGGTTCGAGGCGTCGAGTTTTGAACTCACCAAGGTAGGATTCTAGACCCTACTACTATATAAGGGTGCTATGGGTAAACATGTGTGTTTTTAACGGGTAGATCTCTGTAGATCTGATTTTGTATCAAATTTGGTTTTTGAGTTAAAATCGGGTTTTTGTTGGTTCCGGTGGATGGAATCGGGTGTCGAGAGGTTCTGTGTGCTTGGGTGTACGTATGTTTGAGGATGTTAAAAGAGAGTTTCGAGACTTTGATTTGGCGTTTGGAGGTTAAACCCATAGCTTAGAACCGTTTCTGGGTTGGGTTCAGTCGACTGAACCTATGAGTTCAGTCGACTAGATCATATGTTCTTGGGTTCAGTCAACTGGACCTCGAGGGTTAGTCAACTAAACAGTGCTCCTGGGCGTTTGGTGGTTTTCTAGTGCGTTTTTCAGTCGACTGGGGGTTGGGTCAAGTCTATTGAAGTTGTGGGCTGGTGGTTTGTGATTTTGGGTTAGTTCCTTGGTTTCCGATTGGTATCCTATGGTATTCAATCGACTAATTTATGGGAATTACTTGATTTAAATACCAGTAGATCCCTTTTGGGATTTGGTTGATCGTGTCGTTGTTTCGATGTTTGTTTAGGTGTTTTCCTTGGGGACGACAGGTATGGTAGATGTGGGTCGTGGGGGCACGGTTGAGTGCGTTGTGGTTGCATGCGGAGCATGTTAGGGCCCTTGATCCTTGAGAGAAAAAGGGGGTGTTTGTTACCTCGTGGTTTGAGTGGTTTAGCGTGGACCTTCGGGTTAGGCTTGATTGTGGTAGGTTGTTAGCTATCCCTGTGAGTGGTTGTCGGGTTATATGGCGGGTGACGTCATAATGTATTGTTATACATGATTATGTGCATTTATAACTGTTTATTTATGTACGATTTATGTAAGTGGATTACATGATTTGATGTCGTTACGTGTTACGTGATTTATGCTTTAAAACCCAAGGTTTATAGATATTGATGTAGGCTCTCAAGAGCGGATGCATGTGGTGCATGAAGTGTAAGTTGCGTGTGTAGCATGTGACGTGATTTTATGTTTTAATTCCTGGTTTAGGTTTGCATATATATATATATGGAATGCGATAGACGAACTTGTGGTTCTGTGAAACGAGGTCCTGACGAGGCATCTCTGTGTGCGTGCGCTCTGTCGGCTGAAACGAGGTCCTGACGAGGCATGGGTGTGTGTATATATTATTTGAAGGCTGAAACGAGGTCCTTAAGAGACACGTGGGCATGTATTGCATGTATTGCATATTGGGACGGATAGACCAATTTTCTTAAAACTATATTATCGGCCTACGGGAGTCGAAATACTGTATTAACGGCGTACGGGAGTCGTAATACTTGAATCGTTTTCAAGACTTTGATGAGTCGACAAATGGTTTTTATCCTCGCTTTTCCTTGCATGTGAAAATAGTTTTCTGGTTCTGGTGAGTCGTGATCTAAAACCTTTTTCAAGTTGTTTTCCTGATTTGAAAGAGAGTCCAAAACTGCACTTGGTTTATAGAGCATGTTTAGCTTATACTGCATGTGTTGTTTAGAATATGTTGAGCATTGACACACGATGTGGGATTTACTTTTCTTCAGGTACCGGTCACACTGGTTGATCAGGAGGTGCTGGAGAGGTGGAAGAGCTATAGTCTTCCCTTTTTGTCGTTTTGTTACATGTATGCTTATAACAAGTTTTCGGGCGTTGGAGCCGTGTAATGTTGCCGTTTGGCGTTTATATACAATGCATGTATGATTTTATTTGAGAGTATTTACTCGGGTTGGGTATCATGTTTGGTTGTTTCTTGGTATTTCACGTGGCCCGGAGTTTGGGGTGTGACAATCAATTCGTTCATATCTTGAACTTTTACCTGCTCTCTATCTTAATTTAGAGTTCTGTCGGATCTCTTTTGTTGATGACTTCTCAAAGAGTGCTGTTACCAGGATACAACTGAATCGTGTTGTTCGCCAAGTTCTGTATTTCATCCTACTCTACATCCTTCATCATTTCTGATTTCTCAGACTTAATCCTGAGAGCCTTAATCAGTCTTTCACGCGTCAATATATTCTTCACCCTTTGCTGCCATAAGGTGAAGTCGTTGTGGTCATTAAAAAGTTCAATCATGAAATCCAAACTCTTTAATGCCATTAGATTTGTGTCTGGCAACCCCCACAATCTAAACAAGTCGCAATAACAGATATGTGTAATCTTTGATCCACGCAGTCCAAATCAATTTTGATTATAACCAATCGCTCCTAATTTTATTCGATCACACCCGATCAATTCTAATCTATGCCAATCTGTCCAATCCAAGTAAACGGTGCAAAAATTAAAAAATCTGACTGTACCGATGAATCCGCAGCGTCAAAAGACCTTATAAGACACATTCTCCTTTAATTATTTTGTTATATATACGAGCCGATATAACATAATAAATTTCAGTCGTTGATTTCAAAATATCAATCACACTAGATAAAAACTCTTTTGAATCAAATCCTTATCAATTCGTAAACCTAATCTGGTCGGTTTCAGTGAATTAGCAAACTGCAAGGCCTTGGATAAAACCTCCTTTAAAGATCAATCAAATCTAAATCCTTTCAACAAGTTCCTTTAAAAAAAACTTAATCCTTGAATTCATAAAAAAAAAAAAAGGATTACCAAGCACTGTTTAGCCTCCGTACTATTGCTGCACTGAACAGACCTTACCAGTGCTAATTGCCGCTACTCCTTTGTCAAAACCAACGACGCCACTGCTGTCCTTTTTTTTTGTGCGAATATAAATAATATATAAATAATTTTCTAATTTATTCGATACGAAATCAAAAAATCATACCTTGTTTCGATTATCCACCACAGTTTTGAATCTTCAACTGTCGTCTCTGATACCACTTGTTGGGATTTGAACATCAATTCTCGAACGCGAACGAAAGAAAAATCACGCACAAAAAATAGAAAATAATTAACACTGATGATTTACGTGGTTCGGCCCATACCGGCCTACGTTCACGAGCGAGAGAGAAAATATTTCACTATATCGTATGTGAAAGAATACAGCACCCGTCTCTCTTCTCTCTACCAGCAAATTTTTTAATTTTTTGACTCACAATCTTAAACCCTAAAACTCCACTAGTGTCCTATTTATAGGCGCACACGTAGAAATCTTAAAAAATTATAGTAAACACATATTATTATAAACCCTATACATAAAAAATTATAGTGGACTCTTAATTCTACTCCAACTCAATTACATATAGATAAAAAATAATATAATAAAATACGGGCCCGATAGAATACAAGACACAGCGCAACACTCCATTATCTTTGTGATTCATATTTTTTAAAAGAATGTTTACAATTAAGAAAAGCTTTACAATAGTTGTAAGAGAAAAATTAAGATTGAATAAATGACTATGTTGAATCTAAGCGCGCCTTATTATTCAATATTAATTATATCAAACTAAATTGATAAAATTAGAGAAGAAAAAGTGAAATAAGAGATTCATGCATGGTGGAAAAAGTTAAAAATTTGAGGTATGTCTACTTTAAAAGAGGGATTTCTACTTAACCTGTTTGTAGTCAATGAAAGCGACAAGATGTGCATATTTCTTAGTTGATTTGGAGCAAGAAATTGGTAAATGTAATGTAGTTGTGTGGAAGTTTTAGATCTGAAGATTACTTTCATTGGCTAAAATATTGGGTTGATCAGTACATTTATACTACTAACACATCTCTCTTCCTCACTTCTATTAACCAATCGATTTTCTCTCTCACACAATATCTTGTTACTCGCACTAATACACCTGTAACACTTGGCTCATCATAGCTATTAGTAACTGTATTAGTTAGAATTAGAGAGCTTCAGTTGAATTGCTTTTGGTCTAGCCTTGAGAGGTGCTGCAACTGTCTCAGCCTCATCTTAATGGTTGCTGGTGTGTGTTGTCTGCAATTGCTGATTTTCTTGCTAAGATAGGTAATCTATCTATCATCTCCCTTCAAGCTAATGGGCAATGGTCTGATCAATAGCTTGTCTTTGTGAAAAGATAACCGAGAGGAAGATAAGGGCATTGTAAAGATGTTAGCCTGTTGATCAGCAAAAGAGATATACTTAAGGGAAATAAGATGGGCAACAACTTTTTCACGACCAAAGTGATAATCGATTTCGATATGTTTAGTATGAGCATGGAAAATAGGATTTGGGGCAATAGACATAGAAAAAATGTTGTCACAAAAAAGAGTAGGAGAAGAAATGGAGAGATGAAGATCAGCGAAGAGCATACGCAGCCAGGATAATTCAGCAGTAGCCATGGTAAGGGCACGATACTCAGCCTCAGTGGAAGAACGAGAGACCATAGGCTGTTTCTTTGCGGACCAGGAGATAAGGTTATTGCTAAGAGAAACACAGTAACCTAAAGTGCATTTACGATCTAAGTGGTCACCAGCACAGTTGGAGTCAAAGAACACATGAAGCTAAAGAGGATCAGGGCTGAAAAATAAACCATGAGCTGAGGTACCTTTAACATAGCACAATATACGTTTAACAAGGGGAAATGGGCATTATTAGGGGCTTGCATAAACTGGCAGACTTGGTTAACGGCGAAGGACAAGTCAGGGCGAGTTATTGTTATGTACTAAAGTGCCCCAACTATGCTGCGATAAAGAAATGGTTGGAAGAAAGGAAGAGCATCAGTGGAGAAGGGGATACCATGACAACCATGGGAGAATAACAGGGCTTGCAATCCACCATACCAGCCTTGCTTAAGATGTCAAAGGCATACTTGTGCTAGGATAAAAGAAAGCCATGATCTTGAGGAATGACAGACATACTGAGAAAATAAGAAAGGGATCCAAGGTTTTTAATACTAAAAATGGAATTCATTTTAGGGACAAGAGAATTGATAAAATGAGGATTAGAACCTGTGAGAAGAATGTCGTCCACATAGACAAGTAAAAGAATTAAAGTAGAAGCATCCTTAAAGACAAACAAAGATGTGTCACAATGGCTATTTTTTAAGCCTTGAATGAGGAGGAAAGCAGAAAACATAGAGTACCAAGCTCGGGGAGCTTGCTTAAGACCATGCAACGCTTTGTGTAGTTTACAAACAAATAAAGGATGAGTAGAATCAACAAAACCAGGGGCTGAGTCATGTACACCTCTTCGAATAAGAGACCGTGAAGAAACGCATTGGAGACATCCAATTGCTTAATAGGCCATTGAAAATGAAAGTCCAAGCTAAGGAGAATGCGTATGGTGGGTTGCTTAGCAACCGAGCTAAACGTATCATGGAAGTCCACACTAGCCTCCTAATGAAACCCCTTAGCAACTAAACGAGTTTTGTGCCTAGCAACAGTACCATCAGAATTTCGTTTGACCTTAAGCACTCATTTACATCCAATTACATTTTTAGAGGGTGGAAGGGGAACCAGGGTCCAGGTCTATTAATGCTAAAGGACCTGATACTCAGCAATCATGGCATCTTTCAAGACAGGAGAGTTAGGAGCTGACTAAATAGACGTGGCTTCCAAATCAACTGAGGGAAAAGTGAGAGAAGTTGAGAGAAAAAGATAGAGAGGTGAGGGTTTGAGACAACCTATTTTAGACCTGGTTAACATGGAGTGATTGTTATAGGGATAAGAAGGAAGGGCTTGAAGGTGAATATAAATCGAGTCAATAGGAATGGAAGGGGAAGCTAAAGGAGAAGAAATAGCAGTGAGAGGAAGTGCGAGTTGAGGAACTTCAGGAGCAGGAGGTGCAGGGATAGGAGATGTAGGAAGAGAAGGAGAACTAAAAGTAGATAGATGAGATGGGGAAGGACTGGATGAGCTGGAAAAAGAAGAGCTAGGAGAAACAGAAAGACCAGATGTGAGACTAGCAACAGAAGAGGGTGAAGTAGTTGGATGAGATAACTAAGAAAAATTAGGCCAGAAGAAAGAGGTTAAGACACTAGGCTGTGAGGAAAAAGAGCTGTGGGATGAGGTAGAGGATGAAAGCTAAGCAAAAGGAAAAATATTTTCATTGAAAGTAACATGACGAGAAAGGTAAATTTTACCGAAAGTAGGATCTAAGCAACGATATCCTTTTACCGTAGGATGATACCCAAGAAAAACACAAGTTTTGGACTTGGGTTGGAGTTTATGTGGCCGAAAAAGGTGAAGGCAAGGAAAGCACTGGCATCCGAAAACTCGAAGAAATGAGTAATCAATAACCAAATCAGAAAGGGCTTCATAAGGTGACTTATGGGACAACTGAACTGTGGGCATACAGTTTATGAGGTATGTAGCTGTAGCAACAACTTCAAACCAGTAGGTTAGGGGTACAAAGGACTGGACTAAGAGGGTGGTAGCAATTTCAATGATATGATGGTGTTTCCATTCGGCAACACCATTTTGCGATGGAGCGTAAAGACATGTTGATTGGTGAACAATACCATTAGTGGCAAGAAATTGCTTCATGTTGGCATTGTGAAACTCAGATCCACTATATGTTCATAGAATTTTCAGCATAGCACCAAACTAGTTTTTAACATAAGCTATAAAATCAACAAATCGAGCAAAAACTTCACTCTTATAGGTAAGTGGATAAAGCCACATAAACTTGCTATATTCATCAATGAACAGTACATAGTAGCAAAAAGAGGATTGAGAATGGGAAAAGGGTCCCCACACGTCACTATGTATTAGTGCAAAGGGTCTAGTAACTGAATTATTTGACAAAGAAAGAGGTACTCGATGACTCTTGGAGACATTACATGGAATACTGGATTTATTACAAAAAAGACTGAGGAAAAAGTGCTATTTAAATTGGGAACAATGTGTTGGAACTTTTGAGTGGAAGGATGTCAAAGGCGTTAGTGCCAGATTGAGGAGGATTTTGTAGAACCATCAGCCATGAGTGCAATAGAGGTCATGCGAGTTCAGCCCTCTATGTGGAACTTGATTGGTTAATTTATCCTGAATGGTAAAAGAATTTTCATCAAATGTGATAGAACAGTGATTTTTCTTGGCAAATTTTTCAACCAAAATAAGATTTGAAGAAATGGATGGAACATGCAGAATTTTGTTTAGCTGAAATGAATTTTGAGGTGTAGGTAGAATTCCATTACTGTTGTGATGGATAGGGAGAGAAGCACCATTTTCGACAGTTACTTGCTCACTTCCCTTATATGGTTGATAGAAATTAAGATTTGCAAGATTATTTGTGATGTGGTCAGTTGTTGCTGTATCAAGGTACCAAGAGGTTGAACTCTCTGGTGTTGTAGCAACAAATGCTTTATGTTGATTAACAGGTGCAAAATTTTGATTTTGAGAAGCAAAAAATGAGCCATGGTTTCCTCGAGTAATGTCCTCCTTATACCAGCAATTCATTGGAATGTGATGGCTTGCCACATAATTGACAAATGACAGAGAAATGTACTCTCTGATATTGTTGTGAAAATGGAGTTTGTTGTCCTCCAGGAGATCTTCCTCCTCTATTTCCTCTACAGCTACTAAAGCGAAAACCTCTATTTCCTCTATAATTGTTTCTTCCTTTAGGATAAAAGTACAACCTATTGTTAGATGATAATTGCTGCTAATCTTGTAAAGTTGAACCTCCTTTAGTTGCTGTGAACGTGACTGTGAGATCTGTGGTGGTGCTTTGTTTAAGCTTAGCTTCAATATGAATAGAGTCATAACATAATAGCGCTGATAGTTCATCTTGTTGAAATATTGGGTTGATAGTCAATTATCCTTGTAATAAACCTTAGGATTCTTTCCTATTCTAGAGACAATGTAGTTATCTAGTAGGTGTGGACAGATTCATTATACGTGTAGATTGACTGTAGGAACAATAGCATGAATATAGGATTCATACCTCTGACCCATCTCTATATGTACTGTATGAATTCATTGAGAAATATAGAAAAAATAAAAATATTCTTCCCAAACTCTGTTTTTTAAGATGATATCAGAGCCATTCCAAAGGATCTCTCTTTTTTCTGATCGTATCCTCCATTTATGCCACACTGAAAAAACTTCAAAACCTGCTCACGTCACCATGAGCAAGTCAGATTCTGAAACACCTAGGAACAAATCTGATTCTATCATTGTTCAATCCGAAGGCTCGTCCTTCAACGCAGGGATTGTACTCAATGAGACAAATTATGATGTGTGGTCTCAACTCATGGAGATGCATATTGCTGAGAAGGAGAAACTCTCCTTTGTTCATGGAAACTCACAACTACCTACCGAGAAGGATGATCAATATGAAAAGTGGTACACAAACAATAAAAAGGTTAAGCGATGGCTACTGATGTCCATGTCCCTAGAAATTACGAAGCGATACATTCACTTATCTACTGCACGTGATATTGGAAAGCTCTTTCCAAAGTTTTTTATGATGGAGCAGATGAGTTACAAGTTTTTGCCTTAAATCAAAAAGCTTTCTCTGCCAAACAGAATGGCAGAGTACTCTCTGTGTATTATGGAGAAGTAACTGAGATTTTTGGTGAGTTGGATCATCGTGATAAGGTGATTATGGAGAGTGAGAAAGATGTTGAATCTTACGGAAAATCAGTTCAGCGACAAAGGGTGCATATTTTTCTTGCAGGATTAGATGGTAAATTTGAACAAATTTGTGGTGAAATTTTGAGAAAGGAGCCTGTTCCTGAATTAGAAGAATGTTATACACTGGTCCGTCGTGAATTTATTCGATGCACATCGATAAATGAAGACCCTGAAAGATCTGAAGCTTCAGCCATGGTGGCTCGAAATCGGCCTCCTCAAATCCAGTAGGACTGAATAAAGTCTAGCCATCACAAGACAAATAATGGTGCCGACAAATCCACCTATAAATGTACTCATTGTGATCAAACTGGTCATACCAAAAGTCGATGCTTTGAACTTGCAGGATATCCAGAATGGTGGGATCACAGCCGTGCTCCACAGAAGCGGAATCCCAAGAAGACCTCTACTGCTGCAATTGTTGAAACCAAGGTAGAGGATGAGGTTGCTGAAAAGGTCACAGCATTGGCAGCAGTTGCGAGTAATGGTGGTAAGGTTTTAAATATGTCTACACTTGTTTCTAATAGTACATGAATAATTAATTCTAGTGCTACAGATCATCTGACAATTGATTCTAGACAAGTCCCAACCCTTAAACTGTCCTCACAAATGTCTGTTTCTACTGCCAATGGTACTTCGACCTCAGTTATTGGGGAAGGATCCTTGCCCCTCACTGATACTTTCAATTTAGATTCAGTTTTAGTTGTACCATCTTTGAACTATAATCTTTTGTTAGTTTCCCAAATAACCGCTGCCTTACTTTGTGTTGTAATTTTTTGGCCTGAATTTTGTGTGTTTAAGGACATCCGAATGCGGCAAGCGATTGGTTATGGTGTTAGGCGAGGGAAGTTGTATTACCTGGACATGGTGTCAAAGAGTTTAGACAAGTTGAGTCAAGCTCTGAAGGTGGATGGATCTAAGGGGGGAAAAGACAAAATCTGACATCTTGTTGTGGCACCGACATCTTGGGCATGCTTCTTTTGGTGACCTCAAGAATGTATTTCCTAATTTATTTGCAAAATCTAATGTTGCTAGTTTCCAATGTGATGTTTGTGAACTTGCAAAGAGCCATCGTGCTACATTTTCATTAATTTCGAATAAAAATTCAATTCCTTTTATGGTTATACATTCTGATATTTGGGGTCCATCCAAAGTCACTACCTTAGGTGGATCATGTTGATTTGTTACTTTTATTAACGATTGTACCAAGATGACCTGGGTGTGCTTGATGAAGTCCAAAGGGGAAGTAAACTTGTTATTTCAAAATTTTCATAAAATGGTTCATACTCAGTACAATGCACAAGTTCAAGTCCTCCATAGTGACAATGGAGGAGAATATCTGAGTTCTAAATTGCTGCAATATTTGGTAGTACACGGAATTATTCACCAAACTACTTGTTCCTATACACCCCAACAAAATGGGGTAGTTGAGCCAAAAAATCGTCACTTATTGGAGGTTGTCCGTGCTTTATTGATAGAAACTCAAATGCTGTTATCTTATTGGGGCGAAGCACTTACTTCTGTAACGTATTTGATCAATTGAGTACCGTCGAGCACTATCGATTTCCAAACACCATCCCGAGCTCTTTCTAAAGCGATTGTTGCCCCAACTGTCCCAAACTTACCTCCCCATGTCTTTAGTTGTGTAGCATTCGTACACCTTCATAAGCATCAGCGCAACAGACACCTCGAGCATTGCGATGTGTCTTTCTTGGGTGCACTATCATGAAAAGGGGTACCGATGCTATCATCCTCCAACTCAAAGAATGTTTATTACTTTGGATGTTGTTTTTCATGAAGACTCCATGTGTTTTTCCTCTGAGCCTAAACTTCGGGGGAGTACCAGGAGGAAGTTCAGACTCTAGACTATGATGTTGGGGAAGCTCAGACTTTAGATTATGATGTTCATATTTCTAAAGAAGGGAAACTCCCTAAACATGGTAACCGTGATGTGGATAACTTGGATACACATGGTGTAAATTTGGATGCTAGTGGTGATGAACACTCACAACATGGGTCGATCAATCAAGAGGTGGGTGAATTGGATTTGAGTGGTATAACTTTGGACCAAAGTGGTGATACACAGCCAGAAACTAAAGTTGTGGCTTCACCTTCGTTCGAATCCCTCACACCACAGGCAACTGATACACCAAATCAATCACTTGATGAGGATGCTCTAGAACCAGTTAGAAAACAGTTACCGCAACGTCAGACCAGAGGTATTCCTAAAGCCACATTTGAACCCA
Organism: Heliamphora pulchella; assembly: GCA_032270985.1. Taxonomy (NCBI): domain Eukaryota; kingdom Viridiplantae; phylum Streptophyta; class Magnoliopsida; order Ericales; family Sarraceniaceae; genus Heliamphora; species Heliamphora pulchella. The sequence continues at coordinate 10,546,348 of JAULJZ010000022.1, read as the reverse complement.
ATCCTTCTAGTAAAGTTAAATATCTTATGAGTCACTATGTGTCTAACCATCATTTGTCAGAATCAAATCAGTCATTTGTAAATCAATTATCTACTGTATTTATTCCTAACAGTGTGCAGGAAGACTTAGCTGATCCAAGGTGGAAAGCTGCTATGAATGAGGAAATGAAATCCTTGCAGAAGAATAAAACTTGGGAACTCGTTAATTGTTCACCAGGAAAGAAACCAGTTGGATGCCGGTGAATTTTTACTTTGAAGTATAAAGTAGATGGTACAATTGGACGGTTTAAAGCAAGATTGGTTGCAAAAGGATACATCCAAACCTATAGGATCAATTATACAGATACTTTTGCACCCGTAGCTAAAATCAACATAGTTCGAGTATTGGTGTCTCTAGCTGCGAATTTGGATTGGCCATTACAGCAATTTGATGTGAAGAACGCCTTTCTACATGGCGAGTTACCCAAAGAAGTCTGCATGGATCTCCCCCCAAGAAGCGTGATACTAGAAATACATAATCAGAAGGTGTGCGGGTTAAAGAAATCATTGTATGGGTTGAAACAATCTCCAAGAGCATGATTTGGAAGGTTCACAAAGGCTATGATAACCTTTGGCTATCATCAGAGCAATTCATACCACACTTTATTCCTAAAGAAATAATAAGGTAAAATCACTACGCTTATCGTATATGTAGATGACATGGTAGTCACAAGAAATGATCCTGAAAAAAAGAAAGCACTACAGAATTACTTGTCCAGGGAATTCGAAATGAAAGACCTTGGTCCCTGAAAATATTTTCTTGGAATTGAAGTGTCCCGATCTGATAAAGGGATCTTTCTCTCTTAAAGGAAATATGCCTTAAATTTGTTACAAGAAACTAGTATGTCAGCATGTCAACCAGCTGATACACCAGTGAAAGAAGGTTTGAGATTATGTGTTAAGTCTAATCAGGAACCAATTGATAAAGGTAGATACTAGAGACTTGTAGGAAGATTGATGTACTTAGCACACACAAGGCCTGACCTTGCTTATGCATTGAGTATTGTCAGCCAATTTATGTATAATCTTGGAGAACAACATATGAATACTGTTATGCGTATTTTGAGGTATCTAAAGTCGACTCCTGGAACGGGAATTTTGTTCACTAAAAATATAGATTGTCAAAGCGTGAAAGCATATACTGATACTGGCTGAGCTGGAGCAATAGATGACAGACAATCTACTTCAGGATATTTCACCTTGTAGGTGGTAATCTCGCTACATGGAGAAGCAAAAAACAAAATGTTGTTGCACGATCAAGTGTAGAAGCTGAATTCAGAGGTTTGGCACTTGGAATTTGTGAAGTGTTATGGATAAAGCTTCTCTTAAGGGATATGGGCTATCCGCCTAAGCAACCAATTCGACTATATTGTGACAATAAAGCAGCATGTGATATTGTCCATAATCCGATTCAACATGATCGTACAAAGCCTGTAGAGGTAGATAAATTTTTCATTAAGGAGAAGTTGGATGAGCGAGTTGTGGAGTTGCCTAACGTTCGATCAGAGGATCAGCTGGCCAATATCCTCACCAAAGCAGTTTCAAATCGAGCGCTCTCAAAGTTTTTGGGTAAGTTGGGCTTGTGTAACATCTATGCACCAACTTGAGGGGGAGTGTTAAAATATTAAGTTGATAGTCAACTATCCTTATAATTGGCCTTAGGATTCTTTCCTATTCTATAGACATTGTAGCTGTCCAGTAGGTGTGGAAAGATTCATTATACATGTAGCTTGATTGTAGGAACAGCAGCTTGATTATAGAAACCATACGTCTAACCCATCTCTATATGTACTGTACGAATTCATCAAGAAATATAGAAAAAACCAAAAATATTCTTCTCAAACTCTGTTTTTCAAGACATCCATGGTGATAGATATAGATCTCCCTATGATCATTGTCTTGAATGAGTAATACTCATCAAGAAGGCCGTTTAGAGTGATGAAAATTATATCTTCATCTTTGATTCTTGCACACGCAAGCGATAATTAATTCGCAGCTGCCCTGATTTCACTAAGATATTCTTCCATAGATCTACTTTTCTTGGATATGTTGCTTAATTTGTTCTTCAACTAATATATGTGTGATCAAGACAACTCAGTGAATCGTTTGTCAAGTGAGGCCCAGACTTCGTGATAGGTTGTCAAATGCATCACAGATGTGTAAACAGAGGAAGAGAGAGTTGTTGTGAGGCAACTCAGAAGATGAGAGTCGATCACTTCCCACTGAGAAAATTCAGGATTAGTTATCTCTGTTCCTAAAGAATCCTTGATTGTACATGGCAGCTTCGAGCTGGATCTATGGATGAACTTCAACAGTCCAGTTGCGCGGAGTATATTTTGGAACTGATTCTTCCATATCGAATAGTTTCCAACTTCAAGTTTCACTGTAACAAAACTATTTAGATTTGTGATCAGGCGATTGAGAGTTGGAGAAAGATCAGATGATGCAGTTTGAGAAGCTTCCGCCTTACCAGGATCTATACTCGTTGGAGTTCATATGAATCTGATACCATGTGGAAGTTTTAGATCTGAAGATTACTTTCATTTGCTAAAATATTGGGTTGCTCAGTACATTTATACTACTAACACACCTCTCCTCCTCACTTCTATTAACTAACCGACTTGCTCTCTCACACCTAATATCTTGTTACTGACACTAATACACCTGTAACACAGCTTATCACAACTGTCAGTAATTGAATTAGTTAGAGTTGGAGAGCATCGGTTGAATTGCTTTCGATCTAGCCTTAAGAGGTGCTGCAACTGCTTCAGTCTCATCATGATGGTTGCTGGTGTGTGTTGTCTGCAATTGCTGAAATTCCTTGCTAAGATAGGTAATCTGTCTATTAAGTTGGACTTTAACCTTGTAAACTTAGTAGTGAAGAACTCATGATATTGAGGCGTGAAGGGAAAAACAAAGGCAATAAGCTTGTGTTTGGCTTAACTTTTTTATAGGCTTTTTGGCTTTTGAACTTTTTTACAAAAAAATAGATGTGAAAAGATGTGAAAAAACTTAATTAATTATAATAGGAGGCTAAACAAGTGAATTTTTTAAAAAGTTTTTAAACTAAAAGACTTAAAAAAAAGCTAACCCAAACATATGCTAAAGTTTCTAGAATTTGGTATTTACAACCTCGTCTGAGAGTTCTATTTATGAATATAGATGATTTTCTTCATTTGGAAGAGAATACAAACACAAAATTCAAGAAGCATTGAAAACTCAACAAAATAAGATGGTGATGGTACCCATGCGAAGGAAAAACTGTAAGATGTCTGTTTTGAGAAACAAGACCAAGTATGAGAAGAACGGAAGAGCTTGACAAGTTATTATGATGAAGAATTTAACGGAGAGCTACTTGAAACGGATGAATCAGACAAAGATGCCAACAATTATAAGAGAAAGGCGTTGAGCAGTGAAAAGAGATGGCGAGTTACGCCAATGCTGGATTGATATGATAAAGCCAATCCTTGCCCAGACATGAGAGATTTTTTTGGTGGCATAATCCTTGACAAGAAAAAAAGAGGGATGAAATTCAAAAACACAGAGTTATCTTTATAAAATTGGTGAACATAGAAGACTAATTTGGTGACACAAGCAACATGAAGAATTTTAGACAAGAGAAAAGTAGTTGGAGAATAAAGTAAGGAAGAACCCGTATGAGTGATAGGGAGACCTTTACCATTACCAACACGAAATTGATCAGTACCCTGATGCGCTTCATGATGGCTGAGGTTAGCTAGTTCAGAAGTAACATGATGAGCAGCACTAGTATCAAGAAACAAATCATAGTGATGGGGCTGCCATTGTTGGATGGGGCTACCGTTGTTGGAAAAAGATGCCATGTGCACCAAGGGAGGTTGTTGAGTATGGTTGTATCGTTGATATGATAGCAAGTAGTTGCCAAATTATTGGAGCCATTGCAAATTTGACATTGAGAGAGAGTATCACCATGAAAATTGCGTTGATCAAGAGAAAACAAAGCATGACCACCCCTGCCACGACCACAAAGCGATTCGCTACAGTTGTAATTGCCACGACCACAGTTAGAAGAAGAGTGACGTTGGTGAGAAGAAGAGGAGTCACCACGTTGGGCAATATGGTAGTAGGAGAAAGGTTAGTAGCGCTAGTGACAGTAAGGGCAGAGGAGAAAGATTCTGTGTTGAGAAACTCGTGACTAAGAAGAAGAGAATGAAGTTCTAAAAATGTGATGGGTTTAGGATGAGCAGCGACAGTAGTAACAAGATCATTAGATTAGATTGCAGACCTTTGAACACATAAATATTGAAATTGGTCAATGAAAGTCGACGACCAGCAGTAGTAAGTTCATCAAAAATTACTTTGGACTTATAAAGAAAAGATGAAATAAACTAATTATTTTGCTTGAGTTGTTGAAGTATTATATGAAGTTGGAGAATACAAGTGTTGCTAGGAGAGGCCAAACAGGTTTTAAGAGTTGTCCAAGTTTCATGGGATGAAGTCAACCCAACAATGAGAGGTAGAACATTCTCGGACAAAAATGCAATCAATAGACTCTTCAGCATCTAGTCTTGATGAATCCAAGCATCAAAAACAGGATTGGGTTCAGATGAAGTGGCATCATTAGTTGTAACGCAAGCAGAAGAACACGGTCTTGTGCCATCAATAAATCCCACGAGTGCATCACAAAAATGCTAATTAATCAATTGAGTTCACAAGTAAAGGTAGTTGGTAGTATTGAATTTGAGAGATAGAAAATATTGAGCACTTGAAAAAGAGTTTGAATAGTATGTGAAGAGAGAGCAGAGACTAATAAGGATTCAAAAATTTCGGATGAATGAGATGAACTGATAACCATGTGGTGTGACTTTAATACCAAGTCGAGTGATATAACCCAAAGTTGACAAGCCAAATATAAAATGAGAGATTTAGTGAAAGGTCCTATTTTAAGTACTTGTTTAGAAATAGATCTTGCTTACTTTTTGACTATTTCATAGGATTTTATTTTTAAAAATATTAGTATTTTGGACAATTTTAATCCTAATTATTAGGACCTCAAGCTCACAGCATCAATTCAAGCCAGTTCAAGCTCAACCTTAAACTCACAGCAAGAAGCCAGACGTACCAACTGGAGCTATGATAGTTAGTTAGTTACTCTGTTAAAAAATAATTAGTACAACTGTCAATTAATTAGTTAAGAAAGTTAGTTCTAATCATAATAGAATATATATATATATATATATATATATATATATATATTCAGTTGTATACAACATGTTAACAAGATGAGATTACATATTATCATTTTCTTAAAATCTCTCTCAACTTCTATACTAATTAATATGCATCTCTCTCTCTCTCCCTCTCTCTCTCTCTCTTCTATATATATATATATATATATATATATAAGTACGAAAGTCATATTTTTATTATTTTAATTATTCATAATTGAAATTTAATTTGTATTAATGATAATTAAGTGTAAGTTTTATTTTTATTCCCGTATTTTTTTGTTTTTATTTAACAATGCTTTTCTTTTTTCGTCGCAAGTTTTTCAATGATAAATTATTATAGAAAACGAGAATATTCTAATTTTTTACATGTAAAAATGAGAATTACTCATTTTCTGAATGGTAATTTTTTATTATTTATGTAATGTTAGTACATTGTACACAATCTCTCATTTACAATAAATGAAAATTTTTTAAGTTTATATCGCATTTGTATATTTAACACTAATTTAAAATTTTAAATGTTAATTGTGAAAGTTACAATTTTAGAATTTTTTGTTTTTTATAATTTCTCATTTTTAGTTTAATACTGCTAATTTCTCATTTTTAAGAAATTTCTCTTTTTTGTGAATTTATGAGAAATTTCTCATTTTTATTTTTTTAAATTTTATTCAATATGGTTCTTGTTTCATAGTTTACGGTGAGTAGGATCTAAATATGGAAAAAAAAAATCAATGTATCTAACAAAGTTATGGAATTCTAAAATTTGAAACACAAAAATTAAATATTAATGCCATGTCAACAAAAGTGTAATTATTACTCTCTTTAATTACTCATTGCACCTTTATGAAAGAGGGGTAAAATTGTTAAAAAAATTAATAGAATCTATTCTAAAATAAGTGTCAAAAGCAGGGCCTTAGTGTAATTAACTCATATAAAAATGGCTACTCTAAAATGTCGAGCAATAGCCTTATATATATATATATATATATATATATATATATATGATTAGGTTGGTTACAAGAGGTAACGAAAATCATTTAAGAGATAAAGATAAATATATATTTGAAAACAATTATTTGTTATTGTCTAACAAGAAGTAATAATTTAGGAGTTTTTTGGAAATCTCAAATCTAAGGTTTGCACATCCAAAGAAATTTGCCATTGAAGACGGTGTACCTTGAAGCCAACATTAAAAATGTCCATAGCGGCCCTCATTAATGAAGTTTTTGCAAGTTACAAGGATTTAGATGCAAAATGAAGTTTAAGAGGGGTTGTTTCAAATTGAACTTAACTTTTAAATAATATAGATTATTAAAAAGAATTCTATAGTGTTCACCTTTTCTAATTATTTTAATTTTAGTTTTAATTATGATAATTTTAAGCTTTGGTTGTAGTCATTTTAGACTCTATTATGTGCACTTATAACCCACTATGGCGTGCACCTAATTTGCTATCTCAATTTTGATCACTTTTTATTATTTTAACTTTAACTTTAATTGTGACAATTTTAAATTCAGCTGTGTAGCTATTTGAACTTTGATTTTGGTCATATTAATTTTAAATTTAGTTCTACAAATCTAGCCTCAGTTATAAGCTGCATACGGTATGTACCCAAATATTAAGTACACATAGTAGTCCAGTTCGTATATTTATAAAGTACTTAATTTATTTATATTATGTGAAAACTGCTGAAATTTATTGAAGTGTTAAATAGATAAATAAGTTGTTGTCTCATTTTTCCCACTTCTCTCCTCAAGCATTTTAAGTGTGTTTTCATATAATTTTAACAAGAAAAATGATATATATGACGTGTGGTAGTGACATTCTTAAAAATATAGCTTGCTTTAATATGATGGATTTTTCATTATGAAGTGACAAAATCAAGACTCACTATGTCATATTATAGTTATGCATTGATTTTGTGTACATTTTTTGTTTGTTCAACGTTATACCTTCGTACAAATTGGTATTCCAGCCTGCCAAAAATTTCTAACACCTCAATTATTGTTTGTGGATAGATGAACTTGTGACACTCTCTATCTCTCGTTTTAATAGAATCAAAGGATGCACTACATTCCCCACACAAAAATCCAATTCATTTCTTTGGGTCCTTTTCGTCTAAGTTCTTGGCCATAATTAAATTCGGGCCTAAATGAATAACACATTCCATTCAAAAGAGTTAATACTACATTGTTTGAATATAGAATGACTGATTACCTAATATGATGTTGGGAGAATTTCCAACGCCGACATAAAATACAAGCTCGGGGATCCAGAAAATACATCTTTATTAAACTTTCAACAAATTACATAAATCTGAATTTTACAGAGAATGAAATAACAGGAATAATAAAAAGGAATTTGCAAACCGAGTCCTGCAATCGCAGTTTCCTTAAGAA
>JAULJZ010000022.1:10487259-10538601 GCA_032270985.1 Heliamphora pulchella | reverse complement strand
CTTTGGGCTGCTGCCCTCTTCCACCAAATCCTTAACCTTTACCATCAGTTGGAGATAGGGATTCTCAGTTGTTTTAGTACTTATTATCTATTTGATCTTACCTGTCCGGCATGCTTACCTTACTGTCTTGAGTTCCATAGCTTCCTGTCATAGGCAAGGCACGTTGTTGGTTAGGCTTGCTATGAGGTATGCATGCAAGTTTTTAATAGATATTTTATACACTCCCAATTGAGTTGCAGTGAGGGCTGTTTTCTTTTTCAACCCTTAGGATTTTCCAGTAGAAAGTCTTATGAGAAGAATTCAGTTTTATTTTGTTTGAGTGGATTGTTTTGGTTAGCTTGGATAGAAACATCTCGGAAAAATAATGAGAATGGAGCAAAATTTAAAAACACAAGGAAATATTTGGAATCGTGAACTAAAATATATTTTTGTGTTTCTTGGGTTAACAAATTAACAATTGAACATGTTTGAGGGCTTTATATTCATTGTAAATTATATAGAAAATTACACTACAATTGGATTAATGTTAATACCAAATATTTATAATAGTTAAAATAATGTAAGATATTTCGTTGCTACATTAAAACTATATAGGGATCAAAAGAGAACAAACATAAGAATATCAATTTTTAAAATATTTGTTCAGATTAGAAGGAAACAAAATATGATGACAATCTTTGCTTTCGCTAACATAGGAAGGAGATTAAGTGATTTAATCAAGTTTGTTCTATTTTTTTTTATCGTTATTTCTTCTTTTCTCCTTTCTAATTTCTCAGTTTTTTAAAGAGATTTTCATTGTTCTCAAATTCTTCTCTCTATCTCAACAAAAAAGTGACAAATAGAAATGAACATTGTTTAGAAGTTGCAGAGAAAAAAGAAGAGGATTGCGACGAAAGAAACGAGAACAAAAATTAGGACTTCTCTTCTTCGCATCTATTATTTATATAAAGGTGTATCAAGTACAACACTACCTTTAGGTAACATGGAAAATAACTTACCACTCCCGCTTAAGTTGGTGCAAAGATATCTATTATGCCTAACTTGAACACAATGTCAAGACCTAGGCTGCGAACAAAGCTTAGAAGAACTTACTCGGGACCTCTGGAGGATCGCTGCGCGGAGGCTAAAGTTGAGAGTGATGGTCAGAGTTGCTTGGCTTGCCCCATCCTTGTGGTGGCTACACTCAGACCAACCTTAAAGAGCGAGTGACATTAACTCAATAGACAACAAGTTAACTGACTACGTTGAGGAATACAACGCTTTAAGGCCCGACACTTTGAACAATGCGTGCCCCATTTTGTCAGGCATTCGAGGCTGGCCTCTTCTAGTTGGTATGCTCAAGTTGTCACTTTATGGAAAGGCTCCCTTTTTCTTTCGAGATAGTGATCTCTGGGCTTTTTTATCTCCTATATAAGGGAGCCCATGCTTCTTGTCGGTAATTGGTCTAGGGTCGAAGAGAATGACCGAAATGTTTAGAAAGATGGTAGGCAATTGATGGCTTAGGACTATCGGAGGCAGAGGATGAGAGTGCAAAGGCAACCTTAGGGAGAGAACTGAGGGAGGCAGTAGAAAAAAACTCTAAGTTGAAGAGAATGACGAATGAATAGTAACCTTTGAAAGAGTAGCATGGACTCTCTTACATAGGTGACAAGGGAGTCCAAAGGTCGCTATCACCAATGGACAATTGGAGTTTTTTCTTTGGAGGGACAACATGAATGCACCATCTAAGTCAACTGTCGGTGGAGGCTTCTGATACCCGACACGGTAAGAGGTTGCGTGCTTTGCCCATTGACAGGCTCCAAAGCACGTGGTGCCCATTGTCGTCCATGTTAACGAACTTGGGTACAAGTGTTGGGTGCGGGTGTGTATCTAGGGACTTAACGCATGAAATCTCTAAACTAAGGATAAATAGATTTGACTAAAAAGTATCCAAAAATTAGATATGAGTGTGTGGATATGTCAAAAAAATGAACCGAGTAGCAATCCACAAAGCAATATTTCAGCCTTTTCAGGTATTTATTGGTTTATACATGTTGATTTCTCACATCTAGCATTTGCTTCCATCCTCAATTGCTTTGTTGCATATGATAACTATAAGCCACATCTAATTTTAGTATATTGTCTTTACTCTTCACTATTCTCCCGTGATTGAGATCTTAGCCATGTTCGATAAAAAGTAGTATCATCTGATGCATATCATGTATCCTTACCCATGTTGGTGTCACATCAACATAGGTACCCTGACACTCTGCCAAAAAATGGGGAGTCCGTGTAACATAGATTGTTGTTATTCAGCGTGCCATATTCCTCAGAGTAGTCAGTGTACTTGTTGTCTCTGAAGTAAACTCCCCTCTCTTTCTAAGTTTAGTAAAGAGTGGAGCCACCACGAGGGTGGGACAACCCAAGCAACTTTGACGTGCCCTTAGTTCTAACCTCAAAGTCACAATCTTCCAGGGTTCCCGAGCGAGGTCTTATAGTTATGAGCCAACCATTAATTGAATAACCTTATGGGTGCTAGGTCCACTAACAAACTAAGATGTTCAAAATTGAGAAACTCATCCTCTGACATTTGGCTTGTTCAGACTTGGTTATTTGTGAAACAAAGTGAGCATTGACTTTATTTTTTACCATCTTTTATAAGTAATCCGAGCTTGAGTAAGCCCTTATTTGGCTCTTACGATCAGTTTGCTTGAGGGATTTAAAGTGTCCACATATAATGTGTTTGACAAGGTAATAGGCTTGGGATATAATATCCAATTGAAGGCTAGATCCTAGGATATGTATTACTTGGGAGGGGGAGGTATTTTATATTTTAGGATACGTATTATTTTCTTGTTCTATATTAAATTTATATTTCAAATATATATTTTGTTGATAGTTATAAAATAAACCAAAAAAGAAATTTAGTAGATTACAACAAAGCAGTTAAACTTTAAAATTATAATATGTTATTCAGAGTAAATATAAAAATTCATCTTTTTACTTCCAAAATTATATACATTATTCACACTTATCTACTTCTAAACAAATAGAGTATATACTAATCCTTAGTAATACATATCCAAATTATATCCTTCGTATTTTATATCTACGTATATATCCAAAAATATTCTATATTCGTTAATTTATCTTGGGACAAATAAACACCCTTAAGTCTTATGGGTTTACAGCCAAGTTGTAATTCCTTTAGAGTTGTTTTCTTGTATTGGATTAGTGAGAAAAATTCTACAAAAGGACATAAGGAAATGCCACCTAAAAAGGGGAGAAAACCTCATACAACATGGGAGAAACACAAAAAAAAAAAACTCCCACAAAAAATAAGAAAAAGCAACCAAAATTCCTACCAAAGAATTATTAAATTGTTAATCACTAACTCATCTAAAAGCTTAAGCTCTTAGAGAGAGGAATAACTTTATTATTTATCTCCTTGACACGCCCTTTCACGTGTGGCCTGACTTTTCTCCATAAGTCGATCAAATATATGCACGTATTTTAAATTATCTAGTAGTTGGTGAGGCTTGGATACAAAATCTATTGCCTTCTCTAATACCATATTAAAATGTTAATCACCAACTCATCTAAAAGTTTAAGTTGTGAGAGAGAGAGAAAACTTTATTATTTATATCTTCAACAAGAATCACATGGACAAGGACTATATGAAACCATTTGTTTCATCAATAGAAGGAGCATTGCGTTTAGACAACTAACTATACAAATTATAAGGAAAATGCCTTTTAGTCTATGAAACGGTGACTCAATCCCATCGAAAGATCTCTTCATCCCTTGTTTCTCTCCAGCCATATCAATCACATCAAGCACAAAGAGATCAACAATCATGCCCTTCTAGTCTTCATACCTCACCTTCCACCTTCGTCTCTAACCAGGGCTTGCCCTGACTAATATGGGGTCCAAGGCATACATTTAAAAACGGGCCCTATAAATTTTCATACTCACAAATTTCAAAAAAAAAATTATTTCAAGAAATTAAAAAATATATAAATTGTCTTGTTATTTCATATTTATCCAATATTCAATTTACAACTAAAATAACACGAAACAAAATCAAAAGTTATAATATCAAAACCAAATAAAAAAATTGAATTAATAATAGTAAATAATCACTTAAATACTATACCATTATGGTGTTTTTTGCCATAAAATTATTAATTAACGTAACATAGTGAAGTTTATCTATCATTTCTTTTTCAATAGACAACATTACTAATTAATTCAGTCATTTTTGTGACATGCATATAAATTTAACCTTAACTTTGAAAATTTTCTTTTTTCTTAAGCAACTGTAACATTTATATTTATCAATACCTTATATACAATTCATGTATAAAAGATATTGAAAAACATCAAAACAACCATAATAATGGGGGCTAAGGCTAAAGCTTGAATACTTTTTAATATATAAAATACTATTTTTAGGTTTTTGAATTTAGTTATGGGTCATTTAATTCTAATAATGTTTTTACTTATAATTTTATACAAGACCTAATAAAAGGTATTAGGCCTTTGGGGGCCCTATTTTTCGGACGAAAATTGAGGGCTCAAAGCGGCCGCTTTGTGGATTACACACAAGGGCCGGCTTTGGAAATCAAAAAAGTAAGAATGCTGACAAAAAATTGAAAAACAATTAAGAGAAGACGACAAAAGGCCAACTTAACAAACTTTTTGGCTTTTGTGGCTTTTTTATTTTCAGTGAATTTTCTTCTATTTTAATATGCATAGGCGTACTTTTTAAATTACTATCAACACAAAGTTATCACAAGGAACAAAAAAAGTAAAAAGTTTAAGTCTAAAACTTAAGAAATTTTTAAAAAATTATTAAACTTTTTTGACCAAACGTAGCCGTAATAAGAATGATATTTGAAATACTCCAATCATCTTTATTCCTAATCCTAAATGTTAGTGCAAGGATTCATATCTAACGTTGGCGTGTCTCTTGTTTTTTAGCTGCAGTTTTTATTTCTTTGCATTGGAGATGTATTTGGAGTGTTTTAGTATTTTGTCACAGCTGTAGCAGACTCAAAATAAATTTTAAAAGCTGAAAAAAAGAAAGATTTTTGAGAAGATTCATTTTGGTTCCTACCCTTTTGATGTTTACTTTTTAAAAAACACTCGGTTGTGCGAAAAAAAATGTGAAATCTATCGATTCGTCCCGATGTTAGCCAACCTATATTGAATTCGTAAACTTTTGAGAACGGGCAGTTCAGCAGATAAAAATTTATCAAATTTCCAATGGGTATTTTTGGAATTTTTCCAAATCTTTTCACAACTCAACTTATGCATATCCCTAATCATTAAATGCAATAAACTTTTATTGCATGATTGATTACACTTTTTAGAAAATTGTTGTCCGAAAATAATATTATTCAAGTTGAATTTTTTTTCCAAATCTCTCAAAAGACAACAGTAGAAGTCTATTATGAGCTCAATCGCTGTCGTCGTCAAGCCAGATCAGGGATGACGCTATGTGTTGAGCTATAGGGTCAATTGACCCTATGAATTATTTTTTTTAAAATAATTATTATAATAATTTTTTAGTTAATGTATAATTGACTCCATTTAAAAAATATAATTTACCCCATAATGATATAAAAAATTACAATAATCTTCAACGTGTTACATCATATTACTTTTTTTAGTATTTTTATTCCGAACATGAATAATATATTCGTAGTTCTTGAAAAGTTATGACACAAAGTTTCACAAATTAAAAATAAAATTATATTACTACCGTATTGAACTATTGTTCACAATTATAAATATTCAACTTCAAGTTCAAGAGCTTAATAACTGTTTTACAGAGTTCAATACCAAGTTTATTTTTTGTGTGATTTGATTCAATGATTGTTTGGTCACACATATTAGAAATGATATTTTTTATACTATTGATACCTAAACTATTATGTACCGATTTTAAAACATAAAATGTCGTCGAATGCAGTTGTAAAAGTTCATGTAGTTATAATTTTTTTGGTCAAAACAACGACATAATTATAGTAAAAGTGTATTTTACTTATTAATTGATACGCGTAATTTATTTTATAGTATGCTAATAATAGATGATTAATTATTAATTAGTATAAAAATTATTATCTTATAGAATAAATAAAATTTAAATTTTTTAATGACCCCATCAATAAAAATTCATGGAATCGCCACTGAGCCAGATCCCAATCGCTGTCGCCGTAATCATCGAGGTAGATCTCATTGTCGTTCTCTCAAAATTGACGAGCTAGATTTCTCAGTCGTTCTTATTGGCGTCTCTCAGTCGTCCTTTCAAAATCGACGAGCCAGATCTCTCAATCGTCGTCGTCGTCCTCTCAAAATCGACGTGCCAGATCTCTTAGTCGTTGTCGTCGTCCTCTCATTTGTCATCGTCCTCTCTTTTGTCGTCATCTCTTATCCTTCATTGTCGTCTTCCTCTCTCAGTCATTATCGTCTCTCATCCTTCGTCGGTGTCCTCTCCTCTTAGTTGTGGTTGTTCTCTTAGATCGTCGTCGTCCTCTCAGTTATCCTCTCAGTGGTTGTAGGCGGAGTCTCCGTCGTCAGCATCTCCGTTGTCGGTGTCTCCGTCGTTGGCGTCTCAGTTGTCATCTTCTCTTCTTTTTCTTGATTTGGGGTCAGTAAGGGTTCGAGTTAGGGTTAGAGTTAGGGCTTTTAAAAATAGTATACCAAATGCATTCTCCTTTTCCAAAATATCATAAATTTATTTCTCAAATTCATTTTTAGAAAATAATTTTTAAATTACAATTTTAAAAAATGCAACCAAACACACTTTTAACTTTTTATAATGACACACGAAGAAAAGAGACATTCCATTGTCACTTGAAATCACTAGACTTATGTGGGGGGAAAAATCGTACCTCCACATAATGATGAATGTTCTTAACGAAGAAGACGATCCACACCGCGAACTCTGAAGTCTTGCAAAATGAGAGTAGCGTTAGTACCCGAGTAGTGTGACCGGCCGGAGGCACTCCGATATTTAAGTTAGCCACAATAAAGGTAAAAAATAATACAATACTTTTATAGACATATGATTGCGTACCTTTCCTTATAGGGTTCGGTCTTTATTTATAGAATAAGAGTAATTTTTCATCAATAATCTAAATTATCTTTTGGGGTTATCTTTTTAACAAAAAATCTATTCATATCACATCTGAAAAACAGATAAATTTGTTTTAAAAATAAATTGCAAAGAAGTAGTTTAATTTATGCATGTGGATTAGTCAAATAGAAAGAACGAACCATAAACATGCACTATATGAAAAGTTTCAAACGGGAAAAAAACCACGGGACTTTACCAAATCCAAAGAACAAGCACTATATGAAAAGTTTGGTTACAAGAAACTCTTACAAACCCGAGTTGAATCCTCAACCTATTGCTAAAAGTCTTTTTACCGAATCTTCATATACCAAATCCTTGCTTGTTCGCCGTCGGAATCCTCATTCGGTCTTCTTGCTTGAGAATCCTCTCAATTGATTGCACGGATCAAGTTATTGATATCTGAATAAAATCTTGAAGCTCCGGTGATTGTAGCAAAAATTATTCAGATCATACAGAGACTCTCTAACTCTATTGAATACAAACTCACAAAGCTTTTTCAGTCTCCCAAAACATACAGCCGCTCAAACTCCCAAAACAAAACTTATAAACACAACCCTATAAACCTAGAAAAGGAAACAAAATCTGCGCACGACCGATCGATCGGTTAACAGACCGATCGATCGGTTAATAAAATCCCTCGATAAATACACACAGGCTGCTCAGGATGTATTCTGCAAAAGTGACTAATCGATCGGTTAACAACTTTTCTCGGTTCTTTGTCACACCTGCAACTAACAAAAAACTTTCCACACACAGGCAACAGTAATGCATAAGAAAAACATATAAACTTATTGCCACAGAGTTGCCAACAAGGGATATATAGAATGATGAACATAAAACTTAACAATCTCCCCTTTTGGCAATTTTGTGACAACCCAAAGGAGAAGAGAACCATGTAAACAATAAGAAAAAAAATGTATATCTATAACCATCCAAACAATATATATAAAAAACCATCTAGCAATAAAGTATATCTATTAACAATGTAGCCATTGCCATCCAACAAAAAGTATATCAATATCCAATCATATCTAAAAATACATCACAAAGTGTGTGAGCAAGTGTGATAAAAAAAAACATCCCAAAAAGAATTTGATCC
Source organism: Heliamphora pulchella (assembly GCA_032270985.1). Classification (NCBI taxonomy): domain Eukaryota; kingdom Viridiplantae; phylum Streptophyta; class Magnoliopsida; order Ericales; family Sarraceniaceae; genus Heliamphora; species Heliamphora pulchella. The sequence goes on along the minus strand of JAULJZ010000022.1, from coordinate 10,530,379 downwards.
AACATTCCAAAAAAAATTTAACCCTGTATCTCCAAAAAAAATCTAACCATGTAAAAGAAACATCACAACTGTATCTCCCCCTTTGGCACGGAATTGCCAAATAAACAAAAAAAAAAAAAAATCACTAGGCAGGAGAAATCCAAGAGACCATGTAAGCTATTAAATCTTGCATCTCCTTCCACGTCTCATGCTGATGATGAATAAGATCACGAACATCAGCCCGTAGAAGACTAACCTCCTCGAGCTGCTCCAGATGACTTGGAACATCCTCCCCCTCAGGAAGATCCGTCTCGGGGTCCAAACCAAGCTCCTCTTCAGCATCATCAGAGATACCTGGATGAGAAGAATCGGGAATAGAAGGAGTTTTGGGAATAAGCTCTTTTTTAGAGTGTTTTTGGAGATAGGCCGAGAGAGGAATTTCAAGGAGTCAGGATGTGATCCAGAATGAACCTTCGAACATAAAGAGACCGAAGGAACAGTGTAATTAGAAAATCAAATGGAAGACCAAGAGTAACTTTACCCCCCACGATGCGTACAATGCGCTGAAAAATTAAGTCACTCACATCAATAGCTTTTTGATGAGCAATGGCCCACAAAATATAGCCATGCTGCAAAGATATCTCAGAGGAGTGACCTTTAGGGTCGATATTGGCGCACACAATGAGGTTAAGAAGACGATAGGTGGCTGTAAGATCATGTTGGGGAATAAGAACCTCAGCCACCCAGGTGCGAGAGACACCAAAAAGATCTGAGGCAATAGGGCCAAAATCGAAGTTATGCCAAGGAATGTAATGGGGACGAGAAAAGTCAGGGTCAACAGGACGTGACTCGAGGCCGAGCCACGAAGAAATTGTATCGGGGGTAAGAGTAAAAGAAACCCCCCGAACATGACCACAAAACGTATCAACATCATCTCCTTTTTCGGTCAATGAGTTATAAAACTCACAAACCAAGGAGAGATTTACCTAGAGGGAAGCATCAAACTGCAGGAGACCACGCCAGTTTAATGCAAGGAAAGCATTAATGGCCAGATTATCAAGAAATTCGCGTAACACGGCATTCTGTTCTAATAAAACTGCGCGCTATTCAAAAGATTCTTTGAATTGGAGAAAGGAAGATTTAGTTTGAAAACAACGTTCATAATCAAAAACCACCCCGCCACTAGTGAGTTTAGCTCGATATTTGGGAGCCATGGCAGACCACCAAACACCGAAACACAACAACAATCAAGAAACCTAGTCCCCCCAGACCAACGAAACAAAGAATAGAGTAGGCAAAGAGTGAAAGCAACATACAAGATACGCACAAGGGAGAAGAGATAGAGAAATAAAAAAGAGCAAAAAAAACAAATCACAACACAGCAAAAAAAATGAACCGATATATAAAACATAACTGTAAACCCGAGGCCATGAAAATAAGGAAAAACAACAAATCTAAACCCAAAACTAAAAGAAATGCTCGAAACTTACTTGAAAAGAGGAAAGCCACACACGAAAACCAACTCAAGGGGACAAGATAAAGTAATGAAAACCTACGGGAACACAAACACCACAACTGTGAACACAAACACCACAACTGTGAACACAAACACCACAACTAAACCCTAGGCATGAGAAACAAAGTAAAACCAAACTTCCAAACTCAGAAGATAGGAGGAGGAAGAAAACTTACCAGCGTAGGGAGAGAGAGAGCCAAACGAGACGACCAATGCGAGAACCACAGAGCTTCTCCGAGAGAGAGACTAGAAGGAGAGAGAGAGGAGACACCAAACAATAAAACTAAATAGGCGCGAACCAAGGTTTAAACACGCCAGACGAAGGGACCGATCGATCTGTCTAATGACCGATCCATCGGTCAAAAGCAAGCTTCGGTTCATTTGAGCATCACGACAGAGAAGCAGAGAGGGACATAAGACCATGTGAACAACAGATCGATCTGTCAAACTAGACAACACACACACACACGCACACAAAAAAGAAAAAAAAAACAAAAATAAGAGAAAAGAAAAGAAGCAAAAAACACTTTTTGTTAGGGAAAAAGAAAACGAAGGACCCAGAAGTAGTCCAGCATGTATGAATGCTCTGTTAAATTTTCAAACCAGAGTCAAGGCCAGCAATCAATTTTGGTTAAGGCTCACTCATAGAAGAGAAAAAAAACATTGAGAGTAAATTCTATGACAATAAGTGAGTATGTGCGCTAATTTGAACACGCATTCCGAGAATTAGCACATATAGAGGCAAAGATACGAGGTACTGAATCAGAACAGATAGCCAAGAGACACACAAAATGATTCCATGTTTCAACTCAAACATGCTCGTTAGAGAAACTCCCCCTTAATCCAGGCAAAAAAAATGCATAGGTCCTCTTGCGTCTACCACACTAAGACGAGCGAGAAAGCAAGGCACGCTTAGGTAGCCATTTCCAAAACCAACCATATCAAGTTAAGTAGAAAGCAAAGGCGGCCTTCACACTACTACGAACGAAAAAGCAAGGTTCGTATAGGTACCGATTTTCTTAGATCATAAGAGATGTTGGAACAGGAACCGAGGTGGCTATACACTAATACGTACATGAAAAACATAGTCCGCATAGGTAGCCATTTCCTCAACCAACCGAATCATAAAATGCCCAGACTAGAGAAAAAATAATCTATCAAGAACATAAGAGTTGGTAGCATAGATCATGTCATGCAGTCAAGAAGAACTGATACTGTGTCAGACCTCAAACATCCTTTGATTCCAATACATGAAAAATCGGAATACCATATTCAAAAAGATGTGTACACAATAGAATTTTGTCAAAATGTATTTCAGGACTATTTGAGAGAACCAACACCAACAAAGAAGACATAAACCCTCCAGGAATGAAATTGAACTTTACACACATACAGATACAAAGGAATACAAAAAGGTACTTAACACTTAACACATGGTTCCTAGACCTTTTTTTTTCAAAACAAAAAAATTACTTGACAAAACAGACTCCTAAAGTCTTCCTAAAACACTCAAACCGAAGATGTTCAAGGGGTTTAGTCAAAATATCTGCTTGTTGAAACTCAGTAGCTATGTGCTCAAGAACCACTATGCCATCCTCTACAAGATCCCGAATAAAGTTGTGACGAATATCAATGTGCTTAGTTCGAGAATGTTGAACAGGATTCTTAGAGATGTTTATAGCAATGGTGTTGTCACAATACAACACGATAGGACCCTGTTCAAACCCATGTCAGATAGCATCCGCTTCATCCACAGAAGCTGAGTGCAACCACTCCCAGCTGCTATGTATTCAGCTTCAACCGTGGAAAGAGAAATGGCATTCTATTTTTTGCTATGCCAGGAAACCAGATTGCTTCCAATGTAAAAACACCCACCTGAGGTGCTTTTCCTATCGTCTACGCTCCCAGCCCAATCGACATCAGAAAAACCAACGATGTCGGCAGTTGTGTCATAAGTGAACCAAATCCCATAGCCAGAAGTACCATTCACATATTTTATGACACGTTTGACAGCTTGTAGATGTGACTCTTTGGGACAAGTTTGATACCTAGCACACATTCCTACACTAAAAGCAATATCAAGATGACTAGCTGTTAGATATAGGAGACTACCAATCATGCTACGGTACATGGTCTGATCAACGAATTTTCCAAACTCATCTCTTGACAACTTAGTAGTGATACTCATAGGAGTTCTAGCATGCTTAGAGTGTTCTAAACCAAATTTTTTGACTAAATTTCTAGCATACTTAGATTGTGAGATGAATATACCTAATGAAGTTTGTTTAACTTGAAGACCTAAAAAGTAGTTCAACTCTCCCATTAAGCTCATCTCAAGTTCATTACTCATCTTATTGGAAAAATCTTTCACCAACGCATCATCAGTAGACGCAAAAACTATGTCATCAACATAGATTTGAGCTACAAGAATATCATGGTTCTAGGTATAGATAAACAAAGTCCTGTCGACGCCACCCCTAGAAAATCATTTCTCTAACAGAAATGAAGTCAACCTGTCATACCATGTTCTGGGAGATTGTTTCAACTCGTAGAGAGCTTTTTTAAGTTTAAGAACATGATTGGGTAAGATTGGGTCGACAAACCCTTTAGGTTGCTTAACATAGGCTTCTTCTTTAAGATCACCATTCAAGAAGGCACTCTTGACATCCATTTAAAACAATTTGAAATGAAGTTTACATGCAATAGCAAATAAAATTCTAATGGATTCAAGATGTACAACATGGGCAAATGTCTCGTCAAAGTCAAATCCCTCAACCTAAGTATAGCTTTGTGCGACAAGTCTGCCCTTATTTCTAATCACTTCACCAAATTCATTTGTTTTATTCTTAAATATCCATTTAGTTCCAATAACATTTTTGTTAAAGAGCCGAGGAACTAGTACCCACACATTATTTCTAGCAAATTATTCTAGCTACTCATGTATGGCATTAGTCCAACACTCATCAAATAAGGTCTCATCGACATTTTTCAACTCAATTAATGACACATAATACAAAAAGGTTACCTTATCTCGCATTTGTCGACGAGTCCTCATTCTATCCGTGACTTCTCAAAGAACTTGAATCACGGGATGATTGAGCTTTACCCATGCCGAGGGTTCCAAACCATTCTTTTGAGAACCTTTGGGTTCAGATTCTTACAACTGAGAGTCTTGTTTCACATTTGTGGGACTTTTCTCAGTAGTTGCTTCCTCGCTGTCATCCTTAGTTTGCCTATCAATTTTTTCATCTTTCTGTTCATCATTGAATTCACCTGAAATATAAAGATTATTATCAGCATGGACAATATTAGGTTCACCATCAATGACAACATTAATAGATTCTATAACAGTAGAAGTTCGATTATTAAAAACACGATAAGCTCTACTGTTAGTAGAATAGCCTAGGAATATTCCTTCTTCACTAGGAGTGTCAAATTTACCCAATTGTTCTCTATCTCAAAAAATGTAGCATTTACTCCCAAAAGTTCGAAAGTACTTAACATTCGATTTTGTACCTTTCCACAGTTCATAAGGAGTATGAAGGATTTTAGGTCTCAGATAAACATGATTTATGGTATAACATGTTGTATTAACTACTTCTGCCCAAAAATATTGTGACAATTTCTTGTCATGCAACATAACACAAGCCATTTCTTGAATAACTCGATTTTTTCTTTCAGCCACCCCATTTTGTTGAGGAGTTTTGGGAGCAGAGAATTCATGATGTATACCCAATGAGTCGCAAAAAGACGTAAAGTCAGAGTTTTTAAACTCCTTACCATGATCATGCCGAATGCAAATAACAGACTTGGATGACTTGGTCTTTTCATTTTGAAGCTTCAGAACAAGAGTTTTAAAAGCACTACAGGTTTCTGACTTCTGTTTCAAAAAATTAACCCAGGTAAAACGAGAGAAGTCACCAACAGCAACAAAGATGTACTTTTTTTTCCTAAACTCTCAGTCCTAGTGGGATCCATCAGATCTATGTGAATCAATTCAAGAGGTGCTTGGGTGCCTAAGCTGTCTGTCTTCTTGTGAGGACCTCTGGTCTATTTTTCTATTTGACACGCACCACACACACGGTTCACATGGTCTCCCAATTTGGGAACTGTTCTGATCAACTCTTTATTGGCAATTTTTGATAAATCATTATAATTAACATGACCAAGTCTCCGATGCCACAAATCAGCATAATTGATTTTGATAGAATTACACGTCTCAACATTTAAAGGAGGAATACCATAACAGTTGTCAGATGTTCTAACCCCATGCTATACAGTTTTTCCCTTTTTGTCCAGAATAATGCAGTGATTTTTTAAAAAATGTACCTCTTGATGAGTGTCACATCTGACTAATACTCAAAAGATTTGCCTTTAAACCGTCAACCGGAAGAACATTCTCCAACTTTGGTAAACTAGGAGTAGAGATGGAACCCTTCCCAACAATTTTGTAGAGTTACCATCTCCGAATGTCACCATCCCACCGTTGTAACTCTCAAGAGTAGTGAAAAGGGATTTATCGCCTGACATATGACAAGAACAACCACTATCCAAATACCACATATATGAGCTTTGAGCTCTCATAGCCGTTTGAATTACATAAGCTTTTAAATATCTAGATTGAACCCAGACTTTCCTAGTTTTCACAGGAGCAGACTCATTTACATGTATTCTAGAGGCATTGGGTAAGGATGGTCTGTGAAAAGGGACAGAATAGCTCAAATGAGATATGTCAAGCAATTTAAAGCAATGTGGTCAAATATGATCTCTCACTCCACAATAATGATAGATGGGAACAAATTTCTTATCAGCTGTAGGCATTCGATGTAGGAGTTTACAATAAGGACGAATGTGACCCAAAATACCACAGTGATGGCAGATAGGAGAAGAGTTAGGCTTTCTTACCTCGCCACGTTGTAAGGTGGCCTTACCTGTTGCACTTGTTCCTTCTGTCTTTACTTTAGCATAAGTCACTTCCTTCTTTCCTTTCACCTCATCTGCCTGCTTAGCTTTCACAAATTTCGGGGCTACTTATTCTTTTTATTTCCCTGTGGAGTGATTTGATGTACTAGCAAAACCTAAGCCTGCTCTGTCACAACCTACCTTTTGATCACCAAGAAATCCATCCAACGCACATGTCCCTGCATTCCAACGCTTGAGAGTGGCATTAGCATGATTCAATTATTTTTCAATATCAGTGATATGACATTCTAACTCAGACATTTTAGCAGACTTATCATCATTCAAAAGCATAAACCTTTCCTTATCTTGTTTACAGTTTTCCAAGTTAATGCACAAGATATTCAATTCATTTTTCAGTTCCTCTTCTTTTGCTTGAGCCATCAAAAGCTCTTGCACAATTTTTTCTTTCTCACTTTCACATGTTTTGAGTTGAAAGGTAAGATTGGCACATTTTTTTATTAACACGCAGCTCTCCTTGTATAACTTATCATAAGCTACTTGGAGAGTGTCACTATCCTCTCATTCAACAGTTTGGACATTATGCTCTTCTTTCTCATCTTCAATCATAAGCTTATTTATGTCATTTACACTAGCATCAGAGTGAACAGAAGCAGTAAAGATTATAATGTTATTATCATCATACTGATCCTCATTGTCATCACTCAACTCAGGTTCGCTTTCATCATCCCACGTTACAGTAAACACTTTTTGCTTCTTTTTCATCTTGTTTGGACATTCATGAGCAATATGCCTAAAACCTTTGCACTCATAACACTAGGGGCCAGAACTTTGAGGTTTTTATCCCTTTTTGTCAAAGGTTTTGTACCATTCTTAGGTTTTTTATTTCCAAATCATTTATGAGATTTGTCGTCCTGATTCGGCTTTTTGTTTTTCCAAAAGTTTTTAAACTTTTTGCTAAACATAACCATCATCTCAGGATTAAACTCATCATCAGAATCACTAGCAAACCCTTGACCTGAAGTGAAAGCCAAATTTTTAGAAGATTTATGATTTTAAAAATTCAGCTCATACGTTTGCAAGTTTCCGACCAAGCTTTCCACTGTAATAGAGTCGATGTCTTTACTTTCCTCTATTGCAATGACTTTTGGTTGAAAGCGTTCGGGAAGTGATTTCAAAATTTTTCGAACAATATTAGAATTAGAAATCATTTCACCAAGATTGAAAGAAGCATTAACAATGTCACTTAACTTGGCGTAAAAATCGTCAAACTTCTCGTCTTCTTTCATACGAAGGGTTTCAAAATTTGTAGTAAGACGTTGAAATTTGGAAATTTTTACAGTTTGTGTCCCCTCGTGAGTAACTTGCAGAATGTCCCACGCTTCTTTAGCCAAGTCACATGTGCTTATTCCATAAAATTCTTCCTGTGTGACTCCGCTAAAAATAGCGTTCATAGCCTTACTGTTCCACCTAGCATTCTCAAAATCAGTGCTTTTCCATTTAGCCAAAGGCTTAGGGACAAATTTCTCATCAATAGTCATGGTTGGGTAAGCATATCCCTCATAACAGCTAACCAAACCTTCTCATCAATAGACTTCAAAAAAGCCCTCATCCTAACTTTCCAGAAAGGGTAATTAGCCACATCAAGAAGATGGGGTTTACCGGTGGAAGCACCTTATTTCAAATAATCCATACAACCAAATCAAACAAAACAAGGATCAACAGAAATCCTACTTTGATATCAATTGAAAAGCAGATAAATTTGTTTTTAAAAAAAATTGAAAAGATATAGTTTAATTTATGCGTATGGATTAGTCAAACAGAAAGAACGAACCACAAACATGCAACCCACAAGACATCAATTTTAACGTGGAAAAACCCCAAACGGGTAAAAATCCATGAGACTTTATCAAGTCCAAAGAACAAGCACTATATGAAATGTTTGGTTACAAGAAACTCTTACAAATCCCAGTTGAAACCTCAACCTATTGCTAAAAATCTTCTTGTCGAATCTTCGTACGCCAAATCCTTACTTGTCCGCCGTCGGAATCCTCATTTGGTCTTCTTGCTTGAGAATCCTCTCAATTGATTGCATGGATCAAGTTATTGATAGCTGATAACATCTTGAAGCTCCGGTGATTGTAGAAAAAATTATTCAGATCATACAGAGACTCTCTAACTCTATTGAATACAAACTCGCAAAGCTTTTTCAGTGTCCCAAAACATATAGCCGCCCAAACTCCCAAAACAAAACTTATAAACACAACCCTAAAAACCCAAAAAAGGAAACAAAATCCATGCACAACCGATCGATCGGTTAATAGACCAATCGATCGGTTAATAAGGTCCCTCGGTAAACACACACAGGCTGCTCAGGATGTATTTTGCAAAAGTGACCGATCGATCGGTTAACAAACCGATTGATTGGTTAGCAAATCTTCTTGGTTCTTTGTCACACCTGCAACTAACAAAAAACTTTCCACACACAGGCAACAGTAATGCATAAGAAAAACATATAACCTTATTGTCACGGAGTTGCCAATAAGGGATATATAGAATGATGAACATAAAAACCTAACAACATCTTTTGATGTCATCTTATCTATTTAAGGACTTTTTTTCTCTATATTTAAAAATACGATTTTATCTCCTTAGGGAATTATATCCTCTTCAATTGCCCCCCCCCCCCCAACTTCTACTTTCTTTAATCGTAGTGAAAAGGAATGAAAGCTTTTATTTGTTTGACACTCTATATGTCTTTGGGAGGATTTTTCATTGCAAAATTTTTATCAATCTGGAGACAACTTTTGTCCACCTAAAGGTGACTATTGTATTTTGATGTTTGCATTTATTCGTCATATTTCAACAAGTCAAAAAGTGCTGGTTTTTAACACTTAGGAGTTATTTACTTCCTGATTGTACCAGATTATTCATCAACCATGGAGGGTCGGAAGGCTTGTTTCACCCCTTAGCTTTAATTGTAGCCGAATTTAGGTGAGCTCGTACACTGGGTTTGAGACAGAAGGCTCGTTCACCCCTTGGCTTTTATTTTAGCCAAACTTGGGTGAGGTCGTACATTGGCTTTGAGAAGTTTTTTTCTTCTTTGATGCCAAATTATTCATCGATTGTGGAAGGTCGAAAGGCTCATTCACCTTTTGGCTTTTATTTCAGTCGAACTTGGGTGAGCTTGTACATTGGTTTTGAGTAGTTTTTATCTTCTTTTACGCTAAATTATTCATCAATCGTTAAAGGTCGGAAAACTCATTCACCTTTTGGCTTTTATTTTAGCCAAACTTGAGTGAGCTCATACATTGGCTTTGAGAAGTTTTTATCTTCTTTAACGCCAAATTATTTATTGATCGTTGAAGGTCGGAAGGCTCGTTCACCCTTTATCTTTTATTTTAGATAAATTTGGGTGAACTTGTACATTGGCTTTGCATGAACATACAAAACTGGTTTGGCTGCATTCTTTGAACTCTTCTTGCAGTTCACAATAGCCCCGATGGCTAAATCCTCTAAGATAATTCCATAATCTGCTAGATTTATTATGGTTGTCCCCAAGAGTTGACCCTTTGCTGCCTTGTCCTTTTGAGATTTATACAAGTAGAATTCCAAGCAATTCTTCTGAAAGTTATCACGGGCCCTTTTTTCTTTTCATAAAGTCACTAGAAGTGCAAAAGATTCATTGAATTCAACACTGCATTCCCAACAAAAGAAGAAAGGGACCCAGAAGTCTGATCATCGGCCATTTTCCCATTGAAGCAAAATAGGCTGAACAGATCTCAGGAACTGAGATGGGGGCCAAGGCTTAATAATCTCTTGCACGTTGACAAAGTAATCAACATGAAGAGAACTGCCTTTTCGGTGTTTTGATATTCATAGATGTTGGCTTATAAGTTCTCGCCATCACTACACGTACGGCGTGATCGATTTCTTGGTTTCTATTTTGTCATTTGCACAGACAGCACCAAATTGTGGGGGAAAAAATCTTACCTCCACATAATAATGAATGTTCTCAACGAAGAAGACGATCCACACCGCGAACTCTGAAGTTTTGCAAAATGAGAGCATCGTTAGCGCCCGACCAGTATGACCAGCCGGAGCCTTAAGCTAGCCACAATCAAAGTGTAGAATAATATAATGCTTGTATAGACATGTGATTGCGTACGTTCCCTTATAGGGTTCGGTATTTATTTATAAAATAAGAGTCATTTTTCATCAATAATTCTAATGATCTTTTGGAGTTATCTTTTTAACAGAAAATCTATTCATATCACATTTTTTGATGTCATCTTATCTCTTTAAGGAGTTTTTATCTCTATATTTAAATATGCGATTTTATCTCTTTAGGGAATGCTATCCCCTCCAACCTACTACCACATAAATAAATATGAATTCTTCCATAGGCTGCTTGGGATTGGTGGCACTTCTTGATTGTGAAGATTTAATTAACTAATTTTTTTTTTCAACGGTTAATTTGTCCAATAAATTGTTAGAATTATTAGTAACTCAGAGTAAGTAATTCAGTGAAAAGTTGAAATTTTTTAAAATCACCAAGAATGGTTTTTTTTTCTAAATCTCTCCATGTTGATAAGTGCATATATACTTCAACTTACTATAATATCTATTTTAGACACGCTTGAATAACCATATTTCAAAACGAAAATATACATATTCTTATGCTTGTTTGACTCGATACCAATATATATGAACTGATAATCATGGAGTAGTTGTATTACCACATCTTCGAAAGTTAGGTCAATTGTTTATAGATTAGTGGAATCATTTTGCTCAAAACATACCCTTATAGAGATTTTCAAGTACAAGTAGGAATGTAAGTTGAAACCTCTAATTACCAACCGCAACAAATTGAATCGGATAAATATTGTAACATGTTGGTTTGCAAAAACGTATCGGGAATGGTTGAAGTACATAATCAGTAAATATGTGCAACAAGAGGGAAAAAAAACACAAAACAAAAACAAACCAGAAGAACTTAGACCATTGGAAATCCTGTCAGCAAAAAGCTCCTAGAAGGAATCAATAGTTCTATTGGTCACACTCACCACAAAGGCAACAAAGTAGAGGACAAATTTGCTAAGTTAGGGGCAAATCAAGAAGATCACATGGTGACTTTGGTAGTCCCTTCCAACAGATTTGGTTGGGATTTTCTTTGAGAGGCTATAGTTTTTTTTTATTTAAAAATATAGAAACATGAAACAAGAACACTTGGGAAGGATCACAATCAGTAGCCAAGAAAGTCAATAAGGAAGTGTGCGTGTCCCATCCACACATGGAAACCATCCATAGATAAATCTTATAAGAAAGAGTATGTGCAATAGAATTACCTTGCCTACAAACATGAGAAGAAATAAATTTTGAGAAAAATTGAGAGAATGCTAGATCGCTTCCACCACCCGTCCGATATTAGATAGGTTTTCTTCACGTGCATTGATAGCTGTAATCACTCCAAGAGAGGCCCCCACTACAATGAGCATCCTTCAGGGCAAGGTCCAAACTCTATTGCTTTTATTGCTCCAAGATCCTCCACATACCAAATCGTTATCAACTGCGCAGCCAATGCTCACAACACACGACACGATCACTTTCCTTTATGATCCCTAATATTAATACTAATGCCTGATTTGTCATTTTTGCTTCTTACCTCATCAGAATTAACTTTAGAATTTCCAGCGTTCGGAGGCCTCTATCTAATTTTATTTGAATCAATTTTATTAGTCTTATTTGGTTTAGAAATGACTTTAGTGGAAGTTAGAGAGGTACCCAATGGCCAACCCAACTTCTTCTGAATGCTTTTCATTGCCCCTAACATGGGATAGTTATGCAATTCTCAGTAAAGGCTACTAAAGCTAAACATGGACTCGAACCCTCGAAGTTACTTCTGCGGGCATAGCATTGATTTCGAAGCTTAAATCTTAATTGTAGCAAACACCTAATCATCATTCCAAGGAACTAAACCCGAATCTCGAACTTAGGCAAATCTTTGATTTCACTGAGTGATTGGCTTTGTTGCCAAACCATGAGGTTTGATCTGCTTTTCACGTCAACTTTTAGTATTGAGAATTGCGCTGATTCCATATACTTTAGCTTACCATGAAGAAACTATTTAGCATCTCCTTTGCAGAAAGCTTAAGAACCTCCAAAACCCACTACATTACATCATATCTCCCCTTTTAATGATCTTCCCAATCCACACGCACATCAACCTTCAACCAAACCCAGTCTATATGAGCACAATCCATCAGAAAATGAAATCTTGATTCGCTACAATGTCCACAAGGATTAGACAACGGGTCAAGAATAGTATTATGCTTGCATAGATTTTCCTTAACTAGCAAAATATTTAAGCATGCATTGCACATGAACACCTTGGTTTTGTTTGAACCATGGCAATTGTAGGAACCCCTAAATGCTTTCCATACTCATCGACAACCGAAACACCCCGAATACTTTCAATGTTCAATACCCGACAGTACAAATATTTTTGCTAAAAGATATGGACGACATATTAAAGTTTATGTGTTGTCCAAATGCATCTTTAGAAGTCTAAAAACAACATTTATTCGCAAGGCCAATAAATGTTGGGCATCCACAAGAGAACTTCACACCATGTATTACCCCATTTAATTCAACTTCACTCTAGTAATATTGAGAACCTTTTTGCACAAACAAGAAAAAGATGTGAGGAGAGGGGTTCGCTTTATCTAAGATCCCAATATGGTTGAAAGCATTATTAAGCTTGTCCATTCATAAGGACTCTATGACCTTGTTTGTTATCAGAGATTAAAGGAGGAGAGATTAAGCTAAGGGATATAGCTGGCCCACCAAAAAAAATTTATCCACTTAACATTGTGAGTTCTATGTTTGCATTGTGGAACTCGGACTATTGGACTAATAGTCCGATGAACGAGGGATTGCTGATTCTTTATTTATGATATTAATGATACTAGGTTCTGGATTATCTTTCCTCCTTATGTAACGTTCAGAAATAACTCTACAACTTTTATCGCATTCTTTATCTCACTCTACCAGAACATAAACCAAATTTCTTTCTGTATACATAATTTCATCTATAATTCTTTAGTATATAAAAAAAATGGTATTAGTAATCTCTCATATCATATTCAATCCTATCCGAAATAACAAATAAGCCATATATCTAGTAGTACTGACGCATTGCATAATAAGAGTAATTCAGCACTCAGCAAAGCTCATCATCCTCATCATAGCTTCCAAAAATGACCATCAAACTCTAGTTGTTTCTAGTGTTTTGTTGTTTCCTTTCCTAGTAGGAAAAAAAATTAAGAAGTTCAAGGTTAAGGCCTATGTGGGTTATTTAAAAATGGTCTTTTTTTTTAAAGTGACTTTTAGATTTCATTACTTGGTATATCTAAAAATTCACTTATTTTTTTTCTCCCTTTTTAAGGAAAAAAAATCTATTTACATTTCAAATAATTTAAATTTCTTATTATATAAAATGACAACAATGCGCCCAATAAATAAATCAAAATATCTTCTTAAAAAGAAAAAGGTCAAAAAGTTGTTATGCACAAGCTTAAAAGTAAAAGGGAGTGTGTGTTAGATATTTTAATAAAATGCAAAAATGGTTGATCATATCAGAAACAATTTTAAAAGCCAAAAACCCACATTATGACAAACTTCAACATAAGGTTCAATAAAAAAACTAAAATTAGTTCCAAAAAATAACAACTAACACTCACAAAGACATCGTCATCTGGTACTGCTGATTAGGCGGCTTGGGGGACCTATCTATTTTATTTACTCATATAGTAAATGGAGTTATCCTTATTTTGATATCATCTGTACAGTAGCATTAGTACTTATTTTTGATTTTGATTCCTTATTGGACTTCCAAAATCCCCCCCCCCCCGAAAGAAAAATAAAAAATAAAAGCAAAATGTAATGTTATATATGTAGTGTTGGGATTTAGGGGTTTTGAAAATATTTCAAAAATATGGGAATTCAAAAATGTTTAGAAAATATTTTAATACTTTAAAAGCCAAATTTTGAAAATTCTTTTTTTTGTTGAAAATAGAGTCGCCACTTAGTTTTTGAGAAAAATTAAGAAAAATAAAAACGACTACTGATCTTAAAAACGTTAACCAGAAAAATAGGTTCGGGGACTAAGGTACGAATCGAGAAAAATGTTAAGCACCCCGTTCGCCCAATCGTAAGGTTGGTCTCTACTAATCATCATTGGTTCTTGAATAAGACTTCTCAAATGCATACAAATAAAGAAAGTTGAGGCAAAGAGAGAACTCAAATGCATGCAAATAAAAAAAGTTGAGGTAAAGAGAGAACATCCAAAATCAAATATGAAAAATACATAACATGTGTATATAGCACTCTAAATTAGAACAAATAAAGAGATGAATTCTTAAGTCATACGGCATACAATTTCTAACTAAAAGATACATGGAGTACACCTGCATACAATTTCACAAAAACAAACTAAACTACCATAGTGTACAAAAAATAATAAAAAAACATGTTAGAATTTGTCAAAACTACCTAAATATGAATTTACTACAAAATTAAGCTAAACAATTCTAAGCATAACACTAAATTAACATGCATATTCTTAAATTATTAAAAGCATAACAAAAATAAAAACATGCAAAATTCCTATATTAAAAGTTTACCAAAATGAAGGAACCTAACAACAATTTTTTATGATAAGAAAGTGTTTAAAGGTTTGAAAGAAAAAGAAATAAAAAAAATTATAAAAGAAAAATTAAACCAAAATAAGAAGATTTAGAAAATACATTAGACTACTAAAACTATTCACATTTTATATTTTAAGCAAAGTAAAAAAATAAAAGAAATAAAATGAACAAATGAGTTTCGATTATCAAAAAACTTTTTGTTATCTTTTTTGGTTTAATCAATATGAAAGAAAAATAAGTATTATATATATATAAAAAAAATAAAGCTATAGAAAAAGAAGAAGAACATGGTGCTTTATACTAAATACTCACATTAAGATAAAAAAAATACTAATCAAATTAATAAAAAAAATGTGGATGCTAAAAAAAAGACATTAGATAAATGTAAGAATAAAGAGAAATGAAAAAGCTAACATATAAAAGAAAGAAACAAAATGAAATAAACATAACTTTTTAATTAGAAGGTAATATTGATAATTACATTCATATAATGTAAGTGCACTAATTAATGAATAAAAAATGAGAATGACGATGTGCTAAATATGGAATGTGAGGAAATTAACAATTAAAGAAGTAAAGAGAGTAATCCAATTACATGAAACAATACAAGATTAACTAGATAAATGAAATGAATATGCAAATTAAGATTGAATTTAACTCGATCACTTCAAAAGAGAGATAATGGAGTTAGAAGGATCGGGAATCCAAACAAGGTACCTAGATTGTCGGGAGATCCTCAAGTCGAAAAATGTGCGTCGGTGGTCTAATCCTCGGGTGTTGATCCAAACAAGACTTCAATGTAGGTGTCAGAGGTTCGGATCTTGGTATTTCAGCATGGCTTCCACGTCGGGGCTCGAAATTGCTCGGCGACTCGGCAGAATTTCACTCTCAAAGCCTTTCACTCCAATTCTGTCCTTGAAAACGTACCAAAGGTACGGTATTTATAGAGTTCATCAACCAATGAGATGCTGCCACGTTTTGAGAGACGTCAAGCCATTTGGAGTTGACCGTCGCCATATTGGACACGACGGTCGCCATGTTGAAAGAAGGTTCCAAAGGGTTCTATTGGCAGTCGCTATAATGCAAGTTGGCGGTCGCCAGGTTTAAGGCAGAAGTCTCCACTTTTGGAGAGGATTTCCAAGAGGTTCTATTGGCGAGGATTTCCAAGAGGTTCTATTGGCGGTCGCCACAATTAACATAGCGGTCGCCTTACTTGGACAACAAGTTTCGATGGTTCGATAAAATTTCTTTTGTTTGAAGGTTTTGAGTTCAAATACCGAGCTTGAATCACTTCCTGAGGATCGAACTGAAATACCATTCCACCTATTTTCATCATCGGATTCACCTAAGATTATGCGCGATCAAATTGGGGTGTTTACAGTTGCTCCTCTTTGATATAACTTGTATAACGACGTGTGATGTGAGTTATATCAAAGATCCAGAGACAATAACCATTTGACCGAGCCATCAATCTTAGGCCACAAACACACAAGCATACATATGATGTTGGTCGTACTCGAATTTTTCATTAAGCTGCCTACGTACCCCTTTGCTAGGGATTAGACCAAAATGTAGTTTGCAAGGAAGAATGAAGGGATGTAAGGTAAGAAACATGGTGCAAATGCTAACATGATGCAGATGCTAACACGATGCAGATATTGGTGTGATCGAACAAACCCTAAAGATCGAGTTAAGATCTAGAGGGAGTACGGGCGAGTCAAAGATCGAGTTAAGATTTAATAACTCGGTTGGGGATTTGAATAATTAAAAGGATTGAGTTAAGATCCAAGAAATTGTCTTAACCGAGAAAGGAATTGATCGGTCAAGTTAAGACCTCAAAATTTCGGGATGAGAGCAGGATGAAAATAATTAAAAACCAAGTTACCGCTCAAAATTAACTTTATCGGAAAGGGAGATTACGAATTAATAGGTCGAATTAAGACCTGAAGATTCGGAATGGGGTGCGAGATAAAATAATTAAAAGTCAAGTTATGGCTTAAAATTAAATTTATCGGGATGAAAATCACGAATTAATAGGTCGAGTTAAGACCTAAAAATTTGGGACGAAACGTGGGATAAAAATAATTAAAAGCCAAGTTACGGTTTAAAATTAGATTTATCGGGAAGAAAATCATGAATTAGTAGGTCGAGTTAAGATCTAAAAATTCGGGATAAAACGTGGAATAAAAATAATTAAAAGCCACGTTACGGCTTAAAATTAGATTTATCGGGAAGAAAATCATGAATTAGTAGGTCGAGTTAAGATCTAAAAATTCGAAACGAACCGTTTGATAAAAATAATTAAAAACTAAGTTCCGGCTTAAAATTAAATTTATCGAAAAGATAAGAATTACAACAAAAAATTATTTTTGAAATTATTTCTAAACACAAAATTTTTTCGAAGTATTTTTAAGAAACACCTGAGATTATAAAATTATTTTTGAAAAGCTCTAAAAATCATTTTTAGAAGAACACACACAAAAAATTTAAAAAAAGAATAATTGAAGATTTTATGTTTTCTAGAAAAAAATATTTTTGCTAATAAAACAAGGAGAAAATAATATACGCAAATAGATGCACACAAAGGAAATAAAATGCATTCAAATAACAAACAGATATATTAAAAGCCTCAAACAGCCATTCTCAAAACCCTAAAACATCATAATGATGAACTGACATGACGTGACCTTTGGTAACCTGGCGGTCACCGAGCCTAAACTCCTCTGACGTGGCGGCCGCCGGGTAAAAACCCCTCCAACATGGCGGTCGCTCACTTTAGAGGTGGCGGCCGCCAACTTCAAACGCGCATATGGTCCTTGAGACGCGCGAGTGAGGCACATTTGCTCATAACTCTTTCTCTCTTTAGCTTCTAATCTCTCTCGCTTCTCTCTAAACTTTTTCTTGTTCCCTCTTACTTTCTAGCTCTCGTACCCTTCGCTCTCTGCTTTTCCTTACAACATGATGTTCACAGTATTATTCGTGATTTCTTTTCTCTTCATGGCGGCCTAGGGCTATGGAGATGACGATCTTGGGGCACGACAGGGTCCCTCTGCTACTGGGAATTCTTCCACGGGGACTCTCAGAGGCACGACCTCCAGCCTTCCTGCCGGCATGGTTACTTCCACGCAGTCCACTGCTGCGATGGATGCTCTTGTACTTGAGGCGGAGCGTGTTTCCCGCCGTGTAGCTGAGGAGGAGGCACGAGCAGCTACCGAGGCATAGGCTGCTGCTGAGGCTGCGATGGCCGATTTTTTGGACCCTGATGCTGGGGAGGGCCACCTAGCTCCTTTCGATCCACATACTTACGCTCCAACACCCTACTGCGTGGTTTCACGCAGGATGAGATGTTACGAGCTTCCCACCGATGCCGTTGCTGCTGACGTTCTTCTGCGGGAGCCTAACGACCACATTTCTCGCCAGCGGCCTTCGGTATGTACCCTATCATTACTGTTTTAAATACCAGAGCATATTTTTTATGATATATCAAACGTAGCCGCATGCTTAGGATCCCACAGATGATATGATTATGTGTTTTGATATGATGATGAATGATGATGTTTTATTTTGATGGTGGTGTGATACTTTGGGATTTGAACTTAACTTAGGCACCTTTGCTATGGAGATTTAAAACAGTAGGGACACTTAGAATTTGTACAAACAATGAAAGAAATGGGCGATTATTTTAATGAAAATCACAAAATAAAGGACTTGAATTTTTTTATTTTTAGGAAAAACATAAAAACTAAAAAAAATAGAAATTTTTATTTTTGGGGCTTGAAAAATAAAGGGGTAATTTTTATCAAAAATTTTAGAGGTAATTTTGTTAAAAATTTCTAAATAAAGCAAATTTTCAAAATTCACAAACTCTAAAAGTCTAAGAGGTATTTTTCAAAAAAATCTAAAAAATTAGAAAAATTTTAGGAATTCTTAGAAAAATTTTGAAAATATCCTAGAAAAACATTTTAGAAAATTCTAGAAAATTTTTTAGAAAATTGAGGAAAAGTTTAAGAAAAACCTCGAAATTTTTAAAAAAATTCAAGAAAATGTTAGAAATTTTTAGAAAATCTTAAAAATTTTAGGAAGATTTTAAGAAAACCCTGAAAATTTTTAGAAAAATTCTAGAAAATGTTGAAATTTTTAAAAATCCTAAAAATTTTAAGAAAACCCAGAAATATTTGAGAAAATATTAGAAATTTTTAGAAAATATTAAAATTTTTTAGGAAGATCTTAAGAAAACCTTATAAATTTTTAGAAAAATTCAAGAAAATGTTAGAAATTTTTAGGAAAATTCTTCTTGAAGACTGGGGCAAATTTTCAAAAATTCATAGAAAATTTATCCTAAAAGGTTGTGACAAAATGGGCAAAACACAAATATCGAATGGATGAGAGATTTTTTTTTTTGGAAAGAATGGGTATCTCAAAATGATAGGGTTTTGCCTGGCGCGCTAGGACTTTAGGGTTCCTAGTCTTTTGCTAGGTCGTGCAAAAATTAAAGGATCGTTACTTACACACGAACCTAGGGTAGGAAGAATTGCCTGATTTACCGAAGGATCGTCACTTATACACGAACCTAGGGTATGAAGGTTTGCCTGATTTTTCAGAGCTTAGAAAGAACCGAAAAATCGTCACTTACACACGAACCTAGGGTTAGGGTGCCTGATTTACCGAAGGATTGTCACTTACACACAAACCTAGGGTAGAAAAGTTTGCCTGATTTACCGAAGGGTCGTCACTTTCACACGAACCTAGGGGAGGAAGGTTTGCCTGATTTATCAAGGCTTAGAAAGAACTGAAGTATCGTCACTTACATAAGAACCGAAGGATCGTCACTTACACACGAACCCAGGGTTAGGGTGCCTATTTTTATAGGGCTTGAAAGAACCAAATTGTCGTCACTTACATACGAACCTAGGGTAGGAAGGTTTGCCTGATTTATTAGGGATTGAAAGAACCGAAGGGTCGTCACTTACACGCGAACCTAGGGTAGGAAGGTTTGCCTAATTTATCAGGACTTGAAAGAATCGAAGGGTCGTCACTTACACACGAACCTAGGGTTAGGGTGCCTAGTTTTCTAGGGCTTGAAAAAATCGAAGGGTCGTCATTTACACACGAACCTAGGGTTTGAGAGAACCAAAAGGTTGTCACTTACACACGAATCTAGGGTTTCGCTTTCAGATGCACTTTGCTTGCTCGATCTGTTCTTTATATATTCTCTGTTGGTCTTCTTCTTTTCAGGCTGGTCACTATGTCTGTAGCTTCGAAGGTTCTGCCTCTGGAGAGGTGTTGGAGTGGTATGATGCCCTCCCTGCTCCTAGTCAGGCTTATATCGATGCCTCCGACTTTGCTCGATTCATACCCCTGTTGGGTAGGACGAGCAATGATCAGGTTTGGCTGACAGCCCTGACCGAGCATTGGTGAGATATTACCAACACCTTCCATTTTATTACCTTCGAGGCCACTCTGATGCCTCTGGACTTCGCACTCATCACCAGTATCCGAGTTGGGAGAGCCCCTATTCCGTTCGACCCGTTCATAGCCCAGTCGACCGACGCGTTGCTGTACCTCCTTGGAGCTATCCCGGCAAAGATGGATCGCGACCGGGTCTGGTACACTTGGTTTTTTGAGCAGTTCAAACATTTTCAATGTATCGAGCCCCATCATTTCGAGTGGGTCACCCGGGGCTTTCTGATATACATGTTCGGTACCTCCTTGTTTTCGAACAAGGAGAAAACCATCCATTTGCATTACTTAGGCACCCTAGCTCGTCTTGACCGGGTCGCTTCATTTGATTGGGAAGGAGCTGCCCTCGCCAGCCTCTGCAGCTTTATGAGGACTTTTACTCGGTTCCCCCAGGAGCTCAGCATCGAGGGATACTAGAGGGTCTGAGAGGTATGGTTTAGTTTCTTCAGTCTTTCATTCATTTTTGTTATCTGTTATCCATTATCTTCTTGCTGACATCTTTTCTTTACAGCTGTGGACCTATGAGTTCCTCGGGCTTCTTGTCCTGGCGAACTCGGCGACAGACCCTCAAGTCATTCCCCGTGCAGCCCGGTAGCCCCGTGGGCTAAAGGGGAAGAAGGCTGGGGGAAAGGATATTGATCGCTTTCGGGTGTCTCTAGACCGATTGACCAAGTATAATTATTTCCTACTTATTGCACTGTACATTACTCTCCGCATCATACTGCTCATTGCACTGCACTGCACTGTACTATTTTTTTTTCTTTTTCTACTCTGCACACCGATTATTGTACACTGGCTATTATCATACACTGCACTGTTCACCGTATTCTGCAGGTTCACTAGGACGTCCGGAGGGGGGTAGATCTGATGCGCAGTCGACATCCTGCTTCGAGACGGATCTTGCTGGAGCGTCCATTTGGACGGGAGTATTATCTAGGAGAGCGAGTGGTTCACCAGTCGCTCGTCCTGGATCACTTTTGGATACTAGTGGTCCCTCCAGCCTGCATGCACCGGACTGATCATCTAGGTCGGGTCGATCTCCTTTTAGAGCTGGTGGGGACTCCTGCTACTGAGCTGCTGGTGGTGGAGGGAGATTACACTGCCTAGGTTCATTAGGACCCGGCCCAGCTGGTGGTAGGAGAAGGTGGACACTAGAGGCTGCTGATGCTGGCGCTGCTGATGCTGCTGCTGGAGCTACAGGTGAGGCCGCCAGAGGGATGAGGGGCCCAAAGATTCCCTAAGAGATTCAGACCGTGGCCTACGGCTTTCCTATCCCTCTGCCGGTTCCTGTTCCACCGGCGTCGGAGTTTAGGGCAGAGATCGGCCAGGTTTTTCTTACACCTTTGCTTCAGTTACACCCTGTTTATACCTATCCAACATTCTTGAATTGTTCCTTTTTGCTTTTTACAGATTGATCAGGCTTGGTTGGACCGCATGATGCTGATGGTTACTGGCCTTAGAGCACTGGTCCGACAGATGGATGCTACTATCCGAGTAGCTGGCATTACTTTCACACTGGTGGCCATCGTAAGTATCTCATATTTTATTTCAATTTCTTTGCACTTTCTTTTGTTCTAAGTCTTACTTCTCTTTTGACAGCCCCCAGTACTGGCTATCGACATAGTACCTCCTGCTTCGCCTCCAGCTCCGACTTAAAGCCGTGGGTTCCGCCCTGCTTCCTCCAGAGCTCATTCCCAGGGAACCATCTAACCTGGTAGGAGCCGATCCAGGGTCATGTCCTCCTCCTCCGGTAGTGATGATGGCGATGACTTCGAGCGGCTCTTTGAGGACAACAGTTCAGAGGCCGGTCCGTCTTCTCGCTCCACCCGAGGCACCACTGAGAGCTTCCCTCCTTTTTTATTTTCTGATACATTTTACTTTGATGGGCCTGCGTGCCCCAATTTGATACTCTTATGGGCCTGCGTGCCCCTGTTTACTGTTTTATTGGGCCTGGGTGTCCCGATTTCATTTTGATACATTATGCTACTTTTTGATGTGTTTTGGGCCTTCGTGCCATTTATTACTTCACATGTTCATCTTTCTTTTTGTTTTCTATTCAAACTGTCTTAGATGCACAATACAAATGTCAATGTTTACACAAAATGCAGAAACCAAAAACTGAAACATGCATGCCACTTTTTAACATAGCGATCGCCATAATCAACATGACGGTCGCCATTTTTCATAAATGCTTACATGGCGGTCGCCAGTTACAACATGGCGGTCGCCTAGTCAAAGGGCTGATGTTACTGCACTATATTTTTCACAATTGGCGATCGCCACCTCTAAAGTGGCAGTCGCCACATTGAACGTGCCTTTTGCCAAAATTTTGATTTCTCGACCTTTTCTGCCTTATAAATACAGCCCTGGAGGCTCCATTTTCTGTTGTTCTTGCTCAGAATGGCTAATCCCCTTTCTTTATGACTTGAGGCATTCTCTAATGTCGAACGTTTAAACTTCGCCCCTTTCAGTATCAACTCCTTATTTCCTCTCAGGGCCATAAAGATTGATGGGCCTTTGCTGAAAGCAGCTGCTCAGCTATGGGACCCGCAATCCCACGTCTTCAGGTTCAGCCTTGAAGAGCTATGCCCCACTGTGGAGGAATTTGCTGTCATTTTTGATTTGGCCCCTCGGAGCCCCGCTGTGGTTCCCACTTTCTTTTTTTCGACTCATCAGCAGGTGATACAGCTTTGTGGCCTGTCTAGGATGGAGGCCTCTCTTCTGACACGGGATGACTATCTTGACATACCCTAGAATATTGACAGATTCTGTCTTACCGGTGATCTTAGTAACCTTGACTTTCAGCTGAGGCGACGTTATGCTCTTTGCTTCTGTCTTCTTGTCCAGTATCTTCTTATTCCCTCTAATGGGCGAGTTAGCTATGCATTGGTTGACATTGCCGGTCAGATGTGGACGGAAAAGACTTTTGTACCACTTGTCTTGGTCGAGACACTGTTGGGTCTAGATGGCGTTCATCGTGGCGAGACCACTGCTTTTGCTGGTAGTCCCCTACTTCCCCAGGTAAGCTCAAAATCTTACTTCTTCATTAAATTCTCTGTAAAACTGCAAATCTTTTCTCTTACTGTTTTAACTTTTTGCTATAGATGTGGCTAATGGAGAAGGTAAATTTTATGCAAAAACCACCCACTGAGAGACACAGTGCTACAGCTTTCCTGTATCGTCCCTGTTATCAGATATGTGACACTGAGGTAGCCTGGCGACAGTAACTTTTTTTTCTAATTGACCCGGATATTACCTGGCAGTGCCCCTGGCGGTGGATTCCTGCCATGACTTTGACTACTATGGATCATCCGGGTGTTCTGCTAGTCAGTCTGTGCCAGACTACTTTTTATTACCCCTATCAGATTATGCGGCAATTCGGTTGCTGTTAGATCACCTTTCCCAGTATTCGAGGCCGTCTATTCTCATCTACGCTGCAGGCTCCATTTTTAACACTGTATCAGAATGCCTGGCCCTCTAGTTCACGTATAGAAATGCAGGAGTTGCAATGTCCCGAGCTTTTTGCTGAGTACATGACATGGCTGAGGCAGGATTGAAAGAAGAAAGATAAAGAAGAAGAAAACAAGCAGCAAAAAGGAGAAGGATTTGAGGCCTACTACTTTGTTTTAAAGATTTCATAGCTTTTCACTTTTGTTTGTAGAGTTTGGGACTGACGTACCCTCCCCTTTATTTTCAAAAATCTTGTAACTCTGATCAAAGTAATGAAAACTATCGCTTTTATATTTAAGATGGTTCAAATTTATCCAAAGTTTTTCAATGACTTTATTATCAAAACTCATAAACAAATTTGCACTGATCTTACTTAGATTCAAAAATGGTTTAGAATGTAGAAAGTGGCTGGACTTCTCAAAAGAAGCTGCCTACGTATCCCAAAAAGATGGAATCAGGCCATAACGTAGTTTGAGCTTGGTTTATTCTCGGGTATTTGCACTCTCCTTTGTGGTGCCCTAACTTTTACCAAGGTCGCCATTTCAAATTTGTTGCCTTGCGGGCTGCTCTAACTTTTGCCTGAGTTGTCTTTTTGATTTTCAACTCAGCGAGCTTTTATTTTTTCTTTATTTTTACCTCAAGGATAGTACTTTTTGAGTTGATCGAGGTTTACTGTAATGAAAATACATTACCATCCAAATCCATAATGATGACTGCACCACCGGTCATGATAGTTTTAATGAGAAACGGTCCGAACCAGTTTGGCTTGAACTAGCCTCTCGGATCGAAGATAGAAGCTCTGATTTCCTTAAGAACCAAATCTATGTCTCTAAGGTCCCTAGTCTTGACTTTTTTATTGAACGCTCGAGCTATTCTCCTCTGGTATCCTTGTACATGAAACAGAGATTGCAGTCTTCTTTTATCGAACAAGAGCAATTCTTCCATTCGGTTCCTCTGCCATTCTGCTTCAGAAATACTGGCCTCAACCACTACCCTTGGTGAAGGAATTTCTACTTCAATGGGAAGTACAGCTTCCATTCCGTACACTAAAGAGTATGGTGTAGCTCCTGTTGAAATTCTGATCGACGTTCAGTATCCCCAAAGTGCAAATGGTAGATGCTTTGGCCAATCCTTATGTGAGTTGATTGTCTTTTGTAGAATTTTTTTGATGTTTTTGTTTGCTGCCTCAACCGCTCCATTGGTCTGCGGCCGATATGGTGAGGACTTGTGAGCTACTATTCGGTATTCTTCAAAAAGATCCAAGACCACTCATTAGAAATACGAGCCATTATCCGAGATAATTTCATGGGGGACCCCGTACCGGCAGATGATGTTCTGCTTGATGAGCTTAGCAACATGAGCGGCCTTTAATACCGAGTAGGAGGCTGCTTCCACCCACTTGGTGAAATAGTCAATGACCACTAAAATGAACTCGTACCCATTTGATGCTTTTGGTGTAACCTTACCGATCACATCAATGTCCCATACTGAGAATACCCATGGTGACGTCAGGTTATACAACTGAGACAGGAGAACGTGCATGAGATTTGCGTGAATCTGACATTTGTGGCACCGACGCACGAACTGTATGCAGTCTGTCTCCATTGTCATCCAAAAGTACCCTTGTCGCAGGATCTTTTTGGCTAACATATTCTCACTCATGTGTGGCCCACAAACTCCTGCGTGGATTTCTTTCATCAATTCTTGACCTTCTTTATTGTTGATACACTGCTTTCTCAAAATGCCCTCGTTTGTATAATCTACCACCGTAAATAACAAACTGCGCGAATAATCGTCGTATCGCCCTTTTGTCCTTTTTGCTAGCAAACTTGGGGTATTCTCCTTTCTCCACAAAATTTTAAATATCAAAATACCATGAAAGGTCGTCAGTGCTTTCCTCGATTGCGGCTGTCACCTCGTACGCCCGCTTTCTCTTCTCTTCAATTATCAAAAGCCTCATTCGAATCCTAGATGGTAAGTCAATCATGGATGCTAAGGTGGCCAATGCGTCGGCGAACTTGTTCTGCAGTCTTGGCACGTGGGTAAATATCACTAATTCGAAACACGGTATAAGTTTCTCCTCTCGCTTGCGAAACCACTAGTGCTGAGTCTCTGATGACTTCTAGCTTCCTTACCCCTAGTCTAAGGCTTCCTCCAATCCAGCTAAACATGCTTCATACTCGGCTTGATTGCTGGTAACTTCAAAATTGAGCTTTAAGGACAAAGGGACGTGTGATTCGTTGGGATTGACAAGAAGGACTTCTATTCTATAGCCAGACTGATTGGATGCGCCATCAAAATATAAAGTCCACTTGTCATCCCAGACTTTTATTAGCTGTTGGTCAGGAAACTAAAACTCCGTGTTTGCACCTCCTTCAATTGGTTGATCGGCCAAGAATTCTGCCACTGCTCGGCCCTTGGCTGATTTTCAGGTGACATATTGAAGATCAAATTCTGATAACAACAACAACCATTGAGCCAACCTTCCTGTCAACGCCGGCTTTTCAAACAGGTACTTTAATGGGTCCATCCGGGAGATGATATTTATTGTAAAAGACAACATGTAATGCTTTAGTTTTTGGGAAGCCCAAACCAAGGCCCGATATGTCCTTTCTAGTGGTGTGTACCGTATTTCTGACCCTGTCATCTTCTTACTTAAATAGTAGACAGCCTTTTCAATCCCAGTTTCACATTCTTGTGCCAGCATACATCCCATAGCCGAGTCAGTTACTGACAGATAGAGAATCAGTGGCTTATCAGGTTCGGGAAGAGCTAGGACAGGTGTATTTTGCAGATACTGTCGTACGGCATCAATGGCGTCTTGGCATTTCTGATCCCATTTAAACTCGACTCCTTTCTTTAGCAGATGAAAGAGCGGCTCACAGGTAGTTGTCAATTTTGCGATGAATCGACTGATAAACTGTATTTTACCAGAAAGCCCCTGACTTCTCGCTCGGTCTTCGGAGGAGGCATTTCCAAAATATCTTTAATCTTTGAAGGGTCAACTTCAATGCCTCGTTGCATGATCATAAACCTGAGCATCTTTCTGGCAGTAACTCCAAAGGCCAACTTTGGGTTGAGTCGTATCTTGTACCTTCGAATCCTTTCAAAGAACTTTTGCAGTGCTATGATGTGACCATCTCGATCCTTGAATTTGATTATCATATCATCCACGTATATTTTGACCTCCTTATGTATCATGTCATGCAGTAAAGTAGTGGCAGCCCTTTAATATATTACCCCTGCATTCTTCAAGTCAAACGGCATTACACGATAATAATAGGTGCCCCATGGCGTTGTGAAGGTCATTTTTTCTCTATCCTCGGGATCCATGAAAATCTAGTTGTATTCGGAGAAGTCATCCATGAATGGCAGCAAGGCATGCCCCGCTGTGCTGTCTACCAAGACATCAATGTGTGGCAGTAGAAAATCATCTTTCGGGCTAGCCTTATTAAGATCTCGAAAATCCACGTAGACTCGGATACGTCCATCCTTCTTTAAAATAGGCACGATGTTGGCTACCCATTTCGGATACTCGGTTACCATCAGGAATACAGTATTGATCTGTTTGGCTACTTCTTCTTTGATCTTCAGAGCCCATTCTGGCTGGATCCATCTTAACTTTTGTTGGATCGGTTTGGCATCAGGGTATAAGGGGATGTACTGGACAATGCCAGGATCAATTCCGAACATATCCTCGTAAGACCATGCAAATACATCTTTGAGTTCTTTTAATAAAGTTATTAATTATTTTTGTTCAACTAAGAATAAAGAAGAACCAATTTGTACATTTTGCGGGTTAGTTTCATTATCCAGATTTATTAACAAAGTTTCTTCAATTATTGGTTGGGCACGCATTTTTTCTTCTTTTTTTATTAAAAGTTTTATTTCTTTGGGGATATTCTCGTCGAATTTAAAATTGTCAAAAAATGTATGAAATAAATCAAACAACGCAGAGTAATCGAAAATTTCGTTCATTTCATTGAGAGAAGAAGGAATTACAAACTCGAAAGCATAAAAAGGGTGAGGTGTACAAACAGACGTGCCCTCAACCAGAAACTCTGACTCGAACTTGGACCCAGGACAGACAATATGTACATCAGAAGACTCGATGGTCCAATTCTTCACTTCCTTTGCAGTTGCATCAACAATAAGCTTGGTGCAGTCGGCTGGTGTGCTGAAGCCCATCATGAAGTAGTCCGAGTCGGTTACTCGCAATTGTGCCATCTTCTCATTAAAAAGTATTCCCAAGTTGTTGCCGTCTAATCTATCAGCTCAGTCTTTCTCTTGAACTTTCTCTTCCTTCTCTTCCCATTTCACTGTTTCCTCTTCTGTGTCAAACAATTGATGGCCGAAAAAGATCTCCAATCCTGGCAGCTTTTGATTGGTTTCTTCG
Source organism: Heliamphora pulchella (assembly GCA_032270985.1). Taxonomy (NCBI): domain Eukaryota; kingdom Viridiplantae; phylum Streptophyta; class Magnoliopsida; order Ericales; family Sarraceniaceae; genus Heliamphora; species Heliamphora pulchella. The sequence goes on along the minus strand of JAULJZ010000022.1, from coordinate 10,501,950 downwards.
TTAATCCATGGTTTTGAAAAGCCGCAGTATGGAAAATCTTCTCCCTCTTTGACAAGATGCCCATTGAGCGTTTCTGAATAATTAACCTTCCATCCTTTATTAGGCTCTTCCAAATCTTCTTCCGTTGGCTCATACCCAAGACCAAAACGGTACGAAGTCGACAATACCTGAACAGGTTTCGGGATTCCCTGCTGCCTACGTTCTAATCCCATACCAGGGAAAAAGGATATTTTTCTCATCATTATTACAGCTCGTGGGTTGATGTACATTTTCTCCTCACTCATTAGCATCTGGACGGCATATGCTTCATCAAATCGAAAACCACTGAGCGATACATCATCTTCACTATGCTAAATTTCCAACAGAGTTGAGCCCTCTTCTCTTCTTGGGAGATGAATGCTGTCTTCTCCGTGAATAGTCAGAACAGTCCCATTTCTTATCAGCTTCAATTTCTAATGGAGAGTCGATGGTACAGCCTGAACACTTGGGTGATGCAACCAGGGTCTACCCAACAACAAGTTAAAAGATGCAGGCACATCTAGTATATAAAACTCGATCGACGTTTTCAAGGGCCCTACTGATATCGCAAATGACACCAGTCCCAGTACGTCCCTTCTTGTGTTGTCGTAAACCCAGACTCCTTGATTGCTCGGTATGAAGTGCTCCGTCTTTAGTCCTAAACAGAGCGCTGTTTTGAGTGCACATACATTTAATGCAGACCTGTTATCAATGAGAGTCACAGGGACCCATTTGTCAAGGTATTTAACGATAATGTGTAGCGGCTTGTTATGATTCCTCCCCTCTGCTGACAGATCTTTATTAGAAAAAGAAATGACTTTCGGTTCTACCGTCGACAGAATAAGTCCAATTAGTTGCTCCGGGGTGGCTTCTATAGAAACGCTGGCTTTATTCAAAACCTTCAGCATAGCTTGTCTGTATTTATGCGAGGCCATCAGTAGCCCCTAAATGCTGATATTATCTTGCGTCTTCTTTAACTGTTTCAACACTGCATCATCTTCTTCTTCTTATTCTTTTTCCTTTCCTTTTCCACTTGATTGCTCTTTTTTTAGCTGAGTTGGCTTGAAATGCCACCTACTTCTGGTTAGATATTCTATCCCCTCCTCGGGATGCCATAATCCCGTTATTGTGTCGCTGGTCTGTCGTACCTTGTTCAAAAATAGAGGGCACTCAAATGCCCAAAAATTGCCTAAGTCACTGATTGCTATTCTTCCTCTCCTCTCCTCATCATCTTCGATATCTCATGTATTATCAACTTCCTCTCAGATGTCTTCTTCGATAAAATCCACCTGTTGTTCCTAAGCGGCCCAGAAGTTAGTCCACTCGGCCCCATCTAATTTTAGCACGACCCTTACTAGCCAAAAGGACTGCATCTCGTCGATGTATATCTCTTCCTCAAAAAGTTAAGAAAGAGTAATGCCATCAAGCACGTGGCTAAATCCATAAGGTCGGGCCGGGTAATCCAAAGGCCAATCATCTTTTTCGTTGCACTTGTCCTCTTGAATTACAGCCTGATATACTTTCCAGTTATTATCATTCCATTCCTCTATAACATCCCAGCCATTTTCGGTCATAATTAATGAACAAACTGCCAGATCTTTAGTAGCTAAAACATGAGGACGTGGCAGGTATGCTGGACAAATATATCAACTCGGGTCCTCTGATTCCCCCAGAGACATGTAATTTACCCCAGCCTGCCTGGCATGATTTGGCAGTGGGTTAGTCGTGATATTCGGCTTTGGAGTGGAAAATGGTGGTGGGATCACCTTGTTGTCGATGAGGTTCTGGATTTCATGTCAGAGCCTTAAGCACTTATCTGTTAGGTGTCCGTGATCTTGGTGGAAGACGCAGTATTAAGAAGCATTAAACCTTAGTGGTAGGGGATCAAGAACGGGCATGGGGTCTAATGGTTTGATAAGCCTCTTTTCGACGAGTCAATTTAGGGCAGTGGATAATGAAATTTTGAGGGGAGTGAAGACCTTCCTCGACCTTTGCTGTTGGCCATTGTCGGACTGTTGGGTATTGTTGGATTGCTAGGCGGAAGAAGATGAGTTCAGTAGGTTTACCTCGTTCGAGCGAGCCATGAGGTTGGTGGCAGCAGACTGGTTTTGGTTATTTGTGGGAAAGGTCCTCCTGGGTTTCTGGCTTGGTTCGACTTTCTCGATATCTCCAAACTGGACGGCGTCTTCAATCTGTACCTCAGCGTCAAACAGTTGTTCAAAGGTAGAAAGTGACTGGGTGATAAGGTACCGTTTCAGTGGAGACTATAGATTCTTAACCACGATCCTCACTTGCTCCTTCTCAGAGGGCCGATTTGTCATCTTGGCGGCCTTACCCCTCTATCGGGTTAGAAAATCAACAAAACACTCCCGATTCTCCTGTCGAGTCGTTTTGAGCTCTCAGGTAGTTACGTTCAGTTGGACATTGTAACTATATTGACTGACAAATGTCGTAGCTATGTCCTTCCAAGTTCTGGTCTTTGCTACATCGAGAGAGAGGAACCATTTTTGGGCTTCCCCAGAAAGAGATCGGTGTAAGGGCTCGGCATTTAATTGGTCATCGATTTCCATTGGCGACAAGGTACCAACATACATTCGGAGATGAATTCTGGAATCTCCGGTTCCATCGAACTTTTCTATATCTGGCATTTTGAACTTTTCTGGTAGCTTAGCGTCTGGGAACAAATATAGTCCTCCCACATCTAGCATGTATTCTTCGATCCCTTTGGCCTTTCTAAGAACCTTCTCCATTCGGTCGATCTTCTCAACCAATACAAATTCCTTGGATTGCGCAGTGCTTTCTTCCTCAACTATCACCTGGCAAGAGATCTGTGGCGGTGGTGGAACAACTTGCGGTCCATCGGGGACCTGATTGTCATCCCAAAAGTCTTCTTCGTTACCATTCGGGCCGTCATGCTATTCATTCAGCACTGGCAAACGGGCTTAAATTGCCTGAATCTGTGCCTGACATTACACTTGAGCCTGAGTCTGCTGTTCTACGGCTCTCTGTATATCAGTGATCGCCCTCATTAGGGCTGTCAAGTTAACCTCATTCTCTGCCATCTCAACTGACTGTTCAGAAACCTTGTGAAGTTTGCCTGATCCTAATCTCTTCCAGACACGTGTCGACTGTACTCTTTTCGTCCCAATGGTAAACCCACAGAGAAACCTAGATTTCCAAAAGCAGAATAGCTAGTATTAAACTTTTTCTGGATAAGAATTCTGACAATAGATAGAAAAATATCCTAGATACCCGAAACAGCAAACCACAGACAGATAACAACAAAAGCTGAGATAATGCCCTTGTTGGGCTCATATTAGCAGTATAACAATAGGATGACCCAAAAAAACCAGAATGACGGCTAAGAAGGGGATTAACTAAATTCTAGAGGGAAGATTAATCAAAACAGAGAAATGGGCAGTACTCTGACAAGAAAAGAGAACTAGGCTGAGAGGAACGGTATGACCTAAAATTTAAAAAAAAAAACAGACAGCATAACGGTAAGAAACTAGCTCACGCGGGTATAACAAGGATCTAAAGGACACGAGCCTAAACAAAGGCGAGAGTATAGAACTAACAACCCAGAAAGAATCCATAAGAGAGAGAAACTACCCTAGAGGTTTCAAAACAAAGCACAGGCATGACCCCGAGAAGAAAACTATGGCATGAAAGCTAGACATGGTGAAAAACAAAACCCAGATAAGAACCTGAAAGAGAAAAGCTAACCTAATCAAAGGATAACGGAAAACTCGGGCTGAACCTGAAAAAGAAACTAGCTTAGACCCGAACAAAACAAATCCTAACAATATGCAAACAAAACATACGATGAAGAAAATACATAATCCTACTAGGGTTAGCAGCACCTAATGGAGAGTTCTAAGTTCACTATATGCAAAAGGTCGATTTTAATCGATCGAACAGGATACCTTCTGAATATAGCCAGATATATACCTCCCATACTTGGAGTGGTGCTGGACATGGTCAAACAGTACGCCTGAACTCTTTTACTGCACCTATGATAGTGTGCAGTCAGTAAGAGTTGCCCATCTTCCCAATAATCTCCAAAACAGATGAGCATTCAGGGCATTAGGCCGACCAGGTAGGGGGGTTTGAGAACAATGCATATGCATGCAAAAATACAAATGAGAAATACATATTAAGAACCAATGATGTTTTCAAGTCTAGCCCTCTTATTTGATTTTGGAAACTAGTCCTCAGCGAAGTCGCCAGAAAATACTGTGGCGTTAAAATTTAGGAGTTTTGAAAATGTTTCAAAAATATATGGATTCAAAGATGTTTAGAAAATATTTTAACATCTTGAAAGTCAAATTTTAAAAACTCCTTTTTTGTTGAAAATAGAGTCGCCACTTAATGTTTTAGAAAAACTAAAAAAAACAAAAACAGCTACTGATCTTGAAAACGTTAACCTGAGAAAGAGGGTTCGGGGGCTAAGGTACGAATCGGGAAAGATGTTAGGCATCCCGTTCGTCCAATCATAAGGTTGGCCTCTTCTAATCATTATTGGTTCTTGAATAAGACTTCTTAAATGCATGCAAATAAAGAAAGTTGAGGCAAAGAGAGAATATCCAAAATCAAATATGAAAAATACATAACATATGTACATAGCACTCTAAATTAGGACAAATAAAGGGATGAATTCCTTAGTCCTACGGCATTCAATTTCTAACTAAATGTTACATAGAGTACACCCGCATGCAATTTCACAAAAATAACCTAAACTATCATAGTATGCATAAAATAATAAAAAAAACATGTTAGAAGTTGTCAAAATTACCAAAATATGAATTTACTACAAAATTAAGCTAAACAATTCTAAGCATAACACTAAACTAACATGCATATTCTTAAATTATCAAAAGCATAACAAAAATAAAAACATGCAAAACTCCTATATTAAAAGTTTACCAAAATGAAGGAACCTAACAACAATTTTTTATGATAAGAAAGTGTTTAAAGGCTTAAAGAAAAAGAAATACAAAAAAATTTATAAAAGAAAAATTAAGCCAAAATAAGAAGGTTTAGAAAATACTATTAGACTACTAAAACTATTCATATTTTATATTTTAAGTAAAGCAAAAGTAAAATTAAAAAAATAAAATAAACAAATGAGTTTCGATTATCAAAAGACTTTTTGTGATCTTTTTTGGTTTAATCAATATGAAAGAAAAATAAGTATTCTATATATAAAAAAAATAAAGTTATAGAAAAAGAAGAAGAACATGGTGCTTTATACTAAATACTTACATTAAGAGGAAAGAAATACTAATCAAATTAATAAAAGAAATATGGATGCTAAAAAAAAGATATTAGATCAATGCTAAGAATAAAGGGAAATGAAAAACTAACATATAAAAGAAAGAAACAAAATGAAATAAACATAACTTTTTAATTAGAAGGTAATATTGACAATTACATCCATATAATGTAAGTGTCTTAATTATAACAATTAATAACAATAATAAGTTGTAATTGCTTAAAAAATGTTGGCACTAATTAATGAATAAAAAATGAGAATGACGATGTGCGAAATGTGGAATGTAAGGAAATTAACAACTTAGAAAGTAAATAGAGTAATCCAATTACATGAAACAATATAAGATTAACTAGATAAATGAAAGGAATATGCAAATTAAGAATGAATTTAACCCGATCACTCCAAAAGAGAGAGAATAGAGTTAGAAGGATCGGGGGTCCAAACAAGGTACCTAGATTGCTGGGGGATCCTCAAGTCGGGGAATGTACCTCAGTGGTCTAATCCTCTGGTGGTGATCCAAACAAGGCTTCAATGTAGGTGTCAGATGTTCGAATCTTGGTATTTCAGCAGGGCTTCGGCGTCGGGGCTCGAAATTGCTTGGTGACTCGGTAGAGCTTCACTCTCAAAACCTTTCACTCCAATTCTATCCTTGAAAATGTACCAGAGGTACGGTATTTATAGAGTTCATCAACCAATGAGATGCTGCCACGTTTTGGGACACGTCAGGCCATTTGGAGTTGGCAGTCACCATATTGGACATGGCGGTCGCCATGTTGAAAGAAGGTTCCAAAGGGTTCTATTGGCGGTCGCCATAATGCAAGTTGGTGGTCGCCATAATGCAAGTTGGTGGTCATCAGGTTTAAGGCTGCGGTCGCCACTTTTGGCTAGGGTTTCCAAGATGTTTTATTGGCGGTCGCCACAATGAACATAGCGGTCGCCTTAGTTGGACAACAAGTTTCAATGATTCGACAAAATTTCTTTGATTTGAAGGTTTCAGGTTCAAATACCGAGTTTGGATCGCTTTCCGAGGATCGAACTGAAGTACCATTCCACTTGTTTTCATCATCGGATTCACCTAAAATTATGCGGGGTTAAGTTGGGGTGTCTACAATATACACCATGATTTATCATAAAGGTCAATCATTCGCAAAAAATTATTTGTACTCATTAAATATTATTCTTTAAGCTACTTGGGGGATAATAGTGAGTTTTAGCATGAATAAATGTTTATTCAAATGTATTTTAATTTACATTAGAAAAAAATGGATATACGACACAAAATTCCTAAAAATAAAAGATAATGTTATCTTAAGAATGTTCTCTATTGAGTTATACCTAAGGAATAGCTGAATGGGGCTACAAGGTTCGATGTGTTAAGGGGTTATGGGGACTCAAAGAGTAGGGCCATAGTGGCTAAATTATTATGGGATCCTAAGGACCGAACTATTGGAATGTACCGCAAAAGTTGATATGGTATGATGACTGTTGGGGATTAGAACGATCATTAATCTCACATACGATCGACAAAGAACTCACAAACCACGGAATAAACACAAAGAAGAAAGAAAGAGAAACAATCACACACAAATACAAGGTTTACATGGTTCGACAAGTCGTATCTACATTCATGGGATCACACTTTCACTATATTTGATTAAAGGATTACAAGAGATGAAGTTCTTGGGGAGAGAAATACAAGTAAGAAAATTGACTTAGCGCCCGATGGCTTCGAACCATAGGCGCTTATAACAGCGCATCGTTCGCACAGACTGCTCGATCGGTCTGTCGAGCGATTTGTCGAGCGATATTATACTGCTCTCAGTATCTCGCTTGTAGAGACACCACCGCTTGAGCCGTCTTTTCATTGCTCGAGCGGTCAATCAAAAAATCTAATTTTTCTTCACAAGTTAACAATTCTCCCACTTGAAGTAAAACCACTTCAAGTCTTGAGATATCCCCAAATTTCATTTCAACACCTTGAATCAACAATACAAACAATCAGACCTGTGTGACCTAATCTCCCGTCTTCTATCCCTGAAAACCAACTGAAGCCGAGCACAGCTTCAGTTTGTCAATGTTGACTCCTTTTTTCAACATGTCAGTTAGATTTTTCGCCCAACTAATCTTATTAAGATTCAACTGACCACTGTCCAGTACAGAGCGAATGAAATGGTACCTCAACTGTATGTGCTTCGTCCTGGAGTAGAATACCGAGTTTTTGATAAGAAAAATTGCACTCTGGCAATCACTGTAGAGCGTCCCTCTATCAACCTTCTTACCTAACTTATCTAAGAGACCTTACAACCATACCATCTCCTTTCCAGCCTTTGTCACAGCAATATACTTTGCCTTTGTAGTAGAAAGAGTAACACTCTTCTACAGCTTTGAGGCCCAACTCACTGTTGTACCACCCAGGGTGTAGACAAATCCGGTGGTGCTCTTCTAATTGTTAATATCGTCAGCTAAGTCAACATCCACATAACCCTACAGTTTCAGCCATGTCCTCGTGAAACACAAAGACGTGTATGTAGTCCCCTTCAAATACCTCAGAATCCACTTGACAGCATCCTGATATTGCTTTCCTGGATTACTCATGTATCTGTTGATTACTGCCACTGCATGTGCAATATCTTGTCAGGTACACATCATGGCATACATCAGCCTAACAATAGCCAGTGCATAGGGGACCATATGTCAGGGTTGTATATTAAAAATTATGAATTTTATTAGTTTTAGTATTTAATTTTATTTTTAATAAAATTATTTTTCTATTTTATGCAAATCTTAATGAGCAATGTATGTAATATCATTTCCTTAAATGTTATGCATAGAAGTTCTTTATTTTGTACAGTATTTAATCTGGTATGTAGAGTACGACTTGCACACAGAAGATCAGATTATAGGTTCTTGCAGAATATAAATTTTAGTTCATAGTTTATATGAAATTGGACAAACCATCGGTACGACTGTAGAATGAAGTTTTAGTCGATCTGTCTTGATTACGGAGAACAAATAATAGCGTCGTCTATTATTCCGACTCGCTGTACTAATACATTTTGTGTGTATTGAACAGAACCACATTGGGGTAATTAATTTTATATTGACTATATAAATGAATTCACACCCCAAGGTTATTATTATGAGTGTTTATACTCTTAATTCTAAAATAATTATTATTTGCGTATATTAGATAGTCGTTGTTTTGATTCATTAGAGGGTGCAATCTTTCATGGGTCAATAGTTCTAGTGAGTTGGATAGCGGTATTAATTATATGGTGAATATTAATTATTGACGAAATCTACATCCCAATTGTTCGGGATTGACGATACCCCTATAAAGAAGCTTATGAGTTTTGACCGAACCAAACCCTGCAAGTGGATTTAATTATCTGGCCGTCAAATAAGTTAACCGAAAAGATTTAAGAAATTTTAAAGAAGCCAATTAAATTAATTTATCAGTAATTAAATTTAATTGGCGGGTATCAGAAATCTTAACGTGGGGAGATGAGCTAAATATTTAATAATAAGAGCTCGAAAAATCGATTTTGAGAATGTAGCTGGGAGTACAATTATGATTCTTTAGTTGTATGAATTGTGATTTATGTTTTTATGAAATTGTCTCAAGGGCAGGTGGATTTTCTTAATTAAATTAGAAGTTCAAGTCATATTTACTCTACAGGTCCCTACTCTAACCCTATATATATGCGGTTATGTTAAACCCTAATCATAAGTCGTCTTTCAAGACTAAGATTTTCACGTAAACCTAAAATTGATTAGTTTAGCAGGTTCTAGTTTACGAAGGTTCATAACCCATTCTACGTTCGTGATACGCATCGGGAATACAGTAAAAGGCTTGATCGGGGTTTCAACTTGAAGGATTCAGATTCGTAGTTGTTGCAGTAATCGAAATCATTCTACCAGATTTTAAAAGGTATAATCCCGAATCTAACTTTGGGAGTGCTATTTTTATTTTGATCATTCGACATCAAAAAATTTTAAACTAAAACCTGTTTTTATGATTGCCTGTCCAGTATTTTTTATCAAAAAAAATTGTATTCAAATCAATAATCTTGGCAGTTTGCCTCTAACAATTAGTATCAGAGCCGTTTTGATTTATGAATATGGTTTAATCGAGGGATCGAGTAGCTTTAGAATTATGTTAACTTTGTTTTGCAGACGTTCTAATCTCGATTTTATGATCATTATTTTATTCATGTTTGATTGAATGGTTGAATGATGATTATTATTGATTTTTAATCACAAGGGTTGATCGTGATAGTTTTAGATTATTTAGATCGATTGTGAATCTTTGGGACATAGGTTTTGATGTAAAATTTTTTTATATTCTTTAGATCTTGCTCGATATATATAAGAACATGTTCAAAAATCTAAGAACACAAAGAACAGGTGGCGGCAAAATCGGCGGCGCTGGCGGTAGCTTCGAGATTTTCGGCCCACGGATCGCGATGGTTTCTCCAAGATTTTGTGTCAGGTTTTTAAGTAGATTTTTTTACAGGTTTTAGGCATAAAAAACAGCAACAAAACAGATCCAAAAGATTGCAAAAAAATCTAGCACAAAACAGCCTCGGTAGCGGCGCCTCTAGCGGCGGCGGTCCGAGCCGTTTTTGGTGTTTTTTTGAATTTTTTTAGAACTATTTTTGAGCAGTTTTTTAGGAATAAAATAGCAGAAAATAGGGTTAAAAAATAGTCCAAAAGTGGGATAAAGACAACTACAAAAGGTGGCACAAAAACAGGCACTAGCGGCGACGGTGAGAGGAGGCACCGGGGCTGTTTTGGGGATTGTTTTCGAGGTTTTTCAAGACTATTTTTGGGGTGCTCTTCTGGGCTTCATGTGTCTGTATATCAGTGCTAAAAATAGTAGGAAACGAGAGTCGAAATAATCACAGAACGAGGGAGAAACGGCAGTGGCAATGGAGGCGCTATGGGCGGCGGCGGCACAGCCCCTTTGGGGCTTTTTGAAAGCTGTTTTTGGGATTGTTTTCGATCTGATTTTTTGACAAAAAAATAGTATTTTCGTAAGCTATTTTTAAAAAAACAGGATGAAAACAGACTTCAGAGGAGGCAGCAAAAGTCGTGGGAAGCGACGGTGAGCAGCGACGCCGGCATGGCTGGTGGTAGCCGACAGTTTTGCTGATATGGCTCGAGACAGTGATGTATTTGTATAACACTATATTTCGAGAAATCCTAATGGGACTTGGATGCCGCAAGTTAATTCTGGTAAGAATTGGAAGATTACGAGTTAATCTCTAAACAGAAGACTGAAATTCAATAAAATTTCTGTTTGATCATAAAATTGAGATATATATATATATCTTATATTTATATTTATATAAACTGCGCGGATGATATATATCTGTATTATTTATTTCTATTAATTTTAATTAATTCAAAAAAATCAATTTTAATTAAATTTTGTAAAAGAAAAATAAAATTAAGTTTTTTTAATTAACAAGTTTTAATTGAAAGGAAAAATTTTAGATATTATATTTTTTACAAAATAACACATTTAAGATTATTTTTTTAATAAATTAGATATCTTGGATAAACGCGAAAATTAATTTCGAATTTCAAATTTTGAATTAATTAAAAAAAGTTTAATTTTAATAAATTATTATTTTTTTAGAAAATATGTAACTGAAAAATAAAATTAAATTCTTGGTTTTTTATTTAAAATTTATTTTTTAAATAAGTAAGAATTTTGAGATATTTTATTTGTTACACATTAAAATACGAAAAGATGGTTTGAAAAGATTGAAATCTTTTGAATCGTGTGATTTTCAAAATTAATAAATTTATTTTAATTAAACAATTTTTTATAATCCTCAAAAAAAATTTTAAGAACTAAGTGGGAGAGAAAATTTATTCACAGATACAGCTCGCGATCTCCATCACTAGTTCGTAGGTGATGTAATTAATTTTACGTGTTGGTAGTAAGATTTTCCTCCCCATCGGACAGAATTAATTGCAGTATTATTCGTACGAGCCTCTTTTAAGAATAATTCTGAATAATCGTTAGTGTGGATCACTTCTCCATTTGAAGGATTCATTGCGAAGCGATTGATTCGGGATTAGGTGGTGGTTAGTACTTAACTGTAAATAATAGTATCCTCTCTATCAGAGTTACTGCTATTATTTCCTGGACCAAAATTACGTCAGCTATTTAATTTTACTTGGTACGGTCTGTTGTCTAGATAGTAAAATTAATAGAAATTGATCTGTCTGGATAAACAATGAATAGTAAACGTTCTCCCATTGATGCATGCTATTCACAGAATATCAAGCTGCTGGCGAATTTTTTTTAAATAGCAGAGAGAACTAAATTTAAAATAAAATTTATAATTTTTGCTTGTCATAATTAATGATTTTTAATTATGTGATTCTCAGATTTAAAATGGCTTTCAATCCACTCGCAACCATACTCAAAGAAAACAAACTAACGAGACCAAACTATGTAGGCTGAAAAAGAAACTTGGATATTGTCTTAACTGCCGAGAACTACAAGTTTGTTATTTGAGATTTGTCCACCAATACCTGATGAGGGAACGACCGAACAGGAAACCCAGGTTTATGAGAAGTGGCAGAAAGTTAATCAAATGGCTCGTTGTTACATTTTAGCTTCTACGTCAAATGTATAGTAGCATCCGTATCAGTCTATACCTAGTGCCTATGACATGATTATGATTCTCAAAGAAATATTTGGGGATCAAAATCGTGCTGCTAGGTAGGTGGCCATAAAATCTCTGATGAATACAAGCATAGCTGAAGGCACCCTGATTAGAGATTATATTCTGAAGATGATCAGTCTTTTGAATGAATTGGAGATCCTAAGAGCTGAGGTTGACGGGAAAACCCAAGTTGATATCATTCTCCAGTCACTGCCTAATAGCTTTAAGCAGTTCTGCTTGAATTATTCCATGAATAAGTTCAATTTTTCATTGGTAGAACTTTTTAAAGAACTTCAAGTAGCCAAGGGTGTTCTTAGAAAGCCAGATAGTGTGCATGTAGCTGAAAAAGATTCTTCCTCTAAGCTTGAAGGCATGAAGAAGAAAAAAGTTCAGAAATAAGGAGCCACAGGTCCAAAAGTAGCTAAGGGGCCAAAAGCTGGTGTGAAGAAGCCGAAAGGCAAGTGTTATCACTGTAACCGATTGGGGCATTGGAAAAAGTAGTGTCTAGTTTTTCTCAGTAAATAGAACAAGTAAGGTAATTTCTATTCACTAGTGGTTGAAACATGTTTAGCGGTGTTATCTACCGGTACCTGGTGTGTAGATACTAGAATCACTAATCATGTCTGTAATTCTTTACAAGAGTTCTAAGAAACCAGGCAGCTCAGTGTTGAAAAAATTTACCTACATATAGACAATAATATCAAGGTAGCAACAATTGCAATAAGAGATGCTACTCTCAGTTTTAGTAGAGATACAATTTTACTTTTAAAAGATTGTCATTATGTACCTTCTATTAGAAGGAATTTAATTTTAGTTTCTAATTTAACAAAGAATAAATATTCTGTTCATTTTAATGACTCTGTGGTTATTAAGAAAAATAAACATTTTATTTGTTCTGGTACATTAATGGATGATCTGTATGTTATATCTCCTATCTCTCTTACACTGTAACTAATTGAATTGAATAACACGTCTAATTTACTATATAAGAGAAAATATTCTTCTGTAATAAATCAAACGTTTCTTTGGCACTTACGCTTGAGTCATATTAATCTAAAAAAGATAAAGAGACTAGTAAAAAATGGACCTTTGAGTTCATTAGAAGTAGAAGCACTTCCAGTTTATGAATTCTGCTTAGAGGGTAAGATGACCAAGAGGCTCTTTTCGGCCAAAGGCTATAGAACTAAAGAACCGTTAGAACTGGTTCACTTTGATGTGTGTGGTCTATGACTATCCGGGTTAGAGGTAGTTTTGAGTACTTCGTCAGTTTCATTGACGACTAGTCAAGGTATGAATATATTTACCTGATGCACTGCAAGTCTGAATGTTTTAAGAAATTTAAAAAATTCGAGGCGAATGCGAAAAAGCGTCTGGATAAAAATATCAAATCACTACGATTCAACCGTGGTGGCGAGTACCTTTTTGGAGAGTTTAAGGACTACTTGTCGTCAGAAGGGATTATATCCCAATTGAGTGCACCGGACACTCCCCAGCATAATGGTGTAGCAGAAAGAAAAAATAAGACTCTTATGAAGATGGTAAGGTCAATGATGAGTTATTCAGAATTACTCGATTCGTTTTGGGGACTTGCATTAGAGACATAGGCTTATATTTTGAACTCGGTTCCTTCTAAGTCAGTACCTTCTACTCCCATTGAATTGTGGACCGAGCGCAAGCATAGTCTGAGATATATTCGAATTTGGAGATGTCCAGCACATGTGCTGAAAGAGAACGCAGATAAATTGAAACGGAGGACAGAAGTCTGTTTCTTTGTCAGGTATCCTAAGAGAACGAAGGGTGATTTATTTTATAATCCTAAGGATCAAAAGGTCATTGTTAGCACCAATGCTTGATTCTTTAAAGAGAATTATGTTATGAACCACAGACCCAAAAATAAAATTGTTCTGAAAGAATTGAGAGAAAATACTAGTAGAACGAAAGAAGAATCACAAGTCACTGATATCTCATTGCCTTGTCGTAGTGGGAGGATTATCGAGATAGGTGCAAATCCTGAACCAGATTAAGGTGCTACCATTTACATGCCAGACGAGCATGTAGGTAATGGTATACAGGGTTCAGATTCTGCACAGTGCATTACTGCTGGTACACAGACGCAGGTAGTGCCTTGTCATAGTGGGAAGGTTGTTCATCAACCCTATCGGTATATGTTCTTGAGAGAGTCGTTTGATAGGATCCCGGTAAAACTAGATACCGAACCATGTGACTACAACGAAGCACTCCAGGACAAAGATGCAAATCTTTGGCAAAAGGCTATGAATTTAGAGATGAAGTCTATGTAATCTAATCAGGTCTGGAAACTTGTAGAGCCACCTAAAGGGATAAAATCCATCGGATGTAAGTGGATCTATAAGAGGAAGAGATGAGCAGATACGAAGGTTGAAACCTTTAAAACTAGGCTTGTTATAAAAGGGTTCACTTAGAAATAAGGGATCGATTATGAGAAAACCTTTTCGCCGGTAGTCATGTTTAAGTCTATCCGAATTCTCTTATCCATTGCGGCTCATTTCGATTATGAAATTTGGTAAATGGATATCAAAACAGTTTTCCTCAATAAAAGTCTTAACGAATGTATTTATATGGTACAACTAGACTGTTTCATAACAAAGGGTCAAGAGAACATGTTGTGCAAGTTTAAGAGATTCATTTATAGACTTAAGTAGGCATCGAGATCTTAGAATACTCGATTTGATC